>JAJHJA010000576.1:0-431882 GCA_021202915.1 Heliconius himera
TAAAATACACAGAGAGAAAATAAAACAAACTGTACTCTGCTTTGGCAGTTGTAGTGCAGTGGCACTCGTGAACTGTAAATATGACAGGTTGTAGGTTCTATTCCCACTTGAAGAAAGGAAATATTTGTTAATATATATTTTTTGCTCTGGTAATGAGGCAAAGCGCGGTATTGAGTTTTGCTCCTCAACATGCAGTGCCTCTTGAATTTGATGGAAAATAGGGAATGCAATTATCATAATGGAAATGGAGTGTCTCAACACTAGGTTCTAGTTGTGAAACGTGTTGTAGCTTCTGCCTGCTCTGCTATGTGTGGAATAGAATGTGAAGCTAAAAGGAAAAATATTGGGTACTCAATGCTGCATTTTGTCTTAGCAGAGCTGGGAAATTCAAATAATTCATTCCTCAATTGAGAATTGAACCAATAACTGTAGCATTTCAATTGGGTTGTTTGCCACTTCAATATTTTTACTATAGTAAAATAAAACGACAAAATGAATGGGATATAGACAGTTCTTTAGGGTTTTTTTTATTTTATTTAAGTTTTGACACAAATTTACAATGCAACCACAGCATTGAAACAGCAATGTCTGACTGTTAAATTGTTGTGGGGTTGATTTTCACTTGGGGGGGAATAAATAATTTCTATTTCCCTATTCTGACATACAAACTGTCTCAAAAATTGGGCAGAAATTAAGGAAGACAGTGTCTCCATACTAGGTTCCTTTTACTTCCCCTTATATATATATATATATATATATATATATATATATATATGTTCTAGGTACAGTATGAAGCTTATAAAAATATTTTAAGTTCAAATATATTTTCTTATAATTACAGCCAAGAAAAACGAAACTACACTTTAGATTTACCAGAAAGTAGCGATGGAGAATCCATTAGTAGTATAGTCATTCCACAAAGAAAATTATTTACACAAAAAGAAAATAACCCTCAAAAGAAATTTGCTCAAATAAATAACAATAGAGATAGTCAGAACCATAAAAGCCATATTGAACTTGTTAAAGACATTGAAATTGCACCTAAAAATTTATGCAATCAGCCCAAACAACGAAATAAACCTGTATTTCCTTCTGGTTTATTAAACATTTCTGCCAATAAGACCCTTAATAAAACTAAAGAAATGCCAGCACCTGCAGTAAAAACTCAAGTAAGGAGTCTCTTTGGTAATCGACCAGCGACAAAAAGAAAAAATATGTTCGCCGATTTCATTGTATCTGACAGTGAGGATGACATTCCTGATATACAACCAAAAGTTTTCGCTTTCAAGAATAATGTAGAAGAAAAACGTAAAGAAAGCACTAGTTCACGGGCTCTACACCATTCTCCTTCTTCTAGCATGGATTTAGAAATGGATGAGTGGAAATTACTGCCATCTTCAACAATGATGGGTAACCAACTTGAAGATACAACACCTGTTAAACGAGCTAGACTTAGTAAACTATCAGAAATGAAAGAATCAGAAACTGTTTCTAAAATAAATAAAACTGATGAATCTAATAAATCTATGGAGTCCAAAAATAAATCGAAAATTTCATCTAATTCCAAGTTAAAGGAAGTTGAAGCTTTGCAACTGCAAGATGTGGTTATTGAAGAAGAACCTAATCTTTCAAGTAGTCGACTTACTAGGAATAGAAGTAAATTGATACAAGAAACTTCATTGATAAAAGCAAACCACTCTAAAACAAGTAATATTTCTAAAAATATCACAATAAACAATAAAGATGTTGCAAATAAAACAGCTGTTAACGAAAATTATGAAAACGTTGAACAAAATACATTAGTGGTTGATGGTAATGAAATTGAAGATAATGATAACGAAGATTTTACTCTTGAATATGAAAATGATGATGATATTATCAAAGATGCTGATAGTTCCATTAGAAACCAACCGATTTCTGCAAGTTTCCACAAATTAAAAAATAAAAATGAGACAGTAAATCAGTTAAAAAATAAAAGTAACATAAATGAAGAAAACCAGAAGACGCAAGATAATTTAAACACCACAAATAATAAAAACAAAAGTATAAACAAAAGCTTTAAGAAACATGAAATAAATGAAGACACAGTACAATGTGAATTTACTGAAATTGTGTCAAATAATCAAAAAGTCCAAAGTGTTAATGTTCAAAAGCAGAGTATTATAAGAAACATAGAATTTACCGAAAAAGTTATAGATAGCGTAAACATTTCACATAATAACAGTAATAGGCTTAATACTACTACTAATAAAGAAAATAAAACATTAAATATTGAAAATAATATAATTAACGAAATTGAAACCAAGAACGTACATAATCAATCATCCCATAAAAATGAGAATATTGAAGAATCTGAAAACGAAAACCAAGACAAAGATGATAAAAGTAATGATCAAATGGAGGTCGAAGAAAATGAAGAAGACGATGAATTAGAAAATGAAAACGAAACTGGAAATGAAGTAATCGAAAATGCATCCGAAGAACAAAGTGAGCAAATTGAATCAGAGCAAGAAAAAGAAGATATGGATGTTGATGAAGAAAATGAAAGTAAAGAAGAAAATATTTTAAATGAAATCCAAGATGAAAATGACGGTAAGAATTTTTATAAAGAACAAGAGAATAAAGTTTCTGAAAATCAACCTAAAGGTCACCTTCAACTCAATGATAGTGAAAAAGAAAGTGATAGAGAAATGACTAATAAGGACCACCAAAATGAAGCAAATGATAACGATATGACTAAAACCAAAGAAACATGCGATAATGATGAGGAACAAAATGAAAATGAACATGAAGAAACAGAACATGATAATGTTGAACAAAAAGATTGTGAAATTGAACAAAATGAAGATGATGACGAACAAATTGAAGATGATGATGGAAATGAGGAGCGAAATGGATCACAAAATGAAGACAATGACGCTGAAGACGATGCAGCTGTCAATGAAAACAATGAATCCCCTAATATCACAAACGAAAAGGGAGAAAATTTGGAAGGGATTACTTCACCGGAAGCCATACTTCATGATAAGACAAACCAAATAAACTCATTCACAGCTCAAGGAAGAAATACAACTGCACGCAAAACTAAGAGCATTTTAATCAAAACTCTAAACATACGGCCGAGTTTAGCTCCGGTAAGAGAAAGTACGAGGTTTTCAGACGGAACGAGGGACTCAAGTGCAGATAATTCGGGCTGGGATTCACATAGAACGACACGGAAAACTTTAAGACAAACATTTGGGAAAGATTTCACTCTCCGCAAATCTCTACGTACTCTAGTTATGGAAAAATCGGCTAAACGAAACACTAATTACTTGGAAAAGGCAGATGTAAGTGAGGTCGATAATCTTAAAGTACCGCAAGCTAATTCAACAGAATTTCCACATTTTGATTCGTATGAAGAAGAACCGATGCAAGTCGATGAAACACCTGGAGAAGTTAGTAAAGAAAGCAAAAAACCTGAAAAACATCAAGATCTTGAAGAGCATAAAGGAATTGAAGAATCTGAACAACATGAAGAATCCGAACAACATGAAGTAACCGAAGAACATGAAGAAACTGAAGAACATGAAGAAACCGAAGAACACGAAGAAACCGAAGAAGACGAAGAAACCGAAGAACAAGAAGAATCTGAACAACAAGAAGAATCTGAACAACATGAAGAATCCGAACAACATGAAGTAGGTCAAGAACATGAAGAAACCGAAGAACACGTAGAGACCGAAGAACACGAGGAATCTGAAGAACTTGAAGAATCTGAAGAACTTGAAGATCGACAAGAATACGAAAGACATGAGGAGACCGAAGAACATGAAAATCAAGAGAATCACGATGAATCTGAAGAACATGAGGAATCTGAAGAACTTGATGATCGTGAAGAACACGAAGAACATCAAGAACTTGAAGAATATGAAGCATCGAAGAGAACAAGGCAGACGACGCTGGAGCTATACCTCCAGAAGATAAAAGAAGAAAATTTAAAGAAAAAGCGGATAATGGTATGTTAATTTATTTTTTTACTGTATTTCAAATTAATTAATAAAATAAAATAAATCAGCTTCACGCTGTACCCGCACACAGCAGGATAGGCAGAGGGAACCTAGTAGACACTCTGTTCCCCACTTTCTGCCGAATTCTGGAGGCAAGTGGCAGAACTCAACGCCGCGCTTTGCCTCGACACCTACTCGAGTGAGGATCGGACCCACAACCAGTCCGTTTTACAGTCACACTTTGTACCGCTGCGCCACGACTGGCCTCTAAATAAATATTTTATGTTTTTATATTGATATAGTTGTGATAATGCCAAAATGCCAATGCCAGTTTAAATTAACTATATTTTTATTTATTTTTAACATTTTTAAAGTGTTATACCACATTTAGGAAAGAAATTAGCATATCTGTAAGGAGATTCTTACAAATTTCCGCTACCCAAAGATAATTACTAAGAACAACGTTTGTTACAACTTATTTGCAAACATAAATATGTTGTAACAAGCGTATAAAAATTTCGACGTAGCTTGATGAGAACGTATGGCTTAGCGGTCAAAGCGTCTGGTCGGTTTCCAAGAGTTCGCGGGTTAGAGTACCGCTACGTTAAAATTTTTATACGCTTTCTAAATATTATTATTATTATTTTATTTTAATTATCGATTAATTTTGTACGATGTTCAAATCTCATTAAGGGTTTATTTGGTATAAACATAGAACTGTTAAATATACATACACTTGCACTGATTAGAATTTACTGTGCTCGTTTGGTTAGCTTCGCGCTGTATCTTGCATATAACAGGATAGTCACAAAGGGAACCTAGTGTTAAGACACTCCACCTTTGTGAGTTATGAGTGGCGGGACTCAATGCTACGGTTTTTTCTTATGAGAAAATGATTCTTTTTTCCCCCTCTGGTAATAAAAAAATATTCCAAGTATGTAAAACACAAAATGTCATAAAATAACATAGCTCAAAAACTATTTAGTTGTTATTAATATAGTATTTTCATATTTACAGCAAGAACAAGTAAGGAACTCAGTAAAAGCAACGCAGCAATACAATCCATTCAAAGTACCAAAGAGACCTGTACCAAGAATAAAGACCGCGGACAAAAGTAAAAAGAGTGAAAAAAATAAAATTCTTCACTCTCTGCCCGCTGAAGTCATAGAGGATATGAAGTATAAACCTCCGAAACGATTCCAACCAAACAACGCGTCTTGGATTACTAAAAGATTGTACAAGTTTTTGGAAACTAAATTGGAGCCTAAGTGAGTTAAATTGTAATAAATTATGATATTTAAAAAATATATTTCACAACATATTCCGTTATTCCATATTTTTGGAACGTATGTTATGTGGCGGAAAAGAACGCCACGTTTTGTCTTGTCACTAGAGTCAAGTAATTAAATTTTTTGTTTCCTCAAATAGAATCGAATCCAGAACCGGCCAGACAACACAGCATCTAATTTTTTTTTTATTTTGAATTTTAGGTGGTAGTCAATGGAATGAGTAACATTTAAAGGAACTTCTGAATAATACAAATAATATAAAGTAATATTTTTCTACATAAAAGAAATTAAGTCACATATTATATTAATAGACTAATTCCAACCAGAGGCCAGTCGTGACGCAGGGGCACAAAGTGTGACTTCAAAATCGACTGGTTTTGGGTTCGATCCCCACTGGACGAAATGAAATATTTATTTAAATTTATATTTTCATTTCTTCGTTATGGTCTCGAGGCAAAGCGCGGCGTTGAGTTTCGCCACTCAACACGCGATGCCTCCAGACTTCGGCGTAAAGTGGGGAATGGAGTCTTAACACTAGGTTCCCTCTGCCTACCCTGCTGTGTGCGGGATACAGCGTGAAGCTGATTTGATTGTATTTTTTTTAATTCCAACCAATTATAAATTTCAGATACGATTACAAAGCCCGTGTGCGAGCGGAGAAACTAGTAGAGACTATATATAATTTTACAAAGGATATAAAAAAACAAAACGTAGCGCCCTCTCACTCTATCGATGTACTAAAAAACGAGATGGCGCGTCTAGACATAGTGAAAACACACTTCGATTTCTATGAATTCTTCAATAATTATATGCCAAGGGAAATTAGGATTAAGGTAAGAGAGTGTAGTTTTTTATTTTTAAATCATTTTCACATATACAGTGTGAACCATATAGCAGGGTGCAGTGACGAGTCGTGGCCGCCTTGACCTACTAATGATGATACTACTGCGCTTTGTACACCTTGTACTCTGGAAGAAATCACTATAAGTAAGACAAATCCTAAAATCAAATCTGCACAGCCATATACAACGTCAAGGCGGCCACGACTCGTCGACCCTACTGTAAACACAGAGAAGCTAGTGTCAAGATATCGTTATTCGCTTTCGCACGTATTAAAAATATATTGTGTTAAGTGGCGGAACTCAACGCCGCTCAAATTTTTATCAGAGTAATTGAAAATTATTAATTTCTCTAAGTAGGGGTTGAACACACAGCCATCATGTTTACAGTCAGATACTATTCCACTGCAATACAATGTATTTTTTTTTTTTGTTATTTTATAAGACTAGTTTGACAAACATATTGTATTGGATTTCACTTAATATACACAAATATATTGTATCGAAAATAAACCGTTTTGAGTACGATCCGCACTCTAATGATTTTTTTTTCGTTTTCTCGTTCTGGTGAGAGCTTGTTAAGTTCCGCCACTAAACTCGCATTGTCTCAAAAATTAAGCAAAAAGTAGTAGACGGAGTATTTTAAATCTAGGTTCTCTCTGTCTACCGTACTGTATGCGTGATACAGCGTGAAAAAAACAGAAAATCTTATTAAAATATATATATATATTCTTTGCAGGTAATTCCAGACGTAGTCAATAAGATATCGCTACCGAAACACGGCGTGTTTGCAGAAATTATACGATAATTTATAATTGTTTATGTATGTATGTATGAACTTCTGGATTAAGTTTGTAAATGTAAATGAATGTTGTTAAATTATGTACTTTATATGTTGTTTTATTTTTATACAAATAACCCAAATGTGGCTATTCCAAAATATACATAAAATATATTTCCATAAATTGTAGCATATGTATGTTCTTCTGGTGTATTTAAAGCTATATTACCATAGTTTCATCTAAATCTGTGCAGTAGTTTGTGCGTGAGAGTAGAACAAACATCCACCAAACCACACAAATTTTTACATTATTTAACAATCATTTTTAAATACATATTCAACATAGTTTGTCGATTTTCTTTTTCCACAATATGATGGTTGTAGTTATGATGAATTTTGATTACTGTTATGTCTTTAGTGACTCTGAGGTTAAGACGTATCGTTTGTCGCAACAGTCATCAAAATTGACCAATGCATGTGGTCTACAATGCCACATAGAAATATACATACATAAATACACTCATTAACACATTACCTCCCTTGACATCGCGCATTCGGGTAAAAAAAGAAATAAAAGCCAACCTTATATTCTAAAGCTCTTGTTTATTCAAAAATAAGATAAGGATGTACATACATTTTATACATAACTTATTAACTGAGCACCGACCACGAATATCTGCTTCATATAATATGAGAATATATAATATATTGCGTAATAGTATTTTGATAACTAAACCTTTTTATGAATAATTGTAAACGTGTCACTTTTTATAAGAAAAAAAAGAGTACTTTCTCTAGATATCAGAGGGAGAATAAAAGAAGTAAAAATGCAATCAAAATCTGTTCAGTAGATATTTATTAAGTTACAAAGAAGCTTGTATTAAAGGAAAATCTAAAATTAAATACGTTTATAGAACATTTTATACAAAATATTATTGATTATTGTGAGAAAAATAAAAACAATTTGTGTATAAGGAGTAGTCATATAAGTTAAGATACCGTAAGTCTATATATATTGTTCTATATTCAATTCAGAAATGCTACTTATTTAAAGCTATAGTATTTAAGCGAAATCTGAAAGCGAATATTTGTGATCCCGAACGTTAATACACATTTAAGTGATTAATTACAGTTACTCAAAATGGATAAAACTCATTATCATTAATAGTCTATCTCTATAGAGTAATATAGTCGTAAATATGGTTACTTTTTTCGTCACATAATTTTTTTTTTAATAAGGACATTAAATCAACATTTTCATGGATAACGTAATACAAATACAATACTAGTTTACCTAAAGTTTTTTTATACGGAACGGAAAACTTTCCGTTCCCAACTTTTCGTCAAAATATGCACTATACAATAATTTTTGAAAATATTGAATATTTCATTCTACCTAATGAGAATTAAACGCACAACCGTCACGTTGACAGCTTGTGCTCCTGACCCAGGACGGCCTCAGGATTTTTTTTGTTATTTTTAGCTTTACGCTTTATCACGCTTATAACAGGGTAGATTCTCTATCTAATGTCAACATTCTATTCTCCACTTTCTGCGTGTTGTGGCTCGGAAATCAACACCGTTCTTTATCTTGCCAGAGAGAAAATAATTCATTTCCCCGAGTGGAAATCGAACCCACAACCAACGTGTTTACAGTCGGACGCTGACATATAAGCACTTATTCGCTATAATATAAAAACATTAATACGATCATAGCACATTTCAATCCACAATTATCACATGCCAGTACAAAATTATATACGACCAAGTTATTTAGAATCGCTACTAAGTTATTGTTAGATATGTTAAGACATACTGCACGTGATATTTGAAGATTAGAATCTTTTTAATTGGTTTAAAATCTTTTTAATATTTGAACATGTCAACGTGGAGTAGTGGGACAGCGTCTTACTGTAGACGCGATGGCCGCAGGTTCGATATCTACTTCTCGCTCAAACAGATAAAGCGTTACATTGATAGTACGTGCGGAACATGAGTGTCTTGACACTAGATTGCCTCGCCTATCTTTATGAGAAAGCTAAAAAAAAACGAATTATCTCAGAATCTTTAAAAAAATAGCAGAAAACGTATATTATTATTATGTTCAATTATTTATTTTTACTATAAAGAATAAGTAACGGCTTGTGCATTTTAATTCTGAGTTACGACCATTTTGAATAACTATATTCAATTATTCTCACGTCTGTACATTACACAAAAACACAAAAGCCTATCAACGCTTTACATATTAGTATATAATATAACGCAACACGCATCACCAAACAATAACACATTGTTCTAAAATACAATAATTAAAAACTAATATTAAAATTGTTTAATAAATGTATAAAAAAAGCTAATTCTAATGAACAAAATTGTATTTAAGAATAGAAGCGCGATATACAATTTTTAAAACGGGGTTAGTACGTGTCTTTTTATTATTATTTTTTTATTATTTTTATTTTGGAAATTTTAGTTATAATTACTAAAATAAGTAATGACGGGTAGCTTTGAAAAGATCGATTTATGAATAATTTTATTGGAAACTTTCACTATAAATAACTGATAGATAGTTTCAGACTGACTTATGCATATTTTAGTAAAAACTGAATTACTATAGTGGTGCTAATAATATTGTTTTATTAATATCCAATTATCTGAAGAAAAAAATCATTTTTATACCACAAATCGATCGTTCAATCGACAATACATATAAAATGTATACATAGCCTGAGAATAAAGTGATCTAAAATGTTAATAAGAAAAAAAAAACATTCAAAATCTTGTGAGATGTTGACAAAAATATAAAAAAATATTGGTTAAAGGCCTAAGTGCATTAAAAAAAAAAATACTCACTAGACTTTTTATGACCAGTTTTTACCAAAATTGTATTTCTTTTCAGTTAGACCACTCATTCTAAGGGTGTGTAATATAAAATATCTACAAAATAGCTATACTAATAATCGCAGGGTTCCAAATATACACGATTATATTTTAATACAAAACGGTACAAAATTGGGTAAAAATGACTTTTGGCACTACTAAGACACAATTTTCGAGGGTAAAAGGGTAAACGCCTAAATTTTATTATATATTTAATAGAAGTACTTCAGTTATTATTACGATTATAGGACATTTTAAACCTTTAAATAATTATACACATTAAGAGAAATATGATTATTCAAATCAATGTATAATATTTAGCGCCAGCACTAAAATGGTTTACACTAGTGTTATTTTTTTAAACGCATTTAAATAACCATAACTAAGTTTTCTAACAATAACTATAGAAATAACGGTTAACCAAATTAATAGATGTTAACCAATATTCATAATGTAATATAGAAATTAGCAAAAACTTAAGCTATATTTGACTAAAGCGATAAACTTAATATTCAACATATGCATATCAAAGTCTTAGCAAAAATAAAAAATATTAGAATAAAAAATAGACGAACTACTATAGCCAAATTAATAAAAAAACAGAATGACTCTTGAAGAAAATCGTTATTTTTTTATTTCGTTAACTAGTCGCCTAATAGTTTAATTCCAACGAGGGCAATAAAGCAACGGCAGTATAAAACTTAAAAATTATTTATTCTAAAATATTATTAATACTATATAATTATGCACATTGTAAAAACTAAAATATTAACTACTTTATCAGTCAAAAAAATTTTTAAGCCAATTTATATCGTAAATAATTTTGCTCTGAAATTTGTAAAATTAAATAACATTTTAAAAAGTTTATTATAAAGAAAAATATCAAATACACAAATAAAAATTATAAACAAAATATTCGTACTATAATGTTAAAAGCCAAAAAAAAACACTTATTAATTTTATTCGAAACACACATTGCAACATTTTATTCTGCCTAATAATAATAATATATTTATTATCTGTTACTAAAATGATATGTCTAAATATGATTAAGAAAAATACTAAAAAGTTTTAACTACATACTGAATGATTAATTAATAATATGAATAAAAGAAATCAATACTTAGATGATAGAAAAATGTGACAAAAACATGCACTTTGTTTTAAGAATGTAATGTATGTTTTATTTAGTATATTTGAAAAATAATAAGTAATTGTTTACAAATTATATATTATATTCCGGACACATCCGGAATATAATATATAATGAAAATGAAAAATGTTGGTTTATTTGTGGTGTCATCAAAATGTATTAGAAATAAAGCCCAAATAATATAGTGACAAAAAATATAACAGCGAATACATATGTAATTATTAAAATATAAAGCTATTTTTTTTTATCTCGTTCAATAAAATATATTAATAAACATACCTATAAATGCTATATTAGTATAAAAAATATAAGCAACCATTTAGCAAGAGATCATTATTATGTTCCTATTTCTAACACTACCTGTTATAAAAATTATAATTATTAATAGTAATCGTAACATAAATTTATATAAAGAGAGAAGTATTGATTTTATTTTGACAAAATATTTTTTTAAATGACAGTTATCGTGAAATATATAAAAAAAATTGCACTTAAATATACAATATACAAATTGAAGTACATGAATTCTTTTAATCGAATTTATAACTTTAACACAAAAATATAGTTTTTGTTAAAACTGTTTTTATACTTTTATATACAAGAAATGATAAAAAAACCTTACACAGATAAAATATAAACTTTAAGTAGTTTTTTTAAACCGAAATTTGAGACTAACATCAAAATATCAGGTAGTAGAATTACTCATACTAAGAATATAATAAATTACACGTTAATTTTATTTATAAAGCTGCATTTTGTGAAAATTATCAAAATTAAATATTTTGTTATTTTATTTCGAATAATAAATAAATTTAAAGTAAATTTTATTTTATTGATATTATTGACTTTTTTAATAGTTATGTAATCAAATATTTAAATAGTTAATTTAAAAATATTTATTAATCGTCATTATATGTCATAAATGTTATATGTTGTGTAAAATACGTATTTGTTAGTATTAACTAATAAATACATATTTTGTTTTAAAACACATAATATATTTATTTAAAAATAGTACATGAATATAAAACAAGTATATATACCGTATGTCATAGAATAAATATATAAGGCCTTTACATACTATCAATAGTATTTTTATCATCAAGTGAAAGTTGTGACATAATAAATGTTAAAATTGTATTGCTGTATAAGTCTTTCAGTGTGTAGAGGCCATTATTTTTTATAATATATTTATTAATACATATACCAATTATGATTTCATACATATACATATACAGGATGGAAGTGTCAGCGCTCCTTTTACAGGAACAGCACATAGGGTAAAATATTTTGAGCCCATACCTAAAGAAATTAATCAAGATAATTCAACAGTTTAGATGTAGGTTTTTTTTTATTTTACGTTATTTATCCATGCCTGTATTTCGTGTGACGCAGTTACGCATAGATACCAATAACGTAAACACATACTACTACAAAAATACTACCAAAACCTTTAGAACTTTGCCGCCAATACCTACGACTTGATTTCGGAAGGAGGCGTATGCGGCGGTTTCCCTTTGATAGGTTTAAGTGTGCGTGGGATTTTTTAAAAATTGTATTAGGCTTTTATAGAGTAGTTAAAACTGTGGTTTTATTTAAAGTGGTGCTGACACTTCCACCCTGTATATGAATACAAATAAGATACAAATAAATATATGACTTGTAATAAATTGAAAAAGTACTAATTATATCTATTATTATAATAAATCTTGGGTTCTATTGAATGTTATTACTATGTTGTTAATGTAATTTGATTAAAATTTGCTAAATTCCAGAAATCTACTTCATGAACTATTTATACAGATTTAAACTATTCTAGCCTATCTATTAAGGCAAAATCTCTTTAATATGTTAAAAAAAGAATGTTACCCAAGACTTAAAAGTACTCAAATATTACCAAAATGCCTTAAAGAATACTTCCGCCTGTTTCACACTCATTCAGAAATAAACAAACAAAATTATAACGTTACTAAGGAAATAGCAAAACTTTAAACTTTACTTACAGTGATTAAGTAATAAAAGCATCAGGCAAAAGTAAAAAGTAATAAACTACTAGAGTTTCAATATATACATATGTATGTAAAATACTACTATACTATTCTAAAGTAGCTTTGACGTAAATTAATTTCCATTTTTATTTTTAAATGTAATTTAAAGAGTTGTGCAAATATAAAAAAAACCGTATGTAATAACATCAAAAAAATCAAAAGACATATTACAAGAAATAATTTGTTCGGTTTTGATTAAGCGGCCAATTACAGGTTGATTCAAAAATTTAAAATTGCAAAAGCCTATTAGCACACACATCCTTTATAAACATAAAATCATTATACATTTATTATATATATTCTCACAGTACAGTCAACGAGTCCTAGCCGACGTGAAGTTAGACTTTACGGAACAGCCTCTTGTACACTCTCTCTCAGGAAGAAAATAACGAAAAGTAAGAAAAATCCATAAATGAAATCTGTGCAGGCACCAAGCTGAAATCTGTGCACACCAGGGCGGCCACGACTCATCGACCGTAGTGTACGTAATCAGCACGTCTACGGCAGCAACTGCACGTAGTTGGCGGGGAAGAGGCCGAACACGCCGCGCGGGCCGAGCCCCTGCCACCAGCCCGCGTCGATCTGCTCTATGTGCGTGATCATGTCGCCGGGGTCGAACGTTATTTCTGATTCGTCAGCTGAAATTACGTTATTAAGTTATATCAGAACTTAATTTGAAATTATAAAAGTGTTTCAAAATGAAGATAATGAAAGAGCGCCTAACAAATCTTTTTCACGCCCATCCCCATTCAACCCCAGCACCCAGCAGAGTAGGCAAATAGAACTGAATGTACTCCGTTCCCCATTTTCCGCCGAATTCTGGCGGTTCTGCCACCCAACACACAGTTAAGTTGCGGAACTCAACACACAATGCCTATTATCCTATTAGAAAATCTGGTGTTTTGGTGACATCCAGTAATTTAAATAAAGTTTTGGATGAAAAATGCAAAGCCTAAGTCAAAGATTGTTTTTTTGTTACTTTTTTTTGTTTTATACAAAATAAAACTAATAAATGAACACACCAGCTTGATAATCATATAAGGCACGCGCCGTGAGACCGGGGTCGTCGTCCAAATCTTCATATATTGTACCCTCTTCCTCCATGCCCTCAGGAGAAACATCTAGCGATAAAATAAATAAATTATTAATTAAACAAAAATAGCAGACCATATGCCACTATCACTACAATATCACTTTTTTGTTATTAATTTATCAATAGAAAAAAAATACCAAAATATCATATTATAATTTGTAGAAAAAAATGATACGATATGACCTTCAAGTGTAGCACCATTCTCCTTTTTATAATGTACATTCTCTATAACCGTGTTCTGTCTGCTCAACTCCTCGTTGTTCTTGCTGTACGGCGACCGCTTGATCGTACTGAACTTGTTATCGCTGTCATCGTCATCATTCTCGTTAGAACTCGAATAAGACGCGTCAAACATATCATTTTCTAGAATATTCTGTTTAATCATTGGTTCACTTTGTTTCATATCTATATCACGATACTCGTAATCGGCGAAGGATGTAGGTTCGACTTCCGTGCTGGGACTCAGGTCGGATGGGTCTATGATTGGTTCGTATTGTATTTGCGATGGGCTTTCTAAGCTCATTTTTATTTTGTCTATGGTTTTTAGTGGACTCGTTTTTGGTTGTTCTTGTTCTTCTGTGGATGTGTTTAAAGTATTTGGGGTGTTTGGGGTAAAATTTGGGGTGTTGGAAGTAATATTTGGAATGTTGGGGGTATTATTGGGGGTACTGGGGGTGTTTGTTGGGGATTTGACGTGGCTCGGAGAACTTGGTTGTGAAGTGTTTTGAGAGAACGTGTTTATTCTTTGTGCTATCACTGAACTTCGTATTGGTTTCTCTGGTATGGAATTCGATCTGTAATAAATTTTAAGTTATTAGAATAATGAAAGATTATAAAACAAAATGCATGACCTTTTATTATAGAAAAAATATTTAAAACTTAAATTTAAATCTTATGGTATGCTTTAAAATATACAGTGTGGAAGAGGCAGCGCTCCTTTTACCGAAACAGCATATAGGGTAAAATATTTCAAACCCATACCTAAAGAAATTAATCAAGATGCCTCAACAGTTTGGACGTAGGATTTTTTTTTCATTTCACGATTTTTATCCATACTTGTATTTCATGTGACGCAATTACGTATAGATCCCAATAACGTAAACACTACTACAAAAATACTACTAAAGGTTAAACTACTTACAACTTTATCGCCAATACCTACGACTCGATTTCGGAATAAAGCGTGTGCGGCGGTGTTCCTTTGATAGGTTTATGTGTGCGTGCGTTGTCCTTACAAATGGCGTTTTATTTTAAAACGACAATTTTATTATTTATTTTGTTTGAAAAAATTACTTTTTCATTTTTGGGAATTTATTTTTTTCTGAATTATATTAGGCGTTTATAGAGTAGTTAAAACTGTGGTTTCATTTAAAGTGGTGCTTACACTTCCACCCTGTATAGTTGACTAAAAATTTAAATAATTTTCACTAAATAGCCAATAAATTTATATTGATTATTGCGCAAATTAAATGCCACTTTCATTTGATTATCGAGATATTTAACATTGATTTATCTCTGCCATCCCAAAATATTACCGAATTGATTATCTTTGAAATCCATGTAAAATATGCCGTCAATAATTAATCAGCCATGGAGGTATTTGTTCTGAACTTCTGCGCATTTTACGGAAAGAAAATAATCGAAAGTAAGGAAAATTCTAAAATGAGATGTCTCGGTGGCACTCACCGGTCAGCGAGCTGCCCCTGCGCCAGGTTCCTCTGGAACAGCTGCCGCGCGGCGGCGGTGGACGCGCCGATGAGCTGGCGCGCCTCCGCCGAGCGCTGGCGCCGCAGCGCGTCCGCGCGCGCCCCCTCGCCCTCACCCGACTCCGGATTCCTGTTCCATTTCAATTTAGCTTCTTTAGCTTCACACTATCTTTAGCAAGGTAGCCCACATAAAACGGCCTCTAGTTTATTATTTATTAATAACTTTTTATTATGAGGCCGTTCGTGACGCAGGGGAACAAGCGTGCAACTGTAAGCGCAACAATTGTACGTTCGAATTCTACTCGGGGGAAAGAAATATTTAATATTTACATTTCGTCACTCTGGTTACGCATCGCAATCGCAGCGTAGAGTTCTGCCACACAACACACAAAAAGATTCGACAGAAAATAGGGAACGGAATAATCTTAATGGGAACGGAGTGTCTTGACACTAAGTTAACCCTGGGGCAGCAGCAAGCAGAGGCAATCTGTAAATATGTGGGTAATTATAGGTAGGTATTTGCAGAATACAATATGAAACTAGTAACTTTTTATACTTTTAAAATACACCAAAAACACCTTTACCACGTCTTTGAGCACTCTTCTAACCTTCTTAAATGTAAAAATCCTTTTATTTATATAAAACCAACTTGAAGAAACTTATTGTAATTCAGTAATTTCTATAATTATAACTCCAATAAAAATATAAAAATATATAATAAATTAACCACAATAATAATAAACTAACTTAGATAATTCGACAGGCAGGCAGGATAAATAACCATTATATTGAATAAAAAATGAAATGATTAAATATTTTTATATTGAAAAGACCAATTGTTCAATTTCAAAGTAATTTGACAAAATATTTACAAAAAAAGTCTTTTAGAAAAAGGAATGTTTTAATTTAAATTCGAAAACATTTAAGAGAGAAAAATATTTAAATTAGTATAACAATTTGATTATAAAAAAGTTTAATCTTGCGCTTCTTGGATACCATCCAAACACTCCAGTCTTTTCGGCTTTACACTCTCGTATCCCAATTTAAATGACAGTTTCAAATACAGATTATTTTAAAAAATATATAAAACAAAAAAAAATGATTTGAATATTTAAATTATTGTTGTTTTTTCAGTAGATATAAAAAAAGAAGATTATCAGTTTCACCTGTATGTTTTGTTTGCCCATAAAATTATCGGAAACTAACAGTCATATCGTGCTGACGCTTTTTAATTTTATCGAAGTCCATCCCAATCCCAATTCAATCAAATAGTCCAAGTATCATCAAAATCGGTCGATTACTTTTTAACAAGATATGTACCATACAATAGAAAAGTTATAATTATTTCAAATCGATTAAATTTATTAGTTTTTCAAACAAAAATATAAAAGAAAATATTTACCTTTGTTGTTCAATGCTAGCTCTCTTGGCAGCTTCCAACGCATCCCTTCTTCTCACATCTTCTTCCGCTTTTCTTTTCTCCTGAAAATTTATTCTAATATTAATTTCCAAAAAAATATTTAAATTAATGATTCAAAATTTTTAAACGTTATTTTTTTATCAATCGTATTAGATACAAACCTCTTCTCTTCGCTTTTTTTCAGCTTCCACTCGTTTCTTTTCTTCCTGTTCTTCTTTCAGCCAAAATTGATCCCGTTCTTTTGAATTTATTTCTTTAACTAAAAAATATTAGACAGTAGCTTTAAATTTATTTATAATACCATATAAAGCTATATTAATATTGTCACTATTATTTAGCTTCACGCAGAAGGAACCTAGAGTTATTATTGAGCTGAGCAAAGCGAAACTCTTACTGGTCAAAAATGTGTTTCGTTGTAATGCTTCATAGACCATTAAACCTACAGCTCTGAAATTTTGCTGGAACGTTGCAGACAACACGGTGATCTTAGCGTAGTAGTGTGGTGATCATTTAAATTGTAGTTTTTGAGTAAATGGTTAAAATGTGTCCAATAGAGTAAGGCTGTAAAACGTTTTGAAATTCACGCGCACAGATTGAACTTTGACTAACCTAACCCAGTGCGTGCGGACACAACAAAAAATATTGCAAAATTTTCGCAAAATTTTGCGCAACATAGCTTCGCTCAGCTCCACCAGATTCTAGTATTATTTATTATTATTAATATTATAAAGCGAAAGGTTTGTTTAGTTAAACGCGCTAATCTTAGAAACACTAGCTAGAACTAAAAAAATATTTTTGTGTCGGATATTCCGTTTATCGAAGAAGGCTATACTTAGTCACAATTATATGACATTAATCGTTTCGATGTAACTTAGTTGTATTTCATTAGACTAAAAATAATTTATCGTTTACAAGTAGAACGATTGCAGTAAGCCACAAGCTCAAAGTCTACTTAAAACTTAAAACAAAGCTGATTTGTTTCCACACTGGTACAACCCAAAGGGGGCTATCTAGATAAGTACGGGAAAACTGCACTGGCTTCTAGTGAATTGTTTTACGGATTGTATTGCTTTTTGTCCGTAATAGTAGTGAAGACATGGATTATTCTGGCAAGAGAAAGACACAAAATTAATGCTTTTGAAATGTAGTGCTGGAGACGTGCGCTAAAAATACCCTGAGCTGCAAAACGCACCAATGCATTGATTCTGACGCTCCAAATAAAAACTTGCTTGTCCACTATATGCCAACATTGCATTTTGGCATATTTTGGGCACTCAATAATATTCAAAAGCGATGTCAGCCTGGAAAAACTAATTGTGGTTGGAAGCGCCGAGGGCAAAAAGTTCTTCATCATCACGAAGAACCGATCAAGTTATGGAATCGTCATCTTACAAGTTCCATACGGTCCGTTATGAAAGATGCACTAGCTAGAAACCGGTGGAGGCAAATCATCTGCTTCAGATGCCGACAACGATCCTCAGACATGAGGGACCGACTATAGAAGAACTGTTTTTAATTCGAAATAGCGGTGAAATACATTAACTAACTCATGGTTAGTCTGTTCAGTTTAAATTTCATAAAAATATCTTCAATAGACATCTAGAAAATATTTTTTTACGTTAAGAGTAACCTCCATAGCTTCCTTATTGTCCATTAGACTAGGGGCAAAAAAGTTGGTGTTTTATTATTTTGGGCGAAAAGCTACATTGCTTCATTAAAAAAATGATTCACTTAAAAAGCCAGTGCAGCTTATCCTGCAAAGTCCTTTCTCCTTTAAAAAAGCCTACCTCTCCTCAAACTTTCCTTTCTTTTTCTAATTTCATCTACCACTCTCTTATCTCCACGACTTGGACGCAACACGCTTGTCATTTCAATACTCCGATTTAAAAACGATTTATTAATGAATAGATTAACTAAATAAAATCTTTAAAAACACCTAACACCACGGCCACTACAAAATGTCCAATACGTCTCTGTCCACGTCCAAAAATCAATACTTTAATATAAAAAAAATCGATCTAAAATATTTTCATTTTAAACTTATAATAACCGCGAAAACCGAAGAACTATCCCACCACTTGTACACTAACCATTTAAAGTACAACACTACAGTACGAACGGAACGAGAGAAATGTTTACATTCTCGATTAGCACACAATGCATTCTGCGCGTTAACAACACGTGTGGTCATTGCATTGTTGTTCTAGAAATGGGTAACAATGGCACTGTATGGATACAGCTAATAGTAATATTAGTTTTATTGTTTGATAATGCATATATATTTTTTTTATATCTGTAGAGGAAAGTTTGAAAATATCTGACATTTGTCAAGGGGAGGTGAATCGTTATTTTTTTTTATTTTATTTTTGCTATGTGGTTATATCGCGAAAGACATTAATAATAAGCGAATCCCTATACTTTATGTAGAATATCTCTGAGATGGGCGGAAAGTGTAAAACGCAGTGTATTAACACTACTTTTTAAGTGTTAAAAAACATCTCGCATTTAGTGAAGCTTTGGGAAACTTTCAACATATGACTATAAAGTCCCAAGTCTGCAAATAGAATAGGATCAATTTTCAAGTAGGTAACCTAACAGTCAAGTAGTAATACTTAGAAGACGGAAGTAAAAATTTTACTTAATCGTAACTGATTTACCGCCATCGTGGCACGGTAAGGATGTGTCTGATTAAAAATGTAGGTATTGACCAAATACTCTGAATTAGGTGATCAATCAAGTAGTCAGTATTGTGAAATGGATCCTCAATCAAGAAAAGAATCAAGAATTTAATATTTTAAAATAATAAAGATTGGCGATTCATCCCAGAATTTGTAACATTCCGCCGCAATGTCACAAATTCGGGAATAATGTCATGACACTACTACGTTTCTGCCTTTCTCTCAACAAGCGAGATTAAACGTGAAACTGAAAAAAAATCTGACTAAAACCGAAAAACTTACCTGGATTAACTTTCTGATAGGCAGTACCGACAGGTCCGCTGGGTGGCAGTTCTTCGTGTCTACTAGATTTAAAGTTAAATGCCGATCCGGCCTTCGCTAACTTATCCAATAGCATTTTTTCATCTAAATCATCTTCAGTCCTCGCATGCATTGTCATGTGGAAACCAGTGAAAAACTGCGACACTTGTTTAACGTGGTTTGCACATGTTCCTTTACGCACTGTGGGCGCTCCTTCTCCCTATTCAATAAATTATTTTCTTTATGTACTGACAGCAGGATTTTGAAAGTAAACTGTTGAATGGATGATGTGATGCCGTCGTCTGGCTGTAATCGGGACGGTTTCGGATTTGATTCCCACTCGAGGATATGAATTATTTTCGTTTCCTCGCTCCAGTAACAAGACAAAGCGCGGCGCTTATACGTAATGTATCAAACATTGGCAGTTCGTGAGGAAAGTGTCTTAACGGTAAGCTATCCTTTCTATATGCATGATACAGTGTATATCTTAAGAAATACAAGAACATTTTTTCCACACGTGCATCCAAATAAGCTACTATAGCTCAGGCTGATTGATTGACCGAACACACAACGGTTCTTGCTTTAGAGTTGCTGTAGAGTTACACTCGGAAAATTGATTTTTTTTATAGCTTCACTCTGTATATGCCCCACATAGCAGAGCAGGCAAAAGAAACCTGGAATCCTAGTGTTATGACACTCTGTTCCCATTAAGACACCACCGTTCTCCATTTTCCCCTGAATTCTGGAGGCATTGCATTGCGTTGAGTTACGGAAATCAACAACGCCCCTTCCCTCGTTACCAGAGTGAGAAAACGAAAATCTTAAGTATCTCATTTCCTCGAGTGGCAATTGAGGTGCAACCTGTCAAGTTTACAGTGGCATGTTGTTATACAGACTGACCTCAAATGAATTTAATGATATTTTTCTGTATGGTTTATTATTTTCCACAATTTCTACAATAAACTGCTGCATTGAGTTTCTAACTTAGTGAAAAACGAAATAACATTGATAGGTTGACTCTGTTAATTGTAAAATATGTGAAAATAAATAAATATTAATTGGTATTTAACTTTTTCATTAATGTGAAACTGATGTGAAAAATAATATTTAGGGCTACAGAAATAAATAAATCAGCTTCACGCTGTATCCCGCACACAGCCGGGAAGTAGGGCAGAGGGTACCTAGTGTTAAGACACTCTGTTCCCCACTTTCTGCCGAATTCTGGAGGCAAGGAACCCCAGAATCTAGTGTTGTTTCCTACTTTCCACAGAACTCTATAAGTATTGCATGTTGAGTAGTGGGACCCAACACTGCCCTTAGCCTACACGCCATAGCAATGAAATGAAAATATTAAATTTCCTCAAGTGGGAGTCTAACCTACAACCTGTCACGTTAACAGTCACATAGTTGTGACCCTGTGCTACAGCTGACCTCAAAATATATTTAAAAATTAATTAATCAAACTTTTTAAATTTCAAATTTAATTGAAGTAGCAAGAAATAATAAATACAATTATTCACAAAATATATAACATACTAAAAATTACAATTACATAATTCTTTTTTAACTGAACGTATATTATTTAATATTTTTAAAGTATAATTTCATACTAAGGAATAAAAAATTTTTTACAAAACATAATAATCAATTTTAACAGGAATCAAACACCTCTTGGAAAGTATCCAAATGCTCTGACCACTAAGTCACTACTTCTTATATATACTAACAACATAAATAAGTTGTAACAAACATGTAAGAATTTCATTGTAGCTTCATAAGAACATGTGGTTTAGTCAGGTCAGAACACTTGGACAGTTTCCAAGACGTACAAGATGAATTCCTGCTATGGTATAATTTTTATATGTTTTCTAAAAATATAAGTCATTAATATTTTATATGATCATAAGTCATATGTAGTCAAGTATACTTAACAGTTTAACAATAGGAAGCATTGTTTAATACATTATCTTATCACTTACTTGCCAGTTGATAAGAACATATTTAGATATACTGCCATCTGGTAAGTCCATCTTTAGAAAGGCATATTGTATTTTGCCACTGTTGAAATCATCTATTAACTCTATTAGACCACCATCGCCTTTACTTATGAATTTTAGGTCATTTGTTAGTCCATCATAACCAAATAAGGCCCTGAAAATAAATATTAATATTATTTTTATACCTGAAAATTACTTTATATTTTCAAAACATTCAGTCTGTGATGCAATTATATATTTAAAAAGTAATTCTATAAATACAATTTAAATTAATTACATGAAGAGATTTCATAAAAAGCTAAAAATAACTAATTTTACTATTAAATCTGTTTGTTATATAAATATAAGTTTATAGAACAAAGAAAAAAGTAATATGTTAATGTAATTCAGATGTATTTATGTGAATGATTATAGTTAATTACAATTATTAATGTTTCCTTATTTTTTTACCCAAAATTGATTCACTGCATGTTGAGTAGTGGAACTTAAGATTTAGTGTCTTAAATAATGTATTCTCCTTGAGTGGAAATTGAACTCACAAACATTGATTACAGTCAAACACTGGCCTACTGTACCACAATGACCTCCATCTAGCATCATTGCTAGTCCACCTTCCAGTACCTAATATTTCATATCTAGTTCTTTCTAATGTTTCTCTGACTGCACTATATGAGTAATATATGATGATAAATAAAAGTATATTATATATACCACATCATAAACTTCCATGAAATGATAATAACAAAAGATTGTAGTATTAATAAGCAGTAGTAGATGAGTAAATCAATTGCTATACTTGAACATATGATATATAGTTAAAACATAAATTATACTATTTATAACACAAATGTTTTCCAGAAATAGTTTTGAAGGGCTAAGGTTAAAATAATTATTAGAGATAAACTATTCAGTTCAAGTGAAAGGACATTTCTTGATAGCTTATAATTTTAATTTGGATTCTTTTTATTTCTTTAATGATCTATGAAAATTATTTTTTAATTGATACATTAACATTTGTAACTACAGTAATTTCTATGAAGGTATTATCGATGTAAGTAAACACTTTTTTACACATCTTTAAAACACGGCATGAAATGCGCGTGACCAAACGTTACGATCAACATGTCTTTTTTATAGGAGAAAGTTAGTAGTCCTTCTAGCTATTACCACGCCAGAAATATTAATTATGCCACGTAATATACACATCCATTAAGGGATGTTTATTTAATTTTTCTAGGAAGTAGGCCGAAACTATGAAGCAGATACATACCAATTAGTCTCAGATTTCTCATCCAAAACATCTTTCCACGCGGCCACAAGATCCTGTTTATGTTTCTCTAAATTTATAGCCATTTTTCATAGTTTGTAGCAAACCGCGAAGTACTTAAACGGCGGAATTCCCAATAAAATGTAAAACGCCGATGGGCAGACTGACTCACAACAATCCTACTCACAGATTATAATTATGAAGTTCATTCAACTGAACTGTCACATGAAGTGGCAATTTTTTAAAAGTGAATTTTATTTCTTGTTTATGTCACAGATTATACTCATCTATAGATAATATAGAAATATCAAATATTTTTAATATGGGTTGTGCAATAATTTCTTAAATTACGAAGTGATTTCTCTCATTTCTATTAATAAGTTCGTAAGTGTATTTCATTCATTACATTTGTTATGAAGCGCCTGTTTATATATTATAGCAACATAGTAGAAAGACGAAAAGGACAAAAATATACATACTAGTATATTATAAGATTATCACAATCAGGTTTTACTAACTTTAAGTGTCTATAAATAAAAATAATGTATTTTAAAGTAACAATTTTATTTTCTTACATCGTTTGTAATGCGTGCGCAAACTTTTTAACGCATGCCCTAAGCCTTAGGCGCTTTTATTTGTCCGCGCTCTCGGCTCTAGTCACGACAAACATCTCTTAGCGGGTAAACGCCGCGACCTCCGCTATGCTCGCATTGTTTACGATCTTAAAATATAAACAAAGTTTTTAAAAATCATGTGGGTCGATGTTACGGGCCAGGAGAGACTTAATTATACATCGCAAACGAACGGTTCCTTCATTCCCGGGTAAGTGGGTAGTTATTTAAATTTATACTAAAGAAATATGAAACTGGAAAAATAGACAGCGTGCGAGGTCTTATTATAGAGTCCATAATATAAATGATCATTGTTAGTAATTTGAATAATCCTTCAGTGTCTCACTAAAAGCATCATCAAATTAAAAAATTCAAATTCATTGCGAAACGTATTTATTTTTTATTATTATTTCGAAATAATATTTCGAAATTTATAAAATATTGGGAACAAATAATAAATTTATATATCTATATTATTTCTAAAGAAGTACTAATTATAACAAAATTAAGGCTCTCGTAACGCAGTGGAACATCGTCTGGCTGTAAAAGTGTTGATTGTAAGTTCGATTTCCACTTATGGCAAATTCAGTTAGTTTTTCCGCTTCGGTAAATCAAAATGTGGCGTTGACTTCCGTCACTAAAAACAAGCAATGTCTTGAATGTTTTGACTCTAATTTACACTAATAACGAATTACATACTACTTCCATTTGTTACTTTTAAATGGAAATATTATGGAAATCGTCATAAAGTCCACGCAAACGAAGCTGCGGGGGGCGACTAGTTGTTAATATTTATCTACGTGCAGGTAGATATGACATTGATCTAATTCGTAGCGCGGCTGCAGTCCATTTGTCATAGTCTTGTAAACGCCAACTGGACCCTGACCTAAACTATTCTTCCTAACTATCTGTATCAAAAAATATAATGAAGGCTATTTATAGCTCAATAAATCTTTAAAAAAATCTATTAATTTATAGATAGACTTCGTATTTTATCAGGTTACGACGTTTTTCCTTAAAAATTATAATTGTAATTATAAATACACACGTTTTGTTCTTTTTATGCTATAAGTATAAAAAGTAATAAAAAAAACACAAAAAACAGCTAACTATAAAAATAATATAAATTAGATCCGCATCTCATTACATTAGCCATATGATAGCCACAAATAACGTTGATGGCTATGAACTTCTACGTTGTTTGCTTAGTCAGCAAAAATATCTTTATTTTTATTAGAAAACACCGTCGCGTCCGTCGCCTCTATGACACAGTTGCGTTGTGTAACGGAAATTCGAATGCCTTCTGGTAAAAGTTAGGTACCCAGGTATCTTATATTTTTTTAATACTTATTGTTAACATATAATTTTAAAATATATTGGACAAATTGACATAGGTGAAAAAAATATTATTAAGTAATGTGAAAATAGGATGAATATATATGAATTTCATAATATTGAGTGTAGATAAATAATGTTAATGAATAAAATAAAAGCTTTTAACGTTTTAGTATTCCTAAGTTAACACTTTGATGGCACAAGTAAGCTACGTTATATTGAAGAACATTGTGGCTATAGCATCATATCCCCTGGATAATATTTATATTTAACTAAAAACCGGCAAAGTGCGAGTGGGGATCGCGCACGAAGTGTGTTTTATTTTCTTTTTAAGTATTTTTTGTTATAGCAGAAATACAACTTCTGTGAAAAAATCAACTGTCTCACTATCATGGTTCATGAGTTAGCGTCATGATGGACGAACTGCGAAGTCTTAGTAATAGGATCTCGTTTTACCTTTGAGTACGGAACCCTTAAAATTAAATACGCTTCATATCCTTAAAAAAATAGAAAACGAATTAATTTAACACTAAATTCTTTTTACTTAACCCGCGAGATTCGATAAAAAGGTATAGATAAAGAGAAAACAATTATACCTACATAAGACAAAGGCTGTCTAATTTGAAAGTATCTACGTAAGTAAGTAGGTATACACAAATCGTTTTTTTTTTGTGTCTGATCAAAAATACATTTGAAAGGTGAAAGTTCTTACCAGAAAGACAAACAAAGGCTGCTCTATAACAATTCTTATAGATAGTGAAACCAAATCGTATTTTATTCCCACGATCTCGATTCGCTTCGATTATTGTCCAGGTGTAGAAATACATTTGCTTTGATTTCATGTTACATAAGCGTGACCACCAAAAGTATACTTAGGTGTGACTGACTAGTGATGTGGCATGACTTTGCTCGCACTAGATGTAAGAAAATAGAAGTAGGTATTTTTTTTTAGCTGCACGCTGTATCCTGGACACAGCTGTTTAGGCAGAAGGAACCTAGTGTTAGACACTCCCTTAGTTTCTTTTCCACCGAATTCTGGAGGCGTATTAATTGACGCTTTGCCTCGATAGCAGAGCGGATTGAACCCACAACTAGTCGCGTTTCCAGTCACACATCCTTGCGCCACAACTGGGCACAACCTAGAAGTAGGTCATATTATATTGATATTCACGAGACAGTTATCATTATAGAATATCAATTTTCAGATATGCATTTTCTAGCGACAGACTATGCACTAGAACATAACATTCAATATAATCTTTTAATTATTTATTAATACACAAATAAATAAATAATATTATTTTTAAAATTATTAATAATCTTATAGTTGTTATGGTCTACCAATTCTACTATTAATATAGATATTTATATAAATCTATATATAAGTAGTAGAAGTCTAGATATTATTCATAGAGCATGAACTCTACACTCTATAGCGTTATATAAAAATAAATCAGCTTCACGCTTTATCCCGCACACTGCAGTAGTGTACTGCAGTAGGCAGAGGGAACCTAGTGTTAAGACACTCCGTTCCCCACTTTCTGCCGGAATCTGGAGGCATTGCGTGTTGAGTGGCAGAACTCAACGCCGCGCTTGTCCTCGACACCAGAGCGAAGAAATGGAAATATACATTTAGCGTTATATATATCTTGAAACATATGAAACATACGTAAGTACCTACTATACGTACGTACAGACAACTAAACATCTTATTTACTTACTTTAACAACATCCACAGATACAAAATAAACTAGAAAATATAGGTACTATTGAGCTAACTACAAGGGCCCCGTTGACCGTGACACCTATAAAGTCCGCTGTAAAAAACAAATGCTAATGAAGTCGCTTTTATTCTCTCTAATTACATTGTAATGGAGTTTGTCCATTTACAAACTTCGAGGGTTACGTAAAAAACCACCCACTACCATTCTTTTTAAATCTTCTGATTTTCTCTTTTATTTCTACAGAAGTTTAATGAAGAAACTTATATAAAAGGATACTTTAGATACACCAAATACAGTAAGTATTTGGTGGTCATTAGATTTTGTTTTGTGATAAAGAAATCAATATGTTTAGTTTTGTATGGGCTCTACTTTGGTGATTTTTTTCTAATATATGAACCTTGATAAAACTTTGTAAAACAAACACTAAGTAAATGTTAAGGAAATAGAACAAATAGACAAAAAAATTAAAAATCATTATTTATGGTTCTTTTACGTTATTAAATGCCAAAAATTTTTTTTTTTCTTATATGTACATACACCGATCCGTTACAATTTTATTATAAGTATATATATAAAATTATTATTTTGTATTTGTTTTATATACTGGATATAACTTTTATTTTTTTTTTAAGTGTTATTCCATATTCAGGATTTTTAAATAAGTACTTAGGTATAGCTTGTAAAATTTTTCGTTAAAAATGTTACAATAACGAGATTAATCGTTCATATTTTGACAGATTTTATCATGTTATCATGTGCATGTTTTAAGCTATAGAAAATTTGGCTGAGATCCAGATAGTAGCAACAACTTAAAAAGCTATATCAACATACTTTGTAGACAAGACATTAGAATTGAAACAAAGTCATATGATAAACATGTGTTAAACAGCACGACCAAGACCATATGGAATATTTCTATCTATTATCATATACTTATTTTAGTACATTAAAAGAGTATGTTATTATCAATTTAATTATACATAATAGTATTGGCACTAATTGGCAAATTGAGTAGATTCATTAACTTTATATATTTTATAAGTTTAACATATAAGAAGTACTGTTAAAAATCACTAGCAACACTGTATAGAATTATTCAATTTCCTTTTGCGTAACTTTTATTTTAAGACCTATAAACAATGTTATTCTCAATTCAATTATAGCTAATAATTAATTACACATTGAATTATATAGTATATGGATAAATACATTATGTAAAAGAGCCACTGTTGAGTTTCTTGCCGGTTCTTCTCAGCAGAACTGCCTTCCGAACCGGTGGTAGCTTCTTTTTTGTTTCCATGTTAATTCGACGATTCAAAAGTGCTTATAAGAGTTTATTTGAATAAGTAATATTTTGAATTTGAATACTTTAATGATTGTATAAATTTATCATGTAAAAGTTGCTCATTTGACAGTATGTCCAAATATATATAAATAGACAGTTTCGTTAGCCATGATCAGTCGATACACACACACACATTGCACACCACCATCATCATCATCATCACATCATCACATCATCACATCCACAAACATTATCTCGGATGAAAGCTCCCTCCCTCGGTCGCTGGTCGTCTAAGCTGGGCCTCCCTTGGGTCAACCAAGGGTCTCACCTGGCTGGGCTGACCGCCCAGGGAGCACTATAGCTCATCTCATCCTGATTTCTCCCTTGGCTCTCAGGCCATACCCCGATGACGCAGGCATATTAATGTCTGCCGTGTGAGACTACAGCCAGAGGGCTCATTGCCCTGATGCTGTTTCCCGGTCCCCCGGATGTATGAAAATCCTATCCTATCCTATCATGATCAGTCGAATAAACTAAACAGAATGTGACGCTGCTCGTTTTATTATTCCCATATTCAAACCACTACTGGAACACTTCAGAAGTGGGATGATATGGAAATATATAATAACCACGGCCCACAAATTTTGAAGTCATTTTTTTTTTCTTATCTACCTACAATATCATTGCTGATACGTATCCACGTATACTTTGGAAGACGAATCTTTCTGATCAAACCAATCTCGAGACGAAGAACTCCACCCAACAACAGAAGATTGAGCCATGACGATGGGACGACTACGCATATCTACAACGCTGGTTGCAGGTTCAACGCGATCAAAACGATGAAAGGTTAGTAAAATTTTCATATAAAACCATTGTGCGTAAGGTGATGTACACAAGAGTGGTGTGAATGCTTAGTGTTGTTTCGAGTTAACGTTTACAGAAAGTTTTATCACAATTATAGATATAATATATGCATTAATATATAATTTATGTATAATCTTCAATTTCTGGTCTTTCTACACATTGCAATACGTTTAAGTAATAACCGTTGAAGAATACATAGTATACAAAAGATATTACAAATAATCGCACGTTTTTAACAAAGACGCGAAGAGGAGTATAGAGTAATGATAAATTATGATATTATGATTGTCTTATATTAAGTATATATTGTAATTATGATAGCAAAGAAGTATATTTGCAAAAGAAATAGGTATATCAATTCTAGGCGTTTTTATTAAGAATATTATTTGTACGCGAGGGTAGCGCATTAAATTATAGCGGTTTCCGAGCTAGGTTGAAATCCAAGAAGTAAAGACATTAATATAATAGTAGACTATGTTAATACTGTAGATACTATACTGAAGAGTAGTACACAGCGTTTTTCTTTTTAGTGATAACAATTGTATATCCGAGACATTACTAATTAATATTTGTTATCTTATTTGTGGGTATTTTTAAATAAGCTATGCAATTATAGGATAAAATTTATTCTACAATGGTTTTGTTTCGAATATTGAAGGAAGTTTGCGTAAATACGTTATTGAAAATTGCACTTAAACATACCGACTTACAGTTAAACGGACAAAAATTTTCAAAATTATTGTTTTGAGTGCTGTTACATAGATGAACCTCCAATAATAGATGATTTCATAAATCATTCGTGTACAGACGGCGATCAGCTACTAATTTACTTTATTATAAGTAAAGATTAATACATTACAGAATTGCAGTTCATGCGTAATTTATTTAATACGTATTTTCTTTTGTCAATTACCTACATTAAGAGTAATATTCGTTTGTCAAGTGGCGTCACCGCACCGATATGAACCGGTACTATTATTAAAGCTCATTTTTATATGGAATGTCGAAAAGGTTGATCTTAGTGAAGCGTTTAGTTATAGGCTAGCTTTGAGCTTCCTCGATATAGACAAATACTATTACACATTATGCAATTTTACAATAAAATACTAGTGTTAAATAAATTGTTATTGCCATTAATTCTGTAAGCTTACAAATGCGACATTAGAGAACTTCATAATTTCTGTAAACTACATATATAACAATTATAAACGTTACCTGATGTTTAATAATGCTTAAATTGTATAAAAGTTTAGAGATCAACATACAAAAATGGAAATATAGTTATAAAATATTTTATTTTAATTTAATTTTAGTTCTAATTTTAAGTATATATTTATTAATATGTAAGTTTAATTAAATAGTTATTTCCACTAACAGTCTTAAGTTATTAGTACAATATAAATCTATTGTAACACGTCTTGTGTAACACGACTATATATCTAAGTTAAGTTCAAATCATGAGGCAACAATATTCGTAATGTGATATCATAAAATCCTAGTTTATTTAACCAGTAACCGCCAAAACTGAAAATAATCTAATAAATAGCCAACATATTGTTGTTGATTAGAGAAAACTATAGCGGACTGTTGTTGTAAGTACATTTAGTCTATCGGGCAAGCAAATAAAAAGAAATAAATATTTAATATTCTCAAAGGTTACTTAATATTCTTAAAGATTATTTAGTATTAGTTAGTTTATTATCAGTTATAAAGAGGAAACTTTTAAATCTCAAAAAATATATACGAACGTATTTTGTTTATTACAGTATAGTACATTTTATTACAGTATAGTTTCATGTTTAATGAGAATCTAGAACTTCAAAAGAATACATGTCTAGCTATACAATGTCTGCAGTAGAGACTTACTCTAATAAGGAAGAGAAATAACGAATATGAACTGAACGTGGGTTTGCCTATCAACGGTTTACGCTATCGATCAGATCATCTAGTAAACGATTGGTCATATATAGTAGCAGCGTATAGCTTACAAAGACTAGAACAAATAATCCGCAAATTGAACAACATCGAATCGTCATTTATTATAATTAATAATTATGTAACTTTTAAAATTTAAATCATAAAGCAAATCAGCACGCTTAAAGATTTCAAGAAGACTGCAACATAAATAGAATACATTAAGAAATATATATTAATATGTATTATGTATGTATATATAGTTATAGGAACCTATTGTTGTAAGTAAATTAGTAACAACATATCTTGTAATATCTTGTGTAGGTTATGTAATTGATAAACTGCTGTGTCACTTGTATGAAATCGTAGATAGGTTGTAGTGTCAAAAAAAAAGGTTTACGTCACAATGTAGGTTTCATGTCTGAATTCAATAAATACGTACGGGGGTGGCTGTTGCATATCAGATGAGTAAATAAAAATTATAATATATAAGTTTGAGTGTGTTTGTTAATAAAAATATACAATTATAACAAATCACAAATAAATATATATACAAAATTTTGTAATTAAGATGCATTGTTAATTATGGATATTTTTATAATTTCGTATAGAAAGTGCTATAAGTCAAATTCTTCAGTGCTTCATAAACATGAAGATTACAGATTGAAAAATATACTAAATACCAATAACACGACGTGACAATTCCGTATGAGTTTAGTAGTTGTTAAAAAAGGAAGAATAAATATTAATTGGAAAAATTAATACATATTAGTATATCTTATTTTATATAGTCATGATTTGTTTCGTATAGCTTGTTTTTGTTCCCTATTCATTATTAATATTATTATTATGTATTATTCTATATTATTCTATGAAAGCTAAGATATATAATACTGTGTGAGCTATCAGCTAGTGTTCTACAATTCTATGAAAGCTAGAATACGAAACGTGCTGTGTGAATTGTTGTAATATAAAAATATTTAAATACACAGAATATCGAAGTAAATTTAAGAGGTCCATAAAATAAGACCGTTTGAGTTAGTAATAATTTTAAGTTCGCCAAAATAATTCTATTAGAATTGCGGACAGGTGATTGGAGTTATTCAAGTTAAATATGTTATCTTTAAGTTTGAGGTTAAGTTACTGGTTATAAGTCAAAATTAATAGAAACGAAACGGTATTGTAATTTGAAAACAGTGGGAATCACTTCTCAAATACGCACGAGGTTAATGATATTGTAAATAAACACATTATTAAACTCTATATCAGTTGTTACAAATCTTTTCTTGACCAAGGACCACTTTTATATCATTCTTGTTAACAGAAACCACTATGAAGGTATAATAAAAATGAACAAACTTTAATAACCAACTCAATAGGAGCTTAAATAGAGCATAGAGAGAGAAAGACATAATAATGTTTTAGCAAAAATTTTCTGTAATTTTGTATTAATAGAATTTCTCAATAAATATTAATAAATAAATAAATGAACGTATTTTAATAAATTAAAACGTCAAAACATTTTTTGTTGATTGAGGAAATAATTCTACTGTAGGCAAACGTTGTATTGGGCTTCACCGAGCCAGGGGCTCCACTACCGCTCTTTTCACTCACTGCACGGCTTACCTACTACTATTTTGTCTGCTGCGGCTGGCGACTGGTGGACAACGAATCATTGCTTTATATTGTTCTTCTGAATAGTCTTAGGAAGTAAAACGCTTTCGTATTTACTAAGCTAGTATATTATGAGCAATCCGAAAGAATATAAAATATGTATATGAGTTGAGTGCACTGAGCTTAGTAATAGTTGTGGAGATTATTTAAGTTTCTTATAAAACATATTTGACATAACTTTGTGTGACACAGCTCTCTGTGGCTAAAGACATTTATATATATAATATATAAAAAAAATCTGTGTGATAATAAATAATCCTGTGTGGAAAAAAATCTGTGTGATAATAAATAATCCTGTGTGGAAAAAGATCTGTGTGATCATAGATAATCCTGTGTGGAAAAAGATCTGTGTGATCATAGATAATCCTGTGTGGAAAAAAATCTGTGTGATAATAGATAATCCTGTGTGGAAAAAAATTCTGTGTGATAATAGATAATCCTGTGTGGAAAAAGATAATAGGTTCTGTGTGGTTAAACATTTATCTGTGTGATTGTAGATAATCCTGTGTGGTAAAATATTAATCTGTGATTATAGATAATACTGAGTGGAAAAAGATAATACTATGTGGTTAAAGATTAATGTGTTAAAGAAAACTGTTATAAATTTAATTTTGTCTCTATTTAAACATAAATATCCAAAAAATATTAACAAAATAATGCTTGCAGTTATAATATAATATTGGTAAAAAATGCTAACTTTAATGTTGATCGTACTTATTTATTATAGGATTTTATATTCTATGTGCTCTCTGCCTACCCTGGTGTGTCCGGGATATAGCGTAACGCTAAAAAAAAAAATTCTATGTGCATATCAATTCTTTTACTTTTCAATTTATGATAAAAATAAATGATGCCAAAAAAAAAGAAAGTCTCGTAGCAATTCAGAAATTAACATTGTTTTGTAATAATTTAAAAAAATCAGTTGAGAAAGTTGTATCGAGTATAATTTGTCCAATACAATATTACTGCTTTAAAATTTTATGTTACAGTTTGATTTACGAAGAAAAGGCGTATTGGTGATGATGATAGCAGCGAGTGCCAGACCAGCCGTGGGACACGGCTTTGCAGGATGGCCGAGTGTTAAACAGCACGACCAAGACCATATGGAATATTTCTATCTATTATCATATACTTATTTTAGTACATTAAAAGAGTATGTTATTATCAATTTAATTATACATAATAGTATTGGCACTAATTGGCAAATTGAGTAGATTCATTAACTTTATATATTTTATAAGTTTAACATATAAGAAGTACTGTTAAAAATCACTAGCAACACTGTATAGAATTATTCAATTTCCTTTTGCGTAACTTTTATTTTAAGACCTATAAACAATGTTATTCTCAATTCAATTATAGCTAATAATTAATTACACATTGAATTATATAGTATATGGATAAATACATTATGTAAAAGAGCCACTGTTGAGTTTCTTGCCGGTTCTTCTCAGCAGAACTGCCTTCCGAACCGGTGGTAGCTTCTTTTTTGTTTCCATGTTAATTCGACGATTCAAAAGTGCTTATAAGAGTTTATTTGAATAAGTAATATTTTGAATTTGAATACTTTAATGATTGTATAAATTTATCATGTAAAAGTTGCTCATTTGACAGTATGTCCAAATATATATAAATAGACAGTTTCGTTAGCCATGATCAGTCGAATAAACTAAACAGAATGTGACGCTGCTCGTTTTATTATTCCCATATTCAAACCACTACTGGAACACATGTTATAAATATTTATGCAATAATATTGTATTGAAAAGTGTGTGTTAAATGGTGGAACTCAACGCCTCGCTTAGCCTTTAAATCAGAGAGAAGGAATGTAAATATTAAATATTTCATTACCCCGAGTGGAAATCGAATCCACAACCATCGCGTTTACAGTCACACGCTTATATGCCTGCGGCCACAACGGCCTCAATGATCTGATAATAGTGTTTTGATTATATAACAAACAGACAACCATTTTGATATGGTTGACTGCAAGCGAAGGTGTGACCAAGTTTGACGTTGGAAGCACTCATCCAGCGCGAAGTGTCTCTAAATAGATGTACACTAGAGTAGGCAGTAATATATCTAAATTTTAAACTGCCCATTATATTACTTGTGAAATTGGGTTATTTGGTTGGTTGTGAAGGCAAAGTACTTATCGAAGTTGATGACAACCTGGCGGTGAGTTCAATCCTGTGTAACAAAGTCATTTGACTCGGGAAAACCTAACACTAAGTGGAAGTCGCCTGAGCTGAGCCGAGGAGGCACGAGGTGAACCAAGTGCCTGCAAACCACGCCTCTCCCAGCTTCGGGTCACGAACACGAGTAGAGTAGTGAACATCACGAGTGCTTAAGCTTTTCTCTGCATACACAAATATATGTATTACTTAATATTAAACTTTAAAACCTACACAATATATTTTTGATAACACTTTGTGCCCCTGTGTCATGATTGGCCTCAAAAATACTTGTATCTTGTATATATTTCAAGAGTCGGCAAAATAACCCATTGATTCTCTTTTCTCTTTATTTTTTATGCTATTTTACTGACAGCTGGTTGGGTGTAATATCAAGTTATCTACAGGCAGTAACGTCAAAATTAGTTTTTTTTAATAAATAAAAAAATAAAAAATAGATTTCTAACACTGGTGTATCTATAAATAAGTTAAAAGTATTTATATAACTTCCAATATAATGCTTCTTTCGTAGTGACCTTGATTTCAATCCTCATAATATTTTTGACATTACCTTGAAAGGTAGCAATCGATTAAACAGTTACTACGCATTAGTTGCTAAAGGATATTGCGCTAAGGTTTTGTTCTATAAAGGATTCCCTTTGTAAATACTATTGAAAATACTATTGTTTTTTTTTTGCAGCTTCACGCATAGAAGGGTAGGCTAAAGGAACCTAGTGTATAGATACTACATTTCCACTTTCTCCACAATTTTCGAGGCTTTGTGTATTGAGTGGTGAAAAATCCCCCTAGCCAAGTCCCCAGAGCAGGAAAATGAAAATAATTTACATATGAGCGGGGATCGAATCCATAACCGTGGTTACAGTGAGACGTTGTCCCGCTGCACCACAAGGCCTCTGAAAAATTGTATTTATGTATTTCAAGAGTCGACAAAAAAATCCAGTGACTTTATGTTTATCCCATTTTATTGTGATAGCTAGCTGGTTGGATGTGAAAAGAAGTTATCTAAAGCACCGATTTGTTATTCAAAAATCATAACAGTTAGTACTGAAGCTATCAATTCGAAATTGTCGTTTTACTTGAAATGTATAAACTTCATAATTTTTCGATTTTTTTTCATTTATTATAGGCTGTCGGAGTCAACAAAGACAACCTATATGTCTAAATGATGTAACCAAAAAGAAATTAGCAACAAAAAATTTTAACTTGAAGCTAGTCGTGGGACCGTAAACGAGACAGGTTGTGGGTTCGATTGCCACTAGAAAAAATTAAATTTTTAATATTTTTATGTCACGACGTTGATTTCCGTCACTCAACACGCGATGTCTTGAGAATTTGAAAGGGGGAACAGAAGTTCCCTTTATAGACAAAAAATAACTTACCTAACTTTCTTTAAAAGTTAAAACGTAACAAAAGTACAAAACATATGAAACCTATATAATTTGCAAAATTCTTAAAACACCTACTATTTACTTCATAATTACTACACACTACCCTCTCACAATAGTTGCCGTGTAAGTAATCTCGGTAATCATGGGTGTTAGGGTGTTATCACACGTTCGATAGCAAGGCCGCACTCTTGGTTCCTGGTACCATACTATCCATTGTATATTTGTATAACTTTCTGTTGTATTCTTATATTACTTAGTAATCATCGATATTTTTGTTTGTTATTACCAAGTAATCATTAAAGAATAGTATTTAATGCATTTAGTATGGAACCTGTGACCTGTATAGAGATATCAGACAACTATACAATACTAGTAAATAAGTAGAGTGGTTTAACTAAGAACAATTATATAACAGTAAGAATATTTTATAATATAAATTTTAAAATTAAAATAAATATGTCTGGCTTTAAATATGTTTTTGTATTTCTCTAGTAGTTTATGCGAGAACTGAATAACCTAGATTCTTTAGCCTAATTACGGAAATTGATAAAAAAACCTGCTGCAAAAGCTGTTGTAGGTTGAAGTAGTATCATTTCTGTGTACAACTTTTTCAAATCAATTTTTTAAATAGTTATCATTATAAAATGAAAGAACTGAATGAGCAAATAAACGAAATTTGCGAAATTCTAAAGTAGTTTCATTATTCATAAATATAGGAAAACAGAACCATGCGGTTCCTGGTACATTCGCACCATTCGTGTATACTTGGGAATGTCATTAAAATACTCTAGCTATAGCTCTTGAGAACTTTTTAATGTGTTAACGTTTAATTTAAAAAAAATAAACAAATTTAATTTAATATTTATCCACAATGTAATTTTTTTTTAATGTAATTTTTATGCAAGAATAAGTATTCAGGTGGTTTTTAAATGTAAGGTCGTTTAAAATTCAACCTTTATATAAATTTGTATATTGTAAAAATAAAACCGGTTAAGTAAGAATCTGACTCGCCCACAAAAGCTTCCGTACCAATTTCATAATTGTATGTCAACAGGAAGTACAACTAAATGTACTATATTCCTTTGTATGAAATGAAGTACACAAAAATGAGTGTAATGATTTTAATCTGTGAAATACCTATAAAGTATATTTCTTTTTTCTTTATTTTTATTCATGAGTGTAGAAAAAGGATGGACTGGGTGGGTGGTCTTTCCTTATTCCAGAATAGTCGGGTGCCAATCCTAGAAGTTTTACTTAGAAAAAATGTACCCTAAAAAAACTACATTTACACGAACATATCTGCTCGAAGATAAAGCCCAGTTTCCCCCCCAAAAAATATCTCTAGAAAGAGTTTGTATAGAAAATTCTCATTTCATGCCAAATAATCAATAAGTTTTGATTACGTGGCAAATTTCATAAAAAAATCAAAATCGATGCATAAAAGTTCTTTTCTTTTGACTACGTTGACTTAGAAGCATTTGTTTTCTGTGCTTCAAATAGTCATTGACCTTAATATATGATGTTCATTTCAGTTTGATACCTCCACGCGATGTCGAGATAAATGATCTCGACAGACGGACAACATAGTGATCGTATTTCAATATTTTTAATAAGGGTTCCATTTTTATCTTTTAAGGTACGGAACCCTAAAAATGGATAATCTTATCCCAAGACTGTCTCCTCCGTTCTTCCGCCAAATATTTAAAATGCGTAAAGAAAAAAAATACAATTTACAGGAAAGTGTATCCATCTCCTATAATAAATTATTCAAGTTAAGCTTTATAAAACGATGTCATCTATGTTACTAACATTCGTGATAAACGTTCATTTCTTAGCTTTCGCCACGATGCTTTTACTAAATAAACTAAAACTTTTATGTAAACTCGTTAAGCTTTGAAATTAAAACTTTAAACTCAACTTTTGATCTAACCGCTACAAATTTGTAAGAATATGGTAAACTTTTTTAATGACTTGCGGAAACAAAACTGGTTATGTAAGATTGTGGTGTTTATTTTTCATTCATTGATTCATTCATTAAAGTCAAGATAATTTTTGATAGAAAAATTATATATTTATTATTTTAGTTCATTGACAAAAAAAAATAATTTCATGTTTATTTGGTGATATTAATACAAAAATAGTTTCTAAATTTAGGGAGTCGTCCTAATTTTAAATGATTTTTATTTTGATTTCCACTCTCCTAATAGAGAGCAGGAATCAAACCCTCCATAAAGTGTATAGCAAAATTTTACTCAAGTGAACACCGTAAAATTTGAAATGTTACAATTTTAATAATTTACTTATTTTTTTTTAATTACACGAAGACAAATCTAACCTCGCTCGATCAAATAAAAGCCTATTCCTCCATAAAGTTTCATATAATATTATTTAAGTAATATCATTATTTTTCCATATGTAAACACTGAGGCACAAGTCCAATATTTTTAATAACTATCTCGTTAATAACGAAAAAAAAATCAGAAGCTAAAAATTAACAAGCAAGTAAGTACTTTTCGTCAATCAATCGCGAGGCCTTGACCAAGTTTGCGTGATATTCGCCCCTATAATAGGTATAGATGTAGGTACTTTTACATACAAACTACGAACAATTGTTGTACGAATTTCAATGTCGATGTTAAACTATAGTAAAAGTAACAATAAGCCTCGAATGCTTCACCACACCGGATATGGTTTCTTTTATTTGGATTGAATTTCAAATTATGTATTAAATATCTGTCTATACGTTAGCTGTATACTAACCTAATTTTAGAAGTAAGTTTGTATGTGTAAAATTAAAAAATAAAAATAAATCAGCTTCACGCTGTATCCTGCATACAGCAGGGTAGGCACAGGGAGCCTAGTGTTAAGACACTCCGTTCCCCACTTTCTGCTGAATTCTGGTGGCATTACGTGTTGTGTGTGAGTGGAGAGGACTCAACGCCGCGCTTTGTGTTGACACCAGAGCGAAAAAATGGATAAAATTAATATGAATATTATATATCTACTTAAATACACATATATTAGAACGTAAATTAGCTGTATATTGTGATCAAAGGTTTTTTTTTCAGACAATTAATCAAACATATTATGTAAACACAGAGCAGGTACTGAAACATAATAAATATATTTTTACATTGAAATTGAACCTGTATATTTCATCTGTTTCACTAATGTCACTATGGTATGTACCAACGAGCTACTAACCTCATAACTAAAAGCTAAAACTATATTTTCCTTAGTAAGTTGGTTAAAATATTACATTTTTCTCAGTAAATGATACAAAACGCCATTATCGACTATTAAGGTAGTTTGTCGACGGTTTTTTAAATCAACAATGACATAATAACCATTTTCTGCCGTGAGAGTCGCCCCATTTCCGCGTTTCATTCGCAAAAGAACAATGCACCGCTTCATAATAGTGCTTTCTTTGCTTTCCTCCGTTTATGTCGATAGACGATGTCTCCTCCATAGAGGCACATGTAAGTATTAAATTATTTATTTACGCTATAACATAATATTTATATAATACTAGCGGCTCGCCCACGGCTTCGCCCGTTTAAAATACATGATTAAAAATTAGCTTCACGCTATATCCCGCACACGGCAGGGTAGGCAGAGGGAACCTAGTGTTAAGACACTCCGTTCCCCACTTTCTGCCGAATTCTGGAGACATTGCGTGTTGAGTGGCAGAACTCAACGCCGCGCTTAACCTCGACACCAGAGCGAAGAAATGGAAATATAAATTTAAGTAAATATTTCATCTCCTCGAGTGGGGATCGAACCCACAACCAGTCGGTTTTGCAGTCACACCTTGTGCCGCTGCGCCACGACCGGCCTCCAAAATACATGATTATTGATTTAATATGCACAATTGATTGACAAATATAATGACTTCTAATATGATTTTTTACGACATTATCGTCAAAGATTTTTTGATTGTTTTAAATAAAAAAATACGACCATTGTTGATATTTGATATTTATAAAATATATATAAAGCTAATTATTTATTACACGTATATATTTTTGTAACTTTATGTTCTTTTTACCTATGTAATATACTCTGTTAAATGTGCTGATGTCAGTGAATAATTTAATTTACTCATTCAGAAACAGCCTTAAATGTTAAATTATTGATTTGAAGGATTCATAATATTCTTTATAAAATAACTGTATTAATTGCATATTAACTTCTGTACAGTTTTTAAATTAGTTACATATATGAACGAACCAACCAAAAAATCTTTGTATTTACTTGATATTTCTTTCAAGATCGTTCTTTTACTCTGTGTTGAATTAATTACGACTTAAACTTAACTGTTATGATTTATGAAGGTAATCTCCACTAATAATTCAATTTTGTTTACTTTATTGTATAAAATATTATATAATAGTGCTTCAAAAATATATATTTTTATCAACAATCATATAACCCAGACGTTTCGAACGTCATTCTTTAGCCAGGGTCATACCAGCGCGATTGCTGTATAATATTCGCTGGCAAGCTAATGCCTTGAGTTCATTCAAATGACGATAACTTTTTTTTTAATGAACCGATTTTGATGAACCAAACTTTAGAACCTAAGTTGAGTTAAAACAAAGCAATTGGTAAAATTTTCAAGTAAATCGGTTCAGTAGTTTCAGAGAAAAATGCGGACAACAATATGTCGACAGACAGACAGACAGACAGACAGACAGACAGACAGACAGACAGACAGACAGACAAGAAATTCAAAAAAAATCTTTTTGCTTTCTATTATTCTTTTTAAGTGTCCCTCTATCCATTTCAGTCAAAATTACTAAATGTACAGACAAAATATTTTTACTGTCTTATTATATATAGAGATCTGATAGTAATATCTTATAGCTTCACGCTGTATCCCGCATATAACAGGGCAGAGGGAACCTGGGAATCTAGTATCTGAGTAGTCGTAGTGACACTATGTTCACATAAAGACCCTCACATTCAGCCGCATTGCTTGTTGCAGAAGCATTGCTTGTTAAGTTGCGGAACTCAATGCCGCACTTCGGCTGGTTACCGTCCTTTCCTCGAGTGAGAATCAAATCCACAACCTTGCACGTTTACAGTCAGACGGTTGTGTCCCTGTGCCACGACTGGCCTAGTAATATCCTTGGTATACTGGCCTAGTAATATACTTGGTAGATCGTGAAAGCTTTGTAGTAAATTATTTTGTTCAACAACTACACTGATGAGCACGTAGAGCCATTCTATAAAATAACCCAACGAACAGGAAAAGACTATAATTTATAAACATAAAAATTCCACTCAGTTAAATTATTTTATAAATAAATTGGACAAATCTTTTTAAAAAATATTAATTAGTATAAAAAAAAAATAGTTGCAAAATGAATATGATATTATTTTACTAGACATAGTTTCTTGCATTCCACCAGGGAATGGTATCAAGATAAACTTCACAAAATTTATATAATTTTAACTTTTTTTAAAGAAAAAAATATAATTTAAAAAACTTGCAAACGCATTTTAGTATTTGGCTGTAGACGCAATGGTTTTGGGTTCGATTACCACGTAGTGGAATGTATCATGAATTGCATTTCCTCGCAAGGAAACTATAAGGGTGTGCCCTTATAGTTTCCTTGCGAGGAAATGCATGTCTTTGAGTTTCCCCGCTCAATTTTAGGCGATGCGTGAGGAACGGAGTGTTTTAAGCCCATTCCAGGTTTTTCTTTTACAAAGTTAACAATTTTATAAACACATACAGTTATACACGAGATATTTATCTTTGTATTTGATACCGCGGTAATAAAAACAAGAAAAAATAATATTTTTCTTTTTTTTCATTTTGCAAGACTTAGATACTTTATAATTCTAGTTGATTATATTATTAAAAAAAAAATTAAAAGACATATGTATATTGCAGGTGTATCTCACTGTCCTCGCGACATGCACGCCTACCACACGCGATGCGACGGTCAGACAATGTCTCAAAGGACTTGTGATGCTCCTTTAGTTTACGTCATAGGTACGAACTATGATTTTTTTTAAAAGAATCTAATTTTTAGGGTTCCGTACCCTTTAAGGAAAAGGGAACCCTTATATAAAGATCACTTTTTTGTCCGTCCGTCTGTCTGTTTGCCTGTCAAGAGGCTTTATCTCAGAAACGCTTGGAGATATCGAGTTAAAATTCAAATCATATACTCAAATCTACAGTCACATGATTTCCTGAAAAAAAAACGTATTTCTACATTTACTTACAAAAAAAATTGACAGCTTGCATCTACAGAAAGTACTAGTTCAGGAAAAAAAAATTGTGGTTAAATCCTAAAACATTTTTTTTGGATTTTTAGCTTTCAAAGGGGAATAAAATTTGGTATTAAAGCTGCTAATTAAATTCAAGTGAGTTATCAGATGAAAGGGCTCTGGCTAAACTGAACTTGAATATCAGAAAAACCTCGAGATCTCCAATTTTTGTTCGGAACCCTCGGTAAAAAATATTTTCTCATAAATGTTTGTTTTTGTGCCCTAATTCGGGCTAAAGTGGAAAAAGATATTCAGCGGTGGGCCTTTCGTGATGCAATTACAAATTGCATCTATCAAGTAGTTAGCAAGGAAAATCTATATATAAATGTAGGTACATGCATAACCTGTCTGAAAGATTCCTCGAGTAGAATGCAATAAATAATCTTTGTCTTTTTATTTTTATTAATTCTATAAAAAGATGTCCATTATTTTTTAAACCAAATACCATACGTTTTACAAAATATAAATAACACATAAAACAACTACATAAATATATACATTATTACAAAACAAATAAAAATCTAAGAAAATTACATCTATTCAAAGTTTTACCAACTCAATTCTTCCAGGCTATAGCTGTGGTTGGTCCCGTTGCGATTGTAACGGCGACTTGTTATTTGACGAACATTCAGGCTTTTGCGTAAGGGAACAGGATTGCCCAATCTTTTCCACACGAGGACCGAAAACTAAATACGACACCGGCCATAAAAAAGATGGAAAACGGAGATACCATTTGTCCAAGAGAATTAAAATAAAAGAAGAAGATTTGATGGATCAAGAGTAATTTAAGCACATAAGATATTGCAGTCAATAAAAAATATTTTCATCTATATCTGCTTGAGGTTTTTTATTATGTTATTTTCTATTATACTACAAATACCCTTGTGAATGAAATTTCGAAATGTATATTTTATTATGTATGATTTTTAGTGCAATAAAGAATCTTATATAATAATATAGGTATATACAGCATTTTGTAGTAAATAATACTACTAATAATAATTTAACTACTACTAATAATTTGTTTCTTAATAAAATTCTGTGTTTTATTGACAAAAATTATACCACTGAATTTATTTTTATAAAAATTGAAACTGATATCGTAAATTTGCGTGACCGTTTTGGCAAGAAAACTTACCCGCTAAAACATTCTATCCGATAAAGTTAATAAGCAATGTCTGGCTTTAATGAAAGATAAAATAGTTGACTGGTTCTATAAAAAGAAACAAAAAATATTAATAACTAAAGAAAAACAGAACATCCATTAATTTCCTTTCTTGAAATTTATTAGAAACATTTTAAATTCGATTTTGACGGAAGAGGTTGTCGTGGCGCAAAGGCACCGTGGCAAACTGTAGACAACGGCTATGAATTCGATTCCTACTCAGTTGAATAAATTATTTTTAGTTTTCCGCTCTGGTTATAATACAAAGCGTGACGTTGAGTTCCACCACACATTATACAATATCTCAACAATTGGGCAGAATATTGGGACCGCAATATCTTAACGCTAGGTTCAATCTGCCTAGCCGGGATAATTTTTTCCTTGGTGCCGTATGATTTCTACTATAAAATAATAGTAAATGTAAAGATAATACCTAGTATAAATATAAAAAACTAAGAACACGAGTATTAAGGTAATACGAAAGCACAAACTCGATATTTTTACTAGTAAGCAGTCCAAGATTCCATCAGCCATCTTCCAACTCTATTATTAGACCAGCTCAATGGTACCATAATATTGCATAGTCATCTAATCTAGTTATTCTTAATTGCCAAGTTTAAGTGCGTGTAATTCATATTCGTAGGTTAAATTAAATATCAATAAATAATAATTCATTTTGAATTATTATTTATTAATATTTCTATTTCTTTGCTCTGTTACCAAGGCAAAAAGTGCAGCGTTGAGTTCCGCCACAAAACATACAATGCCTCGAATATTAAATGAGGAACGGAGTGTCTTAACAGTAGGCTCGAATATTCGGCAGAAAATAAGGATTGGAGTGTCTTAACAGTAGGTTTCCTGCTATACATGCAGGATATAGCGTGAAACTGAATAAAGAAGAATAGATCCAAACAAATACCTCCAATAACACGGGAACCATCTGTAAAAATATTATTTTCCTGTTTACTTTATTATTTCCGTTCTTGATTCATCAACAAGTTATCGTAGAGAAAGACTTAGGGTAAGAAAGACATGGTGCAATTAGGAATTGTTATGTTGTGCTTTTTAAAAGTGAATTATGCAATGTACTACGCCAAAATTGGAATTCCAGGATGTTTGGTGTTTAACAATACTTGTAAGTAGATTCGAAGTCAATGTAATTACTGTCTCAGAATTAGAAAATCCAGAGACCGACGCGGTGTAGGGGCACTAAGGTGTCATAACGCGACAGTTGTAAGTTCGATTCAAACTGGTGGAATAAATTATAATTTATTAATATTTTAATTTCTTCGCTCTGGCACCAAGACCAAAGCACGTCTCCGAGTTCCACCACTCAACACACAATGTCTCGAAAAATTCGGCGGAAAGTGGGGAACGGTGTATCCTAACATTAGCTTTCCTCTGCCTACCTTGTTTTATGCGAAATACAACGTGAAGCCGATTTTTTATATTAGGGAATCAATCGCAAAAGGTGGTTTTATAAGTTAATTTCCAAAGAGAGTTAATTTTTTAAAGAGAAGTAATATTGTGACTTAAGAAATATATTCCTTAAAAATTATTGTCAAATAAAATAAAATAGAGTATTGTTAATAGATTTTTGTTAGAACTCAAAATTGGTCATTTGATCTTTTTTCAACTAAAAAATAAATATAAAAAGATTTTTGGGCAGAAAGAGGTAAATAATATATATTTTCACTGTATTATTTAATTATTCTCATCCAAATGCCTCATTGCAACCAGAAAAAGGAGACAGACCGTTATTTTTTTCAATTTAAACATTTCACCAAAACTATTCGAACTTACAAACCACATACATTACATTGGAGTCAAAGTTAATCATATTTATTTTACTTATTCTTATTTTATCTTATATCGTAGGTGTAGACTCGTGTCCACAGTATATGCACAGAGTGAACAGCGAATGCAGACCGACGCCCTCTCAGAGGACGTGCGACGAACCTGTCGCACAGTCTATGGGCGTCATATGCGACTGGTCTAGATGCGACTGCGACTTCCCTTTTGTCTTGCATTTGGCATCTGGATACTGTTTTGCCTTTGAAGATTGTCCGTGATGGTTTTATTAGTTAAATTGTGATAATAAATAAATGTTATTAAATGAAACTGAGGTGTATTTTACTAATATTATAAATGTGAATGCTTAAATAATAATAAATGTGAGTAATAAGATTGTTTGTTTTTTTAAACATTTTTAAAGTGTTATTCCACACTTGGGAAAGAAAAATACTTATTCAGAAAACGTATAAAAATTTGAACGTAGCGGGACTCGAACCCGCGCCTCCTGCATTGTTCTCCTCCTCCTGGTTTTCCAGGAGGCGCGGGTTCGAGTTCCGCTACGTTCAAATTTTTATACGTTTTCTAAATAAGTCAGATTGTTTGTTCTACTTTTTCCCATAGAGACGTACTGAAGGGATTTAAATAAAGCTTTACAGTAATAAAGCTTTTTTATCTGGATAACACATAGGCTAAAATTTATGTAAGAAAATTATATAATTTAGTTATATTATAACAATAAGCTTAGACGGGCGAAGCCGCGTTTGAGTCACTAGCCTATTATAATTAATTCAGACAAATGATAGGATTTCTATACTATTGTTAATGTTTAATATCGCTTTATTTATATTATCTCCCCTTCTACTTCATTATTTTTATGCTATCTATGGTCATTATAAATTAAATAGTTTTGTAAGGAAAAATTACTAAATAAATAGTTGGCTCTCTAGAGTTGCAGTATCCGAGGTATCTACGATACCAATTTAAACGACAATTGCCTACTTACTGTAAATTAAGTACTATAAATTATAATTTTAATATAAATACTTGTCTATGAAATATATTAATATTTCTTTAGCTTCAGCTTCAGCTCTGTATCCCGCACATAGCAGGGTTAACAGAGGGAACTTGGGAACGTAGTGTTAAGACACTCCGTTCTCATTAAGACATTTTCGTTCCTCGCTTTCGCAGCCGAATTCTGGAGGCATTGTGTGGAGAGTGGCGGAACGCGACGCCTTGGTTCGCCTCATTACCAGAGCAAAAAAAATAAAATACTAAATATTTTATTTATTTGAGTGGAATCGAACTCACAATCTGTCGCGTTTACAGTCTCACGTTAGTACACCTTCACCACCTCATATACCTACTCATTGAACAAATTTACATATTCGTGTGTAAATACACTATATAATATGTAAATATCATTATATAATAATTTTAATAGAAAAAGGAAAATCACAAAACATACTTACGAGTTTATATACATAAATTGAATTTTAAACATATTTTTATATTTATATTTTTATTGTTACTTATCATATAAGTAACGATAAAAATATGTTTAAAATTCAATTTATGTCATTACATACGAAATTGCGATCGTGTGACATTTTCTAGCTCAACGACGGTGACGGTAACTTCATTGGAATTTACGATTTGCCGCCAATACCTAGATACACGTATCACGTATGTTATAATATTTTGGTATAATCATAAATATTTTCATATATTCAACTCTCAGGCATTTCAAGACTTTTTATTGGCATTTATAAAATTTTGATGGTATTATTAAATATGTCAAAAGCTAAGTGTTTTACATTTAAAAGTGAATTATAAAGTATATAAAAAACCCAGTTGCGTTTTTTTTATATAATGTTGTTTGGGTTTTTTTCAATAACAATAAAATATAATAATGTATCCAGTAACACTTGTGCCATCAAGACAAATCCAAAAACATATCGTTTGTAATAATTGGTTCCCTTGTTTAAGTTACTAGGGAACCACAGGAACGGACAAACATACGCGCTAAAAAATTAACCCTTCTTTTGAGCTTTGACTCAGTTGGATAAAATAAAAAATTAACTAATATATAAACCCTTGCTTTTTTAATAACTTTTATGTTATAGTTAATAATAATAACTCTAACTATAATAATATATATTTTTTAAATAACTGTAATAATATTTATTATTACCCTCCTATTATACTTGTGTTTGCGACCCCGTTGAATCTTCAAGGTTTGTTTAGATTGATATAACGACTACGTAAACAGTTAAACAATGCTTGGGCTAACAGCTGTCTTTTGAATTATTTTTTTCTTTTTTTATTAAAATATATATTTTTAATTTGTATAGAGCAGTGATTGATGACTAGCGCGGTTAATCGTTAATATAGTTTAATTATCTATAGAGTAATGTATTTATTTATTGTAATGATTAAGTACATATTTTTAGCGTTCCCTTAATTACACAGGGTAGAAATAAAAAAAAAATTAAGAACTCTTTTTTTGTATTTAATATTTTCATTTCTTCGCTCTACTAACGAGGTAAAGCAGGGCGTTGAGTTCCGCCACCGAACACGCAATGTCTCCAAAGGTCAGCGGCAAGTGGAAAGTGTTTTTTCATGGGGACAGTGTCTTAACATAAGCTTGTCAGATTCCCTCTGCCTATCCTGCCATCTGTGTGAAGTACAGCCTAAGGCTCAAAGAAAGAAATTAATATTAATTCAATAATCGTTTACATAATAAACAAATCTATTTTTTGTTTTTCACTGGTTACAGATACACGGGTCATTGTCCTCTACTGAAATTCCGCTACGGGAAGTGCTACGGCGACAACACCCGACAGATTCTTAAGGAGATACGCACAAAAGGGTTGTTTAAGTAAGACATTTATATATTCTGTTGTAGTGTTGCCTTATTTTTTCTTTAAGTCAAATTAAGCGGACGAAGCCGCGAGCGGAGTAATAGTATATAATACGTAATAGTAAAAACCTTGTTAAATATGTTGGTTAATTTTTTGGTTCTAATTTCTCTTTTTTTTTAGATATTGCATTGCGTAATATTTAAATGTACCTTGTTAGTTATTTAAAAAAATACTGAAGAAATTGAATTTTAATAAAAAAAATATGATGCACTTAAAATGTTCTTTAAAATTGAATAAATTATAAAACTTCTTTTTTATTTACAATAATTTCTGGCGGACTACGAAAGGAGACAATAATACCATACGCTACAGTCATATCATATATTTTTTGCTTTTTTCACAGTTGTCAATCACACACCCTCTGAGGGTCTTCACGCTTTGTAGCTCACGAATCACCAACTTACACCAATATCAAATAGCCTGTTCTTGAAAATCAGCCGAGGTGTCCCCTATCTTTTTTCTATCTTTTTTTATATGTCTATTCTTTACCTTCTCTCATACCCAAAACAAACTCGAATTAACAAGCATTTCGTTGTTGTATATAGGACTGCTAACTTATTTTCTTAAGTATCTTAATTATTATTAAGTATCATTAACTAACAAAAAAAATATCCAAAAATTATTTTTCGAGTATCTTCAATTACGAGTGCATTTTTAAAACAAGGATAATATTTTGCTATTATTAACATAATATAATATTATTTCCTAATAAATCATTTCTAAATTTTGAAAAAAATATTTTGAAGTCTAAATAAATATTATTTATAGACTTATACAAATTGCTTTTAAATTAATGAAAATAAAGATGTTACTGACTTGTCACTAAGTATATTTAATTAACAGTTTTGATTATCATTAACACAGTAATATTTTATTTCGTTTTAATTAACACATAATATTATCCTTTAATTAATTAATATTAATACAAAATTTGTATAGTTATTATTAATACAGTTATACCAAGCCTGTATTAAAATTAAAGAAATGACTGACTTATCCCTAAGTTCTCTCTCTCTCGCTTCCTCTCTCTCTTATTCTGTTTTGTTCTCTAGAATTGAAAAATAATATATAATAATAACAAAATATTATATTTAATTCAGTAAACCTCTAAAATATCGTCCGGGTGACAACTACGAGTTAGACAGCATGCCGCGTAGAGACGCGCCGTCGAGGCAGCTCTATGACAACGCCCGACAGCCTGCCTACATGACTGGTTATACTGGATACGTGCCTGGGATGCATTTTACGTATGTATACTATGAATCATAAATAAATGAGTGGCTCAACGCCGCGCTTTGCCTCAACAACAGAGCGAAGAAATGGAAATATAAATTTAAGTAAATATTTCATCTCCTCGAGTGGGGATCGAACCCACAACCAATCGGTTTTGCTGTCACACTTTGTGCCCCTGCGCCACGACTGGCCTCATGTATACTGTGGTACATTAAAAATATATATATCAACCATTTGATGCAAAAATTATATATACATATAGATATAAAAATTAAACAAGTTGATGATGTCAAATTTAAATTCAAATTAATTTATCAAATGATTTTTTTTATTTATAAATAGATTGTCCTGCTATATACTATAGCTACTTGCCGTAACAATTTACTATATTCAATACAACATAAGGTATTCCTAAAACGACTCAGTGGTTTGACCTACACTCAAATGTACTTAGGTACATAAAACATGCATATGTCTAGAGGCCATCGAAATTCCACAAAATTCCGCAACGTAACCTTACGTTGTTTTTACAAAGGTGACCTCTATAAATTCTATCATATATTACGATACATGCACATACATATATAGTAGTGTAAGAAATATTGCCTTTAATAATATTTACCTTAGAAATAACTAAAACTCGTAAAGGTAATATTTCTGTTGGTAAAAATATCCTAATGTTATTAAGCATCTATTAATTATTTTTCATACAGCAGGATAGGCAGAGGGAACCTAGTGTTAAGACATTCCGTTACCCACTTTTCGCCTAATTCTGAAGGTATTGCGTATTGATTGGCGGAACTCAACGCCGCGCCTTGCCTCGATACCAGAGTGAAGAAATGAAAATATAAATTTAACTGAATATTTCATTTCTTCAACCAGTAGCGTTTACAGGCACACTTTGTGTCCCTGCGCCACGACTGGCCTCACATTATTTTTATTACTATTTTTTTAAATTCATATTTCCTACTTAACAATTTATATTAAATATTAAATTTTGATTCTATCCCAGCTACGGAAAATCCTACGGCAGAACGGCCGACGACTGCATGGCGGATTTTACAGCGAACCAAAGAAATTTACGACGCAAAGCCGACTTAAACCGTAGTTACGTGAGATCACGGAGCGCGCCCAAAATGGAAACTGTACACTCGAGAGACGAGATAAGGAGAGATTTGAGCAGGTTTAGGGAGATAAATAAGTATAAAGGTGTGTGTGCAACTGTGCAGTAATTAATGTAGTTAGTAGATTTTTTTTAGCTTCACGTTGTATCCCGCGTGTAGAAGGTCTACCTAACCTGCTGTCTAGTCATGGGTCTAGTGCTGAGACACTGCTCCTCACTTTCCGCCAAATTCGTATTGAAAAAACAACATTTACACAAACATATCTGCTCAAAGCTAAAGTCCAGGATCCTATAGACCAATACATATCACTACGAAAATGCGTATCTGTAATCTAAATCACTTACTGGAGAAATGCTATGAAGGAAGATTTAAGAGATCAATCATATATCACAGTTAACGTGAAAGACCATTAAGGCAATCCGTGCTAGGGATATGATGTATGATAACTTAGCACTAACTGTTAGACAGTTTTACCTTCCAATATCTGAACTCTATACGCGCTGAACACTGTTGTATTTTTATGTATGTATGTGTATAATACAGGCAAGCAGGCAGGAAATTAAATCTCTCTGTTAACGTTCGCTCTGGTAACGAGGCAAGTCACGGCGTTGATTTATGTCACTCAACACGCATTCGAACACGCAGCCGCCAGATTTCTCTTAAAAATGGGTAGTCGGAAACGTCTTAATAGAAACGAAGTTTATCCTTATGCTCATATCTACCCTGCTATGTGTGAGATACAGCGTAAAGTAAAGAAAAATGTAATATATTATGTTTGCAGGAGAGTAATAAGCAAGAACAATAAATATTATCTCTTCGCAATTTTTTAAAACTTTTACAATTAATTATAACAAAAAATCTTTTTGAAATTAAAATACCTATATGTACATCTCTCATACGGATGTATGTATACAAAAACCTTATTAAGTAAATTATATTGTGGAATGTAAAGAGAACGAGAGTTTTCAAACTAATTTTGTCGAATACTTGTTTAGAAAAACTTAACTTTGCGAACCCTGCAATTTGCTAGAGATGCGTAAATCTAAAAGACAGATGATGAGATGAGATGAGATAGATGAGTAGGAGAGATATAAAACAACATGTTATATTTTACAGAAAACACAATATCACCAGAGTTCCCACCAATAGCTGGCTATACGGGGCATATACCTAGAATAAAAGGTTCAGAAGCATCACTGAGCCAGCGATATCACTGCGCTGCGAAACGAGGGCTGGAACTTATCAAAATGGAAAGGGACAAAAGGAAGGAACTACAAAACGCCGACGTAAATATTAGGGCGATATTGAAAAATCATGATAAATCATCGTACTGCAACTGGGGATAGCATACAGGTAGAAGAATGTTCTTCGCTAAGTGTCGTTGAGCATTCTTCGTTTTCATTTTCAATGGTAGTAAGTACGAATACAGTATTATTGGAAGTATTATTTTTTAATGTACGAAATGTTACTTCGATTCTTAATGAAACCAGCTCAGCTATTAAATTTTGTAAAAAGTTTTCTTTTAATAATGTAAAAATTGTCAATTAAATGTTATTTATTTTGTTAAATAAATTTTAAGTGTATTTATATACATACCTACCTATACATATTTATTTCAAACTTCGGTTTAAATGGGCTATCCGCCCATTTAAGCTCGCTTTTATAAATAAAACTCTGTAATCGATCTTCAGAGAGACCTTGAGATGCCGTTTTCATTCATAAAATATAATTTATAAGACCGTAAATGGATTTATCTAGAACGTATAACCGTCAATATAAATCCATTTAAAAAAAATACTCTCATATGGGTTTTGAATCTATAATAAAAAGCATTCAAATAAATAAATACGTCCAACTGTACAACGATATGTGTGAAATGTTTTTTATAAAAACTTTTTTGTTATAAATTTAAACGAAAGTCTAGAATTTTCGAGAAAAAAAAAACAGATTTATATCTTCTAGCATTCAAAGAGTATATAAGAATACTTCGAATTTGGTAATGCTCTCCTGCCTTTAAAAATTAGTCGTGATATTTACTGGAAGTAAATACTAATGAACTTTCGAACGATTGAAACGATTTTTATGAAAGTTATACACTTGATATAAAATTTATATTTATATTTCATTAGGACTAATATATGAAAATGTTAAAATAAATGATAGAATAGAAATATGTACTAAGTGACAAAATGTAAATAGATTGCTTTAGTTTTTTTTTATTATATTCACGCATCATAAGAATTTAAAAGAGGTAGGAGAGAAATTATATAGTAAATAAGTCATTTTTTGCTTTACGCTCATTTAGAAACATCGTTGGTTCCCGTAGCTCAACGCCTCTAACCAGTATAAAAAAACATTATTTCAAATCTTTTTTTTCAGCTCCATAGCAGGGTAGACAGAGTGAACGTGGGAACCTAGTGTTAAGATACTGTCCCCACAAAGATACTTTCGTTTCCCATTTTCTGTCGAATTCTGGAGGTATTGCGTGTTGAGTGGCGACACTCATTTTTTCCACTATTTTTAATACTTTAATAAGACAAATTAAAAAAATGATTTACCTAGTAGCTTGAAAAGTTAGCGAATAGGAAAAAATAAAACTAAGTATTGCCATAGTAAAAATACTTTTATATTAAATTAATATAGTATTTAAAAATAGTAAATTTTTAGTAACTATATCAAGGGCATATTGACTTATACAATAAAATAGAGAACAATTGTCCATTAGAGTTTTAATAAAAATAATAGTTTAATTTATTTGGTCAAAATATTTTTTGTAGAAAAATTTTGTATCTCTTATAATAAAAACAAAACCAACTAAAATCATATATTTTTTTTCTAATTCTAATCTCAATTAAAATACTGACCCATTTAAGTTGCCAATAACTTATATTAATAATTAAAACTTAATAATTAGTCTTCTAGTGTCATGTCCAACACAACCATAAAGTTAAGTATTTGTTATAAAATAATTAATAGCTATGTATATAAGGCACTTTACGTTATAAATTGCACCATAAGATATTTGGAATTATATAATTTCGTTGTTTTATTTGTTACAATCTATATTGTTTATCGACAAAATTATACAAAAAGACAAGAAGCTTACATAAAGCAATAATTTCTATAATATTATATAGGATTTAAAGACAACAATGGAAAAATAATATTAAATAAATAGTTTTTATAAACATTATAACTTAAATACCTTTTTTTGTTTAGGTTAATTTTGAATAAAATATGCAGAATCTGTTACTTTTCTTTCATATAAAATATTTCTGTCAATAAGAATTGAACCCATCACTATTGTTTATCCAATTTTAAAACAGAAAAATATGTATAAAAATAATGTTATTTCACCGCCATAAATATCAGTTCGAAATTCTTATAAAAAAATCCTCTCTGGTCATTTTTAACAATTCAGTGACATATATTGACTGAACTGATACTTAAAACACTACAATTAAACATATCCAAATTAAATTGTAACAAAATATTAATCAAATATAAAAAATAAATCTCATTTAAAACTAAATCAACTTTCTGGAACAATTTCCACCATTTTTCCAGTTCTTTGATCGACACCATCAATTATAATTGGTTCTCCGTTATCAATTGTGGACATTTTCTTTATTTTATTCCTATCGTTTGCAAGTTCCAGCATTAAAGTTTCCAATTTCTGAGCTTTCCTTGTTTCATTGTGTGTTATTAGAGCGCATAAATGTTCTGTTAACAATTCCTTTTTTTCCTTTTCCTTTTGTAAATTTATCTTAGCTTGTAAGAATTCTTTCTCTATTTTTAAATAGTGTTTCCTGTAAAAATAAATGTTATAGAGCAATAAATTATTATGTTATCTGTTTGTTGTATGTTTTATTTTAACCTTATCAAAGAGTGTGCTAATTATAATTATATAATAAATAAATGAGGGCGTCGTCTAATATCCCGCATATAGCAGGAGTAAACAGCGAAAACCTAGTGTCAAGACACTCCGTTCCCCTCTGCCTAATTTTCGACACATTGTATGTTGAATGCGGAACTCAACATGACGGCTTTGTCTTGTTACCAGAGCGAGAAAATAAAAATAGTACTTTTCAATCAGTAATGAGTAATTTTCACATTCTACTCAAATTCAGGACATATCATATTAAGTAGCGGAACTCAACGTCCAACTCATACTTTGTTTAACCTAGAGCAGTGAAATTAAAGTAATTGATTCCCCCAGATGGGAATCGAACTAACAACCATAGTATTTACAGTCAGCTGCACCAAGATGGCCTCAAATTAATTTTTAAAACCTACTAATATCAAAATCAAACAATAAAAGTTATCTAGAATGTTGTATATTTTGGCTATAATATAACTATAAACTTTAGCGGGAAGAAGCCGCGTTTGATCGCTATATATATACATACTCCGTGAAACTTCGTTAATGGAAATCACAATTCTCAATCTCGCTGTGCCTACAGAACTCAGCAGAAAGTGGGGAACGAAAGTGTCTTAATACTAGGTCCCAAGGTTCCTTCTACCTAACTTTCTATCAGCTTCACGCTGTATCCCGCACAGCAGGGTAGACAGAGGGAACCTAGTGTTAAGACACTCTGTTTCCCTATTTCGCCAAGTTCTGGAGGCATTGGCGTATTGAGTGGCAGAACTCAATGCCGCGCTTTGCCTCGACACCAGAGCGAAATATTTCATTTCTTCGAGTGGGGATCGAACCCACAACCAGTCGATTTTACAGTCACACTTTCTGCCGTTGCGCCACGACTGGCCTCTACCTATCCTTCTATGAGTGAATTACAGCATGAAGCTAAACAACAAAACCAACAAGTGCTGGAAACCTCATTGGAATTCTTAACCATGATACCACTAACCAGGTTTTACTGTATATATAATAATACTTACTCAGCATCCGCGTAACTGAAACATGCTTGATCTATTTTTTTCCTCAAAACAGATACATCTTGTGAAAACTGACCATCCAAAATTTGCAATTCTTTTTTTATTTTTTCTAATTTCAATACTTCTTCTTCTGTTTGTTTTGTCCTAAAATAAGGAAAAACTCATAAATAAACTAGTAGTTTTTAATAAATAAACATTAACCTTATTTACATTATATAAATTAATAACTTTCACACTATGTATTATCGTAGAAGGGAACCTGTGTTAATTCATTCTGATCCCCATGTAACGCCCAATTTTTGAAACATCGAGTGTTGAGTGACACAACTCAACGCCGCACTTTATCTTGATACTAGATCAGGAAAATCATAATAACTTAGTCTCCCGAGTGAAAGTTGAACCCACAACTGTCGTGTTTACATTCACACACTGTGCCATTGTGCTACCTCTATTATAAATATATGTAATAATAAAAATTAAACACAAATCAAAATATTTTTATTATATATTAAGTAAATAAATCTTAAATATTTCAATTAAAAAAAAAGAATTCTAAAATATTGTAATTATGATAATTTATTACCATATAGGTTTTGTTACAAGATAAAAGAAATTTTTCACCATTTTTTTATTTTAACACAAAGTAATTCACAAGTTTAGGAACCATTTGGTGTCATCCAATATACTTGAATGGAAATATATGTACAGATAAGAAAAAAATTATTGATAAAAATTCTGGAGTGCGAGATAAAACATATCTTTAAAATGCAATAGACAAAAACATAAAATATATATAAGACTTTAGATTTTGTGAAGTTTTTGTTAAATTTTAAACAATTTAAGCCTTCATGGCACACTGCCTCAGCATTTGATTGTAAATGCAGCTGATGTAGGTTCAATTCCCAAACAAGGTCTCGAAAAATTGTTGGAAAGTGGAGAATGGAGTATCTTCACATTAGGTTCCCTCTGCCTAATCTCATATACAGTAGGATGCACTGTGAAGCTCAAAAAGCGCTTTTCTATTAGAAATGTTTGAAATTATGTTTACATTTTCATATTTCATTATTTAGTTTGAATCTTTATTCCAGTACTACCAATCATTATAGACAATAAGCAATCAATTATTTACAATTACTATAAAACTCACTCCACACTGCACTATGTCTTACCAGAAAACAAAATATCATAATTTATCCTCCTGAATCGGAATTCAACCTACAATCATCTTATTAACAGTTAAGAGGCAGCCACTCCACTACAATATCTAATAAAAATTATTGTAAGTATGATATATTTCTTTTTAATTTCAATAATATATTTTAAACATATATAACTAACTATACTGTTCTTCTTGTATCATTTTTATTCTAAAATATATTTTTTTTAAGATTTTGTAAAGTGTTATTGCTACTGATTAATTTATTTTTATTTAAATTAATTAATTGTAACAATTGTTGTTAGGCCTAATAATAATTATTATATTAACTACCTGTCAGCTAGTGCCTTGGCAAGCATTTCCTTACGTTTTTTATTCTGTTCTTCCATCAATTTTTGTTGTAGCTGCAATTCCTCTAATTTTAATCTATGATTTGCTAAATCATCCTCTGTATAATTATCCACACATCTTACAACATCAGGTGTGATGCTAGCACTATTTTTTCTACTTGAAACATTTAAATTATTATCTGTGCCATTATCTTCATTAGAATTTTCATTCTTACTTATTACAATTTCATTGTTTTCAAAATTATTAACATTAATAATTGCTGCTTCATTATTATTTATTAATTCATTGATATTGTCACATATTATATTTTTGTTGTTTAAGCTTTTTATATCTGTTGGAGATTTTAAACTGAGCTTACATTTGTCGAAAGCACTATCTATTGTGTTATCAGAACTTTGCTTGTTGAAAAAAGGTTGTTTGTTAAGCTCCATATTGTTGACTAAAACATTTCTTTTTATAAATAATTTCTTCTTTTGCAAGTCTGAAATAAATACTTAATATAAATTTTTTTTGAAGATCAAATCAATTCCAAAACAATATTTATATTTCTTATTAGTTAACTTTAAATGTTTTAATAAATCATGCTAGTTTGTACTTATATTTATAACCTACAAGCAGAGTTTTTATGTTATCAGAATTAACATCCTGTTGTACAATTATAATAATATTTCATTCTCATTTTAGGTATGTTCTCAATTTATCACAAAATAAATAATTTAGATAATAAGCACTAACAAAATTATTATGTTTGTAACTATTACATTTTTAGCAGCAATATAGTTAGTTTACTTTGGCTACAAGAGTTTTCCAGCGTTTATTTAAAGAAAAAAAAAACATTTTGTACTTTATTTTATACACGATTATTCTTATAATAGTAAATAAACCATATAAGTAACATATTTTGCATAAACAGGAAATACTAAGAAGTAAAAAGAGTATCCATTTTTTATTTTCATATTTAATTAACGTGCATATTTCATGAGAATCAAATGTTTTTTGTACAAAGATTTGCTAGGCATTGCTTCATAAATATAAAGAACTATGAGAAAATGCGATAGGTAACAATAGGTGAGAAATAAGAGGTACCGGTATTCGGAGCTGCTTCTGATGACTTAATCCGCTTTAAATCGTCTTCGCTAAATCCAGCAAACGACATTGTATATCCTTAATAATTCTAAATTTTTAAAAGCATTAATGTTATATTTTAAATAAATATTAAATTTTGTTTATTAAATTACATCTAACTTAGGAATTTTCTTGTATACGTGTTTAGAAAAGAAGGAGCACCATTCTTAACGTGCTGACACTGACATAAAACAACTGATTAATTGACAAATGCAAGCAGAAACAGATGCCAGCTTTACGTTTTTAAAAATTACATCAGAATATATGTAATATTAAAGTGTCATTTTTTCACCATTGTTTAATAATACTTATATAATATTTATAAGTATTAAGAAACAATAGTGAAAAAATGTTATTATTAGTAATAAAAATATCCTGCGACCTATTGCATTAAGGTATTGCATTTTAAGGAAATTGTGATCACAGAACACATATACTAGATGCAATGCTAGATGCATTGGTGAGACCGTGAAATAACAGAATAGTTGCACGTTTAGTAACACTGTGCAATACTGACGAACGACGCTGATATACGGCAGCGAAACGTAGGTGTTGCAAAAGAAGAATGAAAGAAACGTAAGATATGTAACATTAAATCCCTCGTAACTAGTTATGTAAAATATCCTAAATTTTATAGGTTGTCGAAAATACACAATAAGACTAAACTGACTGTATCTTCAATAGTTAGCCAAATCGGTACGCCGAGGTATAAACTCAACATGCCATGGACTCTTACCATTTTGTTTGTGGGCTGAAAGATCTTAAGTTAGCTAACAAAGAAACCATACTCACATACTTCAATAGTGAATCTTACCCACGTTTATCTACCATTGGCAAATTTTTATTTCAAAGAGCCTACCAATTCTGCGACGCTGTACACCTAGGGGACGAGCTTTGATGGGTGAAGAATGCCTTTCATCAGAGCTGAAGATGCCTACTCCCCTCCAGCGTTATCAGAAGACCCTCAGTAGAAAGACAACCGGGGCTTCTATCATACGAAAAACAACTTTTGAAACAGACAGAATTGCAACATTTTAAGGGCATTTTAAGAGAAAAGCTTTCATTAAAACTATATTTAAGTCTAACAAGAAAGTAAATCCAATTCTTATGACCAGTGAAACGTAATTTACCTCTGCAGTGTGTAGAGCTATAAAAACTAGATAGTAACTGAGATTTAAAATAAACTGTTCAAAAAAGGGGAAGCATCGATATTGGGGGAATGCTCGATGTCAAGAATGGACATGCATCGAAGTCAGCTGCGTCTGAGTAAAGAGCGGATAAACCTAACCATAATATCGGGTCTTATAACTCCCAAACCCTCGCTCGGGAGAAAAGATATATGCAGAGGTCACGAAAAAATATGGCATTTGTAAATAGATAGAAGAAGTAAAGAAGAAGTAAAACATACAGAGAGTAGGGCTGTTGGCGCTCCGTTCTCTCTGACTACCCCGCTAGTGATAAAGTGAGATGTAAAAAATAAAGAATAATGAAAAAAAATAATAAAAACAACTAAAAAATATTAATAGAAATCGTTAAATTTTAGATATATTTTATTAACTCTAAATATAAAATTTAAGTTGAAGTAGCTTATTTTTGTACTGTTCTGTATGCTAAAAACAGTAATATTATTTATAATGTTTCCATTACACTGAAACTAAATGCTATGGAAGTGATATAGCAAGAAGATTCAGAAAAATAAAATCCAAGAAAAATTCACGAACAAAATTTAGGTATTACGTAAATTTTTAGTCATACCTGGCTTAAACATTAAAAATTCTTTACACGACACATCAGTGAGTACTAGTACTATTAGAAATATGTCTAAGATTCAGGACTACAGCCTGAAATCAGACCCATTCGTCTACTATAAAAGCTAATAATCATTGTCTTCGGCTACTTTTCTTGCAGCGTCATTGCCATCTTTTACTATTTTACTACCAATGACGTCGCAACCAATGATGTTTTTACATAAAACACGTTGGAATTTTATGAAAAACTCATTTAAAGTGCATGAAATTTGCTGGTTACAGATTTGTTCAAAATGTCAATATAAGTATATATTAACGATTGCCGAAACATTTTAAATCTATAAGTAGTAAATAAAGATATCAATGACGATTCATGTGCCAAAATTAGGAGAATCCAGTTTAAGACGTATTAAAAAAAATGTTGAAGCATCCGTGGCGGCAGTTGCACCGTCGGAAATTAAAGTTCTGCATGCTAACATTATTATAAGCCAAAATAAACACTACGTTAGATAACGTATTTTCGTGGCAATATTTAAAACAAAAGCTCGCTCGATCAATGACGCTATTTTTATGAACTTTTTTTGCGATCGATTTTTGTGTAGCTACACCTAAATTATAAGCACATTTTATTCTTAAAAACTTTAAGTATGTACTTATTTCAATAAAAATAGAAAATAAAATTAATATAGTTTAATCACGAATATTTTTGAAAAGAAATAAGCTAAGAACACACCAAATCTCCACGTAAAATATTCAATTTTTTTAAGGGTTTTTCTTAAAATATATTTTTGTATATACTAAATCATCAAACTTGTCTAGACGCCTTGTTTATTATTTAGTTAAGTATTTAATACGATATTCATCTTATTAAAATTATTTACTATTAATGAGTAATCACAAGGAAATTAAAATTTGAACGTTTTGGAGAACTGCCATGTAGTATGTTCAGTTATAATCTATCTAACGTAACTTTTGTTTGACGTTTGACAGTTTAATAAAAGTAAATAGTTTTTTTTAAAACACGTGTGTTTGAAGTGTGGAAAAAGTTAACATTTGTTTTTAACTTTTAATACATGATTTGGCTTAGTTACTAGTTTATTTTAAAATGGGTAGTTATCTTTACTTAAAAATATTACGAAACACCTTTCAAATGTTTATTTGAAATTATTGATTTATTTAATATATTAAATAATTACATTCTTAATATAATTTTTCAGATCAAATATTAAATAAAGTTCGTACGATAGACCCAAATAATAGCGATGCTATTAAAGAAGGTTTATCAGCATTTTTTCAAAATTTACCGAAAGACAATGAACCAAACTGCAACGCATGGTTACGAGAGATGCGGAATGTTATTGGCCGGTATTGTATAACCTTGTTTAGTTTCTCTTATAGTTGCAAATTAATAATTGCGATCATGAATTTTTTTAAAATTTGATTTATCATTAGCTTATTTCTTATTTTCTGTCTAGATAAGTGATTTTATTTATAATATATGATATAAAACGTTTTAGGTTTCCAAAGTATTATATGTCACATAGACATAATATGGAAAACTATTTTGTGAGCTTCCTAAGCAGTTCCAATTATTATAGAGTTATTGAAGTAGCAAAATGTGCACATGCATTGCAGCAGGTATTATTATATTTTATATATCTTGAGTCATATATTTGATACTAAAATATTATTTTATAAATATAAACATATTCCTACTGAATAAAAATTGAGGTCAATATGGTGCAGTGGAAAAGTGTCTGGCTGCAAATGAGATGATTGTGAGCTTGTTCATCACTTAGGGGGATGAATTAAGTTTTTGTCTCTCAAAATATCTTAAATTTGGGAGGAAAGCAAAGAATCAATAATATTATGTTGTATCTGGCTGTCTTTACATATGCAGAACAAAATGTGAACTAAACAAAAAAAAAATTACACATAAGCCATTTTTATTAATAAATATTAAAATAAGTTTCATATTAAATGACAAACATGTAACTATGTACATTATTTTAAAATTTAAAATTGAAATCGTTTCATACTTGTAGGTGCGTCCCACAAAAGAAAAGACAGCTACACCTAAATCTAGTTGGAGAGATCAAATGAGTGTTTTATGTAATGCCGCTCACAGTCTTATAAGTGCTATTTTTCCAAATGCAGTGGATATATATAAGGATACTGATACAGTAAGTTACTTTTATTATATAGTAATTGTTAAGGACACACTGTATTTAAAATGCATTTAATTTTGTTCTTAACTTCAATAATTTAAAAAAAATCATACTTTTTTGAGAACATAAAAAATTTAATGTAGTGGAATTTTTTAAAAACAATTATACAATTTTTATATATATAATATGTTTTATTTTTATGTTTTTTCTACAAAGTATTATTCTGTCCTTAGTCTAGAATAACACTTTAAAAATATGTTCATAGCCTTAAGATTTCTTAATACTAATATAAATTTCACTTGAAAAAACATTTTTTTTTATTTATTATAATAGTCTTGTATTTTATGGTGCAACAGAAAAGCACCTGACTGCATGCTATTACTGTTTAATCCCCACCCAGGTGATAATTAATTCACCTTATTCTTGTTTCCCTACTCTTGATACGCAAAGTATCATACTTTTTAGTTAAAATGAAAAAAGTCCAGAAAGGAGTGTCTTGTCACTAGGTTATCTCTGCATACCCTGCTTTAATAGTGTACAAAATCACATAATATTCTTATATTGTCTTTTGTAATTTTTCCAGAATCAGACAGAGTCGGCTAAATCTCCTCTTGCAGAATTCTTGAATGATATATCAAAATTAGGGAAAAATATAAAAAATAAGAATTTAGTATTAAAGATAAGACTAAGAAATGTGTTTGTGTTGATTCAAGCTATGTTGGTGTGAGTAAAGAGAATATTTAATTGTTTATGTATTTCTTGTTTTGTTTAACTTGATGCCAATCAATTCATAAAATCAGTTAATAAAAATAGTAATCTCGTAAAATTAGATTCAAACCGCCCAGAAGTTAGGTTTTCTGAACCTTTGCGCATTGTATGTTTGGAAAGAAAATACAAAAGTAAGAAAAATTTAAAATCAAAGCTGTACAGTCTCTGGCTCACCTTAGGGCAGCCACAACCTATGAATGTTGCATTTATCAGATGACATTTTATTTACAAGACCATATGACGTCATATCAGGATGGTTTCTGTTTTGGATATTTAAAAATAAAATATATATATAATAATAAAGTCCTTATTTATTATAATCTTATTGTAGGGAAACTTATCCGGTGGCAAAACCTATACAACCTAGGATCATATTAGACGTGATAGTCAGAGCATTGAGTGTCACAAGCAGTGCAAATATAGACGAGAATGTTATAAATGTTAAAATACAAGCTTTGAGAAGTTTAGATGCTTTAATTATGTGGTAAGTCTCTTTTTAAAATAGTATTACATTACAGATAATAGTATATACCTTGTTGAGGAAAAAGAGGCCTCACAATGATGCACTGGGACAGTGTCTGATTACAAATGTGTTGGTTGTGGGTTCGATTTTCACTCGAGAGAGAATATATTTTCATTTCTCCTACTCTGACGAGGCAGAGCGCTTACTTTAGTTCCACCACTCAACATGTAAACTTAAGTTCAGGTTGTCTTTGCAAGAATTGTCCCACAAACAGATAGGATTCCCTATCCCATCATACTCCACCAACTTATCACAAGTTATCTGGAGCTTATTACTAGAGGGGAAATGAAAATATTAAAATATTTCAATTCCTCGAGTGGAAATCGAACCCACAAACTGTCGCGCCACGAATGGCCTTGAGGCCAGTTGTTGACAACTAAAAAAAACTATTATATATTTTTTATTAAAAACATTTTATTACATTTAAACACATTTAATAATAACGAATATATTGTTTTTTAGCCTAGGTCCAAACCTAATACCATTCTCGCCGTTAGTGTTCAGGTTAGTGATGCAAACATTGAGATGGAGTTCTGACAATCCAAGTGAAGAGAACAGGTAATTGAATTTATTTATTTAACAAATATATTAAACATGCTGCTCTTTTTCTTGCACTGGTCCTTATCCAGTCTGAGGAATTCACTTTAGTCAGGTCGGAAAATTAAGCATGTCATTTCTTATTCTAGGGGCCGTTCAAGTATTACGTAAGCACTATATTGAGGTGGGGTCTTTATTTTGCCTATTTTCGATGACATGGGCAATGGGGGGGGGGGGGGGGTCTAGATGATAATGACGTAATCACCAGCAAAAGTTATTTATTTTTATTACATATTGCCATATGTCCAGGAGTTTGTAAATCGCAACAACTATATTTTGTAGGCGTTGTATAACTATTAGTTTTATCATATAACATATCCCTTTATCATTATTTAATAATTATATTCCATAATTAGTAGCTATAGGTAATATACGTAAAAAAATAACGCTAACTCATTATGAACAAATAGTAGTTTTTTTTATCAGTTTCACGCTGTATCCCGCACGCTGCAGGGCAGGCAGAGGGAACTGAATGTTAAGCCACTCCGTTCCCCACTTTCTGCCGAATTATGGAGGCATTGCGTGTTGAGTGGCAGAACTCAACGCCATGGGAATCGAACGATCAGTCAGTTTTACAGTCACACTTTGTGCCACTGCGTCACGACTGGCCACAAATAATAGTAGATTAATGCATTAATTTAAAATAAGAAACCGACCAGGTCCTGCCTGGTCGGTTTCTAGGAGGCACGGGTTCGAGTCCCGCTACGTTAAAATTTTTATACGTTTTATAAATAAGTCAGCTTCACGCTGTATCCCGCACACAGCAGGGTAGGCAGAGGGAACCTAGTGTTAAGACACTCCGTTCCCCACTTTCTGCCGAATTCTGGAGGCATTGCGTGTTGAGTGGCAGAACTCAACGCCGCGCTTAACCTCGACACCAGAGCGAAGAAATGGAAATATAAATTTAAGTAAATATTTCATCTCCTCGAGTGGGGATCGAACCCACAACCAGTCGGTTTTGCAGTCACACCTCGTGCCGCTGCTCCACGACTGGCCTCGATAAATAAGTAATTTGACTATTTGTAGCTAAATGTAAAATTCATTATAAAATATATTTCGCAGTCATTGTTTCAATTTTTTTCAACATTTATGCGATATATATATATATATATTAATTAAAAATATCTGAGGACATAGTTGATATGATATGTATTTAGAATTAAAAAAATGTTATTCTATTTCAGAAAAGTTCGTACATCAGCGTATAATACTTTAACATATTGGTTTACAATGCTTCGTTCGCATAAAACAAACGATAATAGCTCATGGGAAGATGAATTATCCTCACACATCATTGAAGATGTTATACCGCGAAAGAAAATTGTGGAGCTTACTGTGAGTAGTGTTTTTTTTTGGTTTCTGCTTTTTTGAGAAATGATATACGTTGCAAATCGCGACCAGACATAGTGGCTCTCTCCGACGAACGCTCCATTGAATTGTCCTGCATTGAATTCAATAGATATATTATAGTATGCGTGTATCGACCCCCCTCAGGTAGTTTTGAAGTATTTGAAGAGAAAATGGAGGATGTTCTTAGTAATTTGAGTTCGAATAGTAAATCTTTAATAGTATGCGGGGACTTTAATATAGATATACTACAGGTGACATCATTAAGCCTACGTCTTCTCAACTTATTTAAATCATTTAATTTGTTTCATATTTTCTCTGAACCAACTCGTATAACCAGTACGTCCGCAACTTGTATAGATAATGTTTTTTGTCATTCTGATATTGTAGAAAAAGAAATTATTACCAATCTGAGCTCGGATCATTGTGGTCAAAAGTTTTCGTTAATAGATAAAATAGTTGCAGAACGTAAACAAATAACAATTAGACCAATGACTGAAAGTAAAATTAATCATTTTAATAGTAAAGTGACGGAAAAAATTTCAAACATAGAAATAACGGGATTAAATCCGAATCAGTCGTATTGCAAAATTTTTAATTTACTCTCAACAGAGTTTGATAACATTTTTAAAGTAAAACAAATATATAAAAACTCGAAGTTAACTTTTAGCGACTGGGCAACTATTGGTATATACCGAAGCAGAAACAATTTATACGAATTATATAATATGAGGCAATGGAATCAGGATCCGGCGTTCTTGTTGAAAATTAGAAATTATTCAAAAATATTTAAAAAAGTATGTATCCAGGCTAAGTCTATATATATAAGGGAAAAGATTTTGAAATCTAGTAATAAAATTAAAGCTACATGGGATGCTATTACGACTGTAACTGGGAGATCTAGAGCTGTCAGTGAACCTATTAAATTAAAAGTAAACAGTGTAATTTTAAATTCAGATTTAGAAGTGGCAAATACTTTCCAAAACTTCTTTTCCGAAATACCTATAGCAGTAACACGTTCACTGCCATCATCTCCTTCGGCAGCAATATTAATACTAAAAAACCATGTAACTAGTTGTAGACAAAATTTTGTGTTTAAGACTGTGTCACCAGAAGAAATTGTCAAAACTTTTAAAAGCCTTAATTTAAAGAAAACTGGTGACTTATGGGGCATGTCTGTTAAAGTTCTTAATTTATTTATTTATTTATTAGGAAGCCAACGTTACATACTAAGACCACAATAATTTACAAACATTTTTAAATATTTTGATACAAAGTATGTCTCAATTATAGGCTAACTTTACATGTGTATTCAAGTTGTTGCTCACATCTAAACTAATAAAAAAAAATTAAAAATAACTTTTTAACTAAAAAATACTAAAAACAACAGGCTTATAAACTTAATCTTATAATATAAACACTATTTCACTATATAAAAAGAAAAAAAAAAAAGTTAATACTTAAATTAAAAATAAAAATAAAAAAAATTTTACTACTAAAAATGGTTAATCTTAAAAAAAAACAAAAACAACATAAAAAAAAAACAAAATTTAAGTTCATTAAAAAAAAGTTATCAAAATTGTAGGAAATATTTTTAGATATATGTTCAAGGTACACGTCTATGGATTCTTTACTATGATTTCTTAATACAATTATACCTAATATTGCGCCTTATCTTGCTTTAATTTTTAACAATTGTGTAGAATCCGATATTTTTCCTGACTTAATGAAATATAGCAAAATAGTGCCGCTTTATAAAAGTGGAGATAGATCTGACCCCGGAAATTACAGGCCGATTTCTATTTTGCCGTCTTTAAGTAAAATATTTGAAAAAATTATATTTAATGAGCTCACAATTTTCTTAAATATTAATAATTGTTTCCATAGCGAGCAATATGGTTTCACCAAAGGCAAATCCACTACAGATGCGGGTGCAGCACTCCTCAAGCACATTTATGACGCATGGGAGAAGTCACAAAATACAATTGGAGTGTTTTGTGATTTATCCAAAGCCTTTGATTGTGTAGACCATGAAACTCTGTTATTAAAACTTTATCATTATGGTATACAGGATACTGCCCTTGATCTTATTGCCTCATATCTAAGCGAAAGAATCCAGAAAGTTAGTATAAATAATGTAAAATCATCTGGATCTTCTCTAAGGATGGACGTTCCACAAGGATCTATACTTGGTCCCCTTTTATTTCTTCTTTATATTAATGATCTGCCTTTTTATGCAAAGAACCTATGTGATATTGTACTCTTCGCAGATGATACCTCTTTAATATTTAAGGTAGACAGAAATAAAACAAACTATGACGAAGTGAATAGTGCATTATCGCATATTCTTTATTGGTTTGATATGAATAATCTAATGTTAAATGCTAAAAAAACTAAATGTATTGAATTTGCTTTACCAAACGTTAAAAAGCATAATTTTAGTCTAGAAATTAAAGGAGAAACAGTCAGTGTGTCGGAATCAGCTATTTTCTTAGGTTTAACGATAGATTCCAAACTCCAGTGGAACACTCATCTAGAAACACTTGCGGATAAACTCAGCTCTGCCGCGTTCGCAATAAAAAAAGTAAGACAAATGACGGACGTTGAAACTGCCCGACTAGTCTACTATAGCTATTTTCATAGTATTTTATCTTATGGAATGTTGCTATGGGGCAGTGCTTCAGATATAAATTCAATATTTATTCTTCAAAAAAGAGCCGTGAGATATATTTATAATTTAAGAGCTCGAGATTCTCTGCGAGATGTTTTTAAAGATGCAGGTATTATTACAGTTGCTTCACAATTTGTATATTATAATATTCTGTTTGTCCGGCAAAATGTACAGTGTCATAGTAAAAATAGAGACATACATACGATAGGAACGAGAAATAAAGATAAACTTGTTACGCCACGTTTTCGCCTCCAAAAAGTTAATAAATCTTTTATGGGTCTGAGTATACGTGCATATAATAAACTTCCGCAGTGTATTCTAAGTTTGCCACTACCACAATTTAAAGTAGCTTTAAAAAAATACTAACAAGTAAAGCTTATTACACTGTTCAAGAATATTTAGAGGATAAACATGTATGGAATTAATGTCTATTGAATGTGATGCAGGATAGCTGCCAGTTAATGTAATAAAATTATATATTATACCATTGACTTTGAAAAGAGCAACTGTTGAGTTTCTTGCCGGCTCTTCTCAGCAGAACTGCCTTCCGAACCGGTGGTAGCTTTTTATTTTTTGTTATATGTTCATTCGACGATTCAAAAGTGCTTATAAAAGTTTATTTGAATAAAGAATATTTTGAATTTGAATTTGAATTTACATCTTTTTTATCACATTACAGGGTACCTAGAGGGAATTTAGGAACCTAGTGTCACGACACTCCGTTCTCCGTTCTTCTCTTAAACCAATTTCTTTTTTCAACATTTTTAAATTAATATAAATAAAAAATACTTATGAAGCAAACATATAAAAAATTCAAAATCATGGATTCAGGTATTTATTAAATTTAAGCGCCGCTTTCAGTACCTCACTGAAACGAGCTTACGCGTCGGTTAGTGTGTGACAGGTGGTCATAAGCCCACGGGTGCATAGCAGTGTCCATAAAACTACCACGTCGGCGATACTAGACTACCATCTCAGTAAAATAGTCAAATTTTCATACTGTCTCTATATTAGATATGTGGTTTAGTGTCTGACAATGAACAACGTCATTTCTAATATTATTCCCGGGAAAATATTATAAAATTGAGCTTTATTTACCGAAAATTAGGTACTATTTTTAGCATCTTAGTTATCTAATAACTGCCAAAGTAACCACCACCCAAACTTCAAACTTCATATTCCCTGATAGCACTTACCACTGTTGGATGGCCACAGAAACTTTCAGGTTTTATAAAATAGGGAAGGTCCGACTACTCCTGGCTCTTAGGTGATGGTTTTATAAAATACATTGAGGCATTAGCACGTCCGATCATTGGCTACAGTTGGACCATACTAAAATCAAATAAGAACACAACGTTTTTTTGTGCTCTTATTTCTCGAACCGTTTTTTAAACTGTAGTCCTTAACCTAGTGTATAGTTGAGCGAAGACTGTATCCTAATAGCTGTGACACCAGCTCGAATAATTTTTAAGTTTTTATTTTGTATAATGTAAATGAATAGATGCATAACATTTAATAAATCGTATAGTGGTACTCTACATACTTAACTGTTTACTTAAACCGATGGAGGTTAACCGTTCGAACCTTGACTTTTTTTACTTGTCCACTTCGCGTGGAATGCCCCATACATATAAAACTGGCGAGAAACAAAGAGGTTTTACGTTGCGTATTTTTTTCAGATGGGCCCCCAACCAACGAAGCATTTAAGTAAAAAAGCTAAAAGAAAATTAGCAAACAGTCAATTGCAACAGAGCACTATATCCGCTCATATGCCGGGTGAGAAGAATAAAATTAATGTGTAAGATTTTTCATTTAATATGTTTTTATTAGGCGCTTATGTTATTATTTATTTTGCTAGCTTCACGCTGCATTTCTCGTGGAGACAGTTGTGGGTTCTATTCCCATTTGGGGGGAATGTTTTATTAAAATATGAGTGTAGCAGTGTCACTCAACACAAAATGACTCAATAATTAAAGTGAAAGTGGGTAACAGAGTGTCTTAATACTAGGTCCCCAGTGTGGAAGCTAAAAGCTAGGTTTATGCTAACTAAAAAATATATTACTTAATAATAGTGTGCCTTGCCACTAAGTTTTTCCGTCAACCCTATGAATGATGTAAATGAAACGTGAAGCTAATAATTCCGTGAGGCCGGTCGTGGCGCAGCGGCACGAGGTGTGACTGCAAAACCGACTGGTTGTGGATTCGATCCCCACTCGAGGAGATGAAATATTTACTTAAATTTATATTTCCATTTCTTCGCTCTGGTGACGAGGTTAAGCGCGGCGTTGAGTTCTGCCACTCAACACGCAATGCCTCCAGAATTCGGCAGAAAGTGGGGAACGGAGTGTCTTAACACTAGGTTCCCTCTGCCTACCCTGCTGTGTGCGGGATACAGCGTGAAGCTATTTTTTTTTTTTAAAGCTAATAATTTAATATTGTATAAAAATGAGCGGAAAAGTTATCTAGTTAATATTTACAGGTCCGAAGAAAGTAATAATGAAGTAGCATTGGCAGCTCTTGAATGTGCTGAAGCGTTCCTCACTGTGTGCGGCAGATCTCTAAAACCAGCTATTCATAAGGTATTATTTGATGTATTACATATATTTTAAAATATTTTATGAGATTAATAAGAGATTTTTTTTTATAAAATCCCTTATTATTGAATAGATGGACTTTTGTGTTCTAAAAAAAATTTCTTTCTTTTTTTTGGGCTATAACACTTCAAAAATAACAATCAACCTGTAGTGTTTATAATTTATTAAATACATCATGTATAAGTAATAATTTTTTTTTTTTTGGGTGCTAATTTTCAATAATTTATAATTATATATTTCTTTCTAGCTTTTCCAAGAAAATATAATCCGTGAATGTTTCAACTATGTTTCATATGACGATGATTATCTTCTTTCATTACTACATGTTTTGGAAGCTACTAGAAAGACCACACCCAATTCTACACCCCCTCCCACACAATATTGTTTACAATTGTATAGTATTCTAGTAAATAAGCAAAGTACTGAGGTGAGCCTAGTTTTTCTTAATTTATGATATTTTTATATAGAAAGCTGTGGAAACACTCCACTTTTGGCCATTTCTTTAATATTATTTGTTCTTTTTTAATAATGCAACACTTTTTTGTGTAGTACTTTTAAATAAAAGAATGTTGCATTTAGTAGCTACAATTTGTGTAGAAATCGTAATTAAAGACAGTATTGTTTTATAATGGCATACATTTTTTCCGATATTTTTAAATGTTTTTTTCTTGTAAGTTATTATTATAAAGAAAAAATATAATATAAAGTAATATTTAAATGCATCGTTTATATCATGTAAATAAATAAATGATAAAAAAACACTAACTGTAAATAATTGATATTATTTTGCAGATATCTAAATTTTGTACCCAATCCCTATTGAACATAAGACTTCACTTACATTGTTCTCCACCATCCATCAACTTTGCTATGGAAATACCACAAGAAACTGTAAAACCAAGCAATAAAAGAAAAAAGATGTCAGAAAAGAACAGAGCTGCGTTGGAATCTTTATTGGGAAAAGATAAGTAAGGGATTTTAATATTTGAAGTTTGTAATCGCAAAAATTGTGGGGCGATGCTTATGGGAGGTTATTATTAATTATTTTTCTTTTCTCAATTTGGTAAAAAGACAAATCGCGTCTTTGAGTTCTGTTCTCAACATGCAATGTTTCTACCATTTCCATATTTATACTCTACTATACGCGGGATACACCGCCAAGATAAAAATTATAACATGTATATCGAATCCAAGTTGTGTTTCTTTAACTATCGATGAACAATTGAATTTTTAATAACTTTGTATTTACGCAGATTACCGTCAGAAGAGCAAACAGAAGAAGAAATAATAGCAATAGATGAGCCATCAAGTAAAAAACTTCGTAAAGACGATGGAGATGAAGATGACAAGATAAGTTTGAGTAGTGAAGAAATAGAACCTTCTGTAGAAATAAGCGATGATTCAGATGAAGATATGGTCATTGAGGTTACAGAAACATCTAAAATTGTAGAAAATGGTATAGAAAGTGAAGTGGAAGTGAATGATCAACTTGATAATAGTAACAAAGATACAGTAGTATCTCAAGTTGAAACTGATGAAGTCGTTGATAATAAAAATACAGATAAAGAAACTGTAAGTGATATAGAAATAAAAGATAATGTTCCTATACATGAAGCACCCACACAACTACCATTAGATATATCAAGTGATGCAATAGAAGAAACAATTTCACCGGAAATTAGTTACGATTTTAGCAATAAACGAGATGAAAAAGTTTTAATTTTAGAAAAAAATTATGATGAAAACTTACCTAGTACCAATGAAACTGATGATGTACAAATCACTTGTGGACAAATAGTACAAAATTCTCAAGAAGAAAATAGATCCAGTGGCACAGATAATAAAGAACCTGAAGTTGTTGAATGCAACGACGATGATAAAATTTCTCTTAAAGAAGGTTCTATAACTAATGGAGATGTGCAAAATGATAAAATAATTCAAAATGGTGACGTATCTAAGGATAACAATGATGATGTAGATTCAGCAAATGATAGTAAAGTTATTAAGAATGTAATCACAGTGGAAGACATGCTCGCTGATTTTGTTGATGAAGTCAATGACGAACCTGTTGAAACATAATTTTTGCTTATTAAATGTTTTCACTTATATATAATTGTGCCAATATATGCATTTGATTCATTATTGTTAATTTCATTTGCTAATCAATGATTATAAATAGAGCTACGTAAATTTAATTTCGTAATAAAGCATTTATTACAATATTTTTTGTTTGTTTTACAATTCAATTACTTAGAGAAATACTATAAATCTTGAATCAATGAAACTTATGTACTAAACTGATTTATTTTATCGGTAGAATAAAATATATTTATAAAATAAATATTTCATTTCTTCAAGTGGGGATCGAACCTACAACCAGACGATTTTACAGTCACACTTTGTGCCTCTGAGCCACGACTGGCCTCAATTAAAATTATATATATTAAGCTTAAAAATTCTAACCTAAGGACTAACATAGTTATCTTCACATTCCTGTTGTAAAAGTGTTTTTTTAAATATCTGTAGTGAAAATATATTATAATCTGTGGTCAGGTTTTTGACACTGACAGTTGACATGCAAATCAAAGTTATTTTGTAAACATAGCATGTGAGATATCTACTAAAATTTATAATAAACTATAATAAAAAATGGTTATTGCCATTGGTTTTGAAGGAAGTGCAAATAAATTGGGAATAGGTATAGTCCAAGATGGAAATATTCTTGCGAATTGCAGACGAACCTACATTACTCCGCCGGGTGAAGGTTAATATAAAAAATTAGTAACTACTTTCTTTTAATTTTCGTTGAAATTTTGTTTCAATATTCAAATATTGGTGCTTTATTATTTTACACTAAATAAAAATAATATATATTTATTATTAAATTAAGAATATTAACATAATATTTAACAAAAAATATATAATATGTATGTAACATGTAGGTTATTTAATGTTTTGTTCAGTTACGATGTAAAAGAAAAAATATATCATTATTATTCATCAACTAGTGCTTTTTTCATTTATTTATATTACTAAATTAATCACTTGTATTGACCATAGGATTTCTACCCAGAGAAACTGCAGAGCATCACCAACAAAATATACATGAAGTGCTCAAAGAAGCTTTAGAACAATCTGGAATAAAACCTCATGATATAGATGTGGTGTGTTACACCAAAGGCCCTGGAATGGGTGCTCCACTAATGGTATGCGCTATAGTAGCTAGAACTTGCGCAAAACTATGGAAGAAACCAATTCTAGGTGTAAATCATTGCATAGGACGTATCCTTTCTGATTTATAATATTTTTAAAATTCTGAAATATTTTGTTGCTTTAAGTTTGTGCTTAACCATACTTTACTTGAATCTTTTATATCTAAGAGTTATTGTTATACAAATGCAAAGACTACAGTAACTTTCAATTAATTATTTATTAAATAATACTAATACATAATTATAATAATACATAAACACAAATATAATTACTTAATAAAACAAACAGATATTGAAATGGGTAGACTAATAACTAAAGCAAACAACCCTACAGTGTTATATGTCAGTGGTGGTAATACTCAAATCATTGCTTACTCTAGACAGCGGTACAGGATATTTGGTGAAACAATTGATATAGCTGTTGGTAACTGTTTGGACAGGTAATAGAACTTACATATTGAATTAATTAAAAATTATGATTTTTATAACCTCATGTCAAATACGAAGGTAGTTAGAGGGAACCTAGTGTTAAGAAACTTTCCTTGTTTGTTAAGTGGTGGAACTACAATGCTGCACCTCGTCTATGAGACTAGGGGGGTAGAGTATGAAAATAATTTAAATATACTCAATCCCATCAGTGGATATCAATGTCATAAGCACAGAAATTACAGGCAGACATTGTCCTGCTGTGCCACAATGGTTTTAATGATATGATTTTTAAATGAAATATTTATAATGTAATGTTTCATACAAAAATCATATCACTTCATAACATTATGCCCAAGTAAGGGAACTGATGACGCATTGAGGCATAACTGGCTGAAAATACATATGATCCATACATTAAGATGCATTATCTATGTAAAATATTTCTAAACTTGTAATAATTTGTAATAAGTACAAAAAATGCAATGAGCTTCTTCAAAACAAACTTTGTTATTAACTTACTTTCAGATTCGCAAGAGTATTAAAATTATCTAATGCACCCAGTCCCGGTTACAATATAGAGCAAATGGCAAAGAAAGGAAAAAAATATTTACAACTGCCATATTCTGTTAAAGGTATTATTATTATTAATTATATATGTCTCATGCTACTCCATTTCAATATATTTTATGAACTCTACTATTTCTTAATACAAAATGTTAAATCTCGTTTTATTTCCTATTCCTAGTAGAAATTCTCAATTATATGAAATGAAAAAATCGTTTAGTTTCCTGTAAAAAATCCAAAGTGTTTACAGTATAGGTGTGAGCTTATAAGCTTGCAAGTCCATTAGTAAAGAAAGCAATTTATATATAATATAAAGTTAAATAAAACAAAATTGTATGTATAGTACTACCCTGAAGTTATCTGTAGTCGACTGAGCAAACAAGGAATTTTTATTACTTTTATTGTTTTCTACCCGTGAACAAATAAATGTAGGTTCAGAAAGCCTAACTTAAGGATGGCTACGGCTCAGTAACCATTCCATACTTATATGCACTTGTCTACTTTTGCAATAAAAAAAATGTTACATAAATTTTAAAGTTTCATATTAACACTGAGACAAAACATCTCATTTTATAAAAAAAACTCAAGTAAATACTATAAATATAAATACATATTTCAATAGGAATGGATGTTAGTTTCTCCGGCATTTTATCTTTCATGGAGGACAGGATAGATGAATTATTAAAAGAATACACACCAGAGGACTTATGTTATTCTTTGCAAGAAACACTTTTTGCAATGCTTGTGGAAATTACTGAAAGAGCTATGGCACATTGTGAGTCAGATGAAGTGAGTATGATTTTAGATATTTTTCAGTTTGTGAGTTTGGATATTTGTTAGACCTTCAAGTAAAACTTCTGAACGGATTTAAATGAAATTGTACAGGAATAAACTATTCATTATATCACCTCTGGTAAAACAATGCTTAAAATGCTATGTATCAAATACATACAGAAATTACTGCTTGCACTAGGTGTGGTGTGCCCACCATATTATCACTTCACACTGTTTCCCGCACAAGGCAGAGTAGGTAGAGGGAACTTGGTAACCTATTTTCCCAACACTCCTTTCCCTATTAAGATACTTATGTTCCCCATTTTCCACCGAATTCTTGAGGTATTGTGTGTTAAGCTTTGCATCATTACCAGAGCAAGGAAATCAAGATATTTAATATTGCACTCCCATGAGTGGCAATCATATTTGAATCTATATTATGTATAATTTACTTATTTATATTTTATAATCTCTTTTAGGTACTAATAGTAGGTGGGGTTGGTTGCAACGAACGCCTACAAGAGATGATGGGCGTAATGTGCGAAGAGAGGGGAGCTAAAATATTTGCAACTGATGAAAGGTTTGTGATTTAGTTTTTATTATCCTTCCTTATATTATCGGGGGAATAAAAAAAGAGAATTTCCTCATCCAAGTAACGAAGCAAAGTGCAGTATTTAATTCCGCCAATCAACAAGCAAGAATTCGGCGGAAACGAAAGTGATTTAAAACTAGGGTCCCAGGTTCTATCTGCCTACCCTTCTATGAGCAGGATACAACGTGAAGTAAACGAAAAATATAATGAATATTTCCAGGTTTTGCATAGACAACGGTGTGATGATAGCGCACGCGGGCGCGCTCGCGCACGCGGCCGGCACTCGCATGGACTTCGCCGACTCCACCATCACGCAGAGGTACAGGACCGACGACGTGCTCGTCACTTGGAGGGATGATTAAACATGTTTTTGATTCATTATTTGTTTTATTTATCCTCTCGTAAATTTGTCAAAGATTAATGTTTTGTTGCCAGGGTCTGCCTTCCATCAACATACTCCACTTTTTAGGATCTTTAACGTCATCGGTGGTTAGTTTATTGACTCTCATATCTTGCATCACGACATTCATCTTTTCCTTTGGCTTTCAGGGGGTTTCACCTAAGGGACAAATATAACACAAATAAAAGCACTTCCTTCCTTCCGGCCTATGACTTACCATCTCGGGCGACGAATCGAAACGTTTAGAATTTAAAAACATATATTTTACCTTATATTCTAATAGAACGCAACTTATCTGCTGGTCCCTGCCAATATGATTTTTTTTTGGTTATAGGTTTTGATTTATTTTTATCTTATTTCTGGTATATAGCTGAGTAGTCGGATAGGAATTAATGTTATGGCACTCCACTTTCCACCTATTTTAAAGCCATTGTGTAATGGACTTTTTCCTTTGATTTACTCAATTAAACTGGGGCATTAAAAATAATTTACATATAAATCAACAACAAAACACAAAAAAAATTACATACAAACCAATTAATTGCCCAACTCTGCCATTATGTGTTGGTTAGGCGCCAGTCTCTTTATTTTTTTTATTATTGTATTTTTTTAGCAAACCTGCAGTGTAGGCATATTGAACCTGCGAATCTAGTATTTAGAAACTCTGTTCCCCATTTTCTGCTGAATTCTCAAGGCAGTGGGAATCGAAACCACAACCACCATTGCGCCACGACGAGCCCAAATACAACTTTTTTTTTCAAATTGTTTTTCCAAATACAAACCTTTCTTTTAATAAGTTGTGTCAGTGTTTACAAAAGTAGTACCAAAATTGTTATCCTTAAAGAAATATACATTTTTTCATAATTACGACGGGAAAAACAATCAAGTCAGGGGATGTTATATACAAAATAAAAAGACAGTTCATATTAAATCAACCAATATAATATTTGTTCAAAACAAGGATCTCACTTTAAACACAGGACCTTCTGTACATACAACCAATAAAATTTAAAAACATAGTAAATTAAAAAAGATATTGCCATTTTGTGAACTAAATTAAATATACTTAATGTTTATTATAGGAAACTTACGATGAAAGCTTAACAGTTAATCACCTACAATAAATGCATAGATTAGAAAGTTTTATATACTCTGTGGACTATATAAGGCTGTAAATGCCGAGGTTTAAACATAAGTATTTAAATTACATTACAATAATTTATTTTGATGATAGAATATACTTTTTTAGATAAAAAGCTGAATTTACTAGATATTATAGATTTTTATTAGTTTTCTTATTATTCCCCGAGTATATATGAGTAAAAATCATTTACTTTTTCAAATTCATTTACCATAGTTAATAATATACTTCACATTATGATAATTATTATGTATAACAAAAGTAATATAAATTTTGGCACTAAAACTCGCTTTAACATACTAATATAAAAATTAAATAGGTGAAAACAATATGGGAAAGAAAAATAACTAAATCCTATAAAAATAAAACAGTCAGTTATTAAATAAAAGCTCAACACTAAGATTTTGTATGAAATTAAAAATTGTAAAAAAAAACAGTGAATACATGAATGGATGAAAGTTATAATAATAGATTTTAGTAAATCAAACTGTATATATTAATATTTTTTTTATAGAAATAAAAAATAAAAAAATGTTTCACATTATTCATCTAATTTAAGCTATTTGATGACATTGTGGCAGCATCATGTCTAACTGGAAATGTGTCAGTTGTGGGTTCAATTCCCACTCAGGAAAATTAATAATTTTAATCACTTGTTTTTGTGCCTAAAACTTGTTATAGAAAATTAGATGGTGCACAGAGAAACAAGTGTCTTAACACTACACTATCTGAAGCTAAAAAAATGTTAAAGCTACAATAATATAACATTTTAAATTTAATTTTCTAAAAATATTGCCTTCATCCATTCAAGTCTTCATATATCAGCACACCAAAACAAGACTATTATTTTGTTTATAATATTTGTACATTAAAACAAATGAGTTATATATATCATTAAACGCCACAAGTATAAACTTTTGTACTACACTTTTTTAATGAGGTTTTTTGTAGACTGCCATATCATATACAGTCAATTTAATTTCATAAGTTACTATTGTTGTATCCATGTAACCCAGTGTACATTATTATCCAAGTTACCTGGAAAGAGGTGTTTATATAATTATAACAATAACAATATACAAATGAACCAGTTGTGGCACAGTATTATGACTCTAATTGTGATGATTGTGGTTTCATTTCCAGTGGTAGAAATGAACTTATTTAATATTACAATTATTTTTTATGACATGAATACTATTACTCAACACATTTCTTGAGATCTCACTCTTACTCTATTGCATCTGTTATGTGAGATATCATCTGAATATTTCAAAACTTATAATAACTTGCTACAAGTAAGAAAAAGTAAAAATTATACATGATTCAACGGTATCTTTTCTCAAGTCAGTATTTGACAACATCTTACCAAAAATCCAGCAAAGGAAGTCATAAATCCCTCTTTCGTTATTTCCCACATGCCTCCATATTCTTCTTCATCAATACTTTGGAAATTGCTCACATATACATATATTACAGCAGCATTCACAAGTACAAAGCTAAAAAAAAATACTTATGAAATTATGTATTATAAGGAACCAAAGATTCGTATTTTATAAATTAATAGAGAGATCTAAGCAATAGCATTTAATTTATTAAAGAAATTTCGAAATCTTACAGCAAAAGTCCAACAAAGCCTTTCAATGGTAAAACACCCCAACAAAGACCCAAAACAATGCCTATAGCTTGTCGCATCCAATATATGACATCAAGAAATTCCTCCTGTAAATAAAAATTACATTAATAAAACTTTTAAGTGATTAGATTAAATAGTCTCGTGATAATTTTAACTAACCTTGTCTGGCCATTCGGTGTTTGGACTAATGGCTTTTTTCCAAACACTGTCCGAAGCTTTAACTTTGTTAATACTGTCCACAGATTTATTCTTACTTGACATTTTATTATATTGTGTTTATCCCTTTCAAAACTTAGAATTTCATTTATAAATGCAATCAATAAATAAAATATTCGATACCTTGAAAACTTACACGTCACGTCACTGTCACTAAACGTACTAGTGTTGCTGTCAATGTCAAAACTCATTTTTCCTGTGATATTGCCAATTGCTACGTTTAGATTTATATTGTTTAGAATTTTACTCAACTCATGTTGCTTGAAACGTCATAATGAGGGACTTGAAAAATTTTAACATTTTAATGTGTTGTTTAACTCTTAAGAATCTCTTGAACGGTTTCCTATAGATGCTGGTTTTAATCATCGTACGTTCAAATTTTATACTATATACAAATTAAAAAAATAAAATTAAATCAGCTTCACGCTGTATCCCGCACACAACAGGGTAGGAGGATGGAACCTAGTGTTAAGACACTCCGTTCCTCACTTTCTACCAAATTATGGAGGCATTGCGTGTTGAATGGCAGAAATCAACGCCGCGCTTAACCTCGACACCAGAGCGAAGAAATGGAAATATAAATTTAAGTAAATATTTCATCTCCTCGAGTGGAGATCGAACCCACAACCAGTCGGTTTTACAGTCACACTTCGTGCCGCTGCGCCACGACTGGCCTCGTTATACTATATACGTTTTTAATAAAAATATTTCATTGATAATCAATGAAATCATCTTATTAGTACACTTATTTCAATAGGAACAACATAGTGATGCACATATAATGATGGATTCTAGTCGTGGCGCAGGGGCATAAGCGTGAAATTGTAAATGCTACATATTGTGGCTTCGATTCGCACTCAAGGAAAAGAAATATTTTTAAATATTTTCTTTTCTTAGTTCTGGTAACGAGGAAAAGAGCGGCGTATAGATCCGTCACTCAACACGCATTGCCTCCATTTTCAAACCTTCTACCTAGTATCCTGTGTGGATGCTGAGTAGATAATAATATAAAAAAAAATTAAAAAATTAAATTAGCTTCACGCTGTATCCCGCAAACAGCAGGGTAGGCAGAGGGAACCTAGTGTTAAGACACTCCGTTCCCCACTTTCTGCCGAATTCTGGAGGCATTGCGTGTTGAGTGGCAGAACTCAACGCCGCGCTTAACCTCGACACCAGAGCGAAGAAATGGAAATATAAATTTAAGTTAATATTTCATCCCCTCGAGTGGGGATCGAACCCACAACCAATCGGCTTTGCAGTCACACCTCGTGCCGCTGCGCCACGACCGGCCTCTATAATAATATCATTTATAATAATAACAAAACGGAGAACGGAGTATCTTAACACTAGATTCCCTCTGCCTACAATGTCTTGCGCGGGATAGATCGTGAAGCTAAATTGATTATTTGATGAGTTAGTGAAAGTTTGATATATTGATTACAAAAATGTAAATCTATTTTTTCGTTAATTATAAAATCTGCTGTTTTATGTGCTTATACAATCTCAATATGGAGTATCTTGTGGCTTCGAAACAGATTTCGTGGCGGTTGAACACTAGTATTTGGTAGAATACATCCACTCCGCTAAAATTTCTTTCATTAATTTTAAATGAAACTATTTTAACCGGATTAATCGCGTATATTTTTTTTACGGGTAGAGGTAGGGTCAGTCTACCCGTGACCACGGACTACTACAAAGTGTTCGAAACGTCGGGTTTCCAAAAATGTACAAAAATACAAAATATACGCGATTAATCCGGTTAAAATAGTTTCATTTAAAATGTGTAATAATCGTGAAAATCAAAGAATTCTTTTATTAAAATAAAAAAATATTAAAAGTCAAACAAAAAATTGTAATAAAAATGAATTATATTCAATAAAAAAAACGTATAATTAGGAATCAACATTAAAGAAATCACATAAGACACATTTGTTAGATTTTAAGCATTCACACAACAGTACAAAAATATGAGAAATATAAAAGAAAATTAAATTACAAAGGTGGTATCCTATTTTTTAATCTGTGTAATCTGTCGTTTTCCATCTGTTTAGTGATGTCCCAGCACTCTTTGTCGAGTGTGGCGCGGCCTCGGGATAAGCTGACGAGGCGTGCCAGCACTAGCAGTCGGTGTAGATCATCAGCTGTCACTGGACTATCACTGTCAGAGTTGCTTCGCATTTCTATGAAGTCGTCTTCTACAAACTATAAATAGGTAATATATTTTAGTAAATTAATGAAATACACGTTTTTAATATTTCCTTTATCAAGATGTATATATATTTTTTAATGTTAATATTATATCCATTATTTTTTTTCTTATTTGTTTACTTTTAAATCTTGTTTTTTAAGTATAGTATTTACAGATAATAATTATACAATGTAAATCAACAATAGAGAACGAAGTCAGTCATATATTCTTACTTTCTTTATAATCATTACATATTTTTAAAATTAAAACCAAAATATCTTCTACCTGTAAATCTTCACTAATGCTGTATTTAACAAGCTTCAAGTTTGTTAAATAAATTCTTATTAAATTCATAATTTCTTCCTTTAAATAATAAGTGGCAGCTTCAACAATGGCGTCGAATATTTCTAAAGATGATTCTTCAGGCCGCAATGAAATGTGATAATCACTCTGCAAAATATTAACTCAACTTAATTATTTAATACCAAAATTTGAAAGTTTTCTATTATTATCTTGTAATTAATTAACAAAAGGCTGTGTTGTTTGGCTGAGAGACAGTAATTAAGACACAAGAAAAAAATAATATTTAAAACTATACATACTGGCAGCAGAGACTTCCCCTCAGATAAAATCAACACTGAAACATCAGAATCAAACTCCATTTTGTAATATTTGAAATCATATTCGACCCTTTGCGTTTTAATTAAGTGTCCCAAAGCAGATATATTGTTGACTCCTGTTGCATCTAGCCTTCCTTGCTCCATTTTGGTTTCATCTAACACTAGATTTGTGTGTTTTGTTAGTTGTAATATCCCGCTGGTTAGACGATTGCAGTCGTAGTCTTTTCTATAATAAAAAAAAAGTATGGTTGTCTTTACATTATTTTATTTATACAGATGAATTTTGTAATTTAGTAATAATTTACTATTAAATAACAAGTAACAATAAGTACATAGATGTGTCATAAGCCACTTAGGCCAATTGTGCCTATCTATCTCTATTTTCTCGTTCCACACTCTCGCTCAAGCAGAATGTGACAATGAGTAATTCTTTCTCGTGCATGCAGCCGGCTCTCGTCAATTTATTATATGAAAAAAAGTATAGATTTTTTTATTTATGTAATTATTTCATGTTTTAAACAAATGTAGGCAACCTAGCAATAATATATAATGCCAGTTCCCTTCGCGCCGCTTCATTTTCGAGACATTGCGTCTTGTATGGATTCAACACCGCCGTTTGTTTTTATTCCCACGAGTGGGAATCGAAACCATAACCGTCGCCTCTTTATGCCGCTACACACGACGGCTACGAAAGATTATTGAAGCTTATTTTTTTTATTAATTACTTTAATGTACAAAATAAGTGTCTTGTGTTTAATATCTATTTCGACTTATCTTTAAAATAATTTTCTTTTATGTTTGGTATGAAGTATAATATAATAATATAAAACACAAAATAGTTTTTGATTAAAAAAAAAATGATTTCTCATCTAGTATGGTATAGTCTCTATAACACTTGGAGACTTCACATTTTATATAAGCTATAAGTTTAAAAAACTTGAAAAATATATTTTAAAAAAATAATAATAAATAAAACAAAAAAAAATTACTTACTTAGGCAACAAGGTCATAGTATTCATATTATCAACAGTCAGCGGCAAATAGTAGCTCTTGGTGACAAACTGTTTGATGATATCATACAACTGCTTTGCATAATTTGGATACTTTTTTGTAGGTAAGTTGGATATGTTTAAGCAAAATTGTCCTAATGTTATTGTTTCTTGACGGAGGTACCTGAATATTAATTTAAAAAAATATTAGATTTTTAACCTTTTTTAAGTGATATTCCACACTTAGGAAAGAAAAATACTTATTTAGAAAACCTGAAAACCGGCCTCCTGGTCGGTTCGAGTTCGGATCCCGCTACGATCAATTTTTTATATGTTTTCTAAATAAATATTGTAACATTAGATTTTTTAACATTTCATGGGAAATGTGTGTGGATAAAAATTGTACAGTTCGAAAAGTTGTGTGTATGCTACTGTAAAAGTTGTGTGTGGTTTTTCTTTATTAGCATTAGTTTACTTAGTATTGTAAAAAATATTATTTAATAACAATAATAGTAAATAGTATTAAATAAGCGAACTTCCTAGCATAGTTTAGTACGAAAGTGAATAAAAGTTGCAGAATAACAATAGTTGTTTATTGTTCAGTTTATTCCTGGTTATGGTTTATTTAAATTATATTTTTATATGAAATATGTATTTTACTATATTCTTATTTTATATATATATTTTAAAACCTACATATACAGAGTGTTTTTGTAAGCACCACTTTAAATGAAACCACAGTATATCTACATAACTACTCTATAAAAGCCTAATATATATATATTTTTTTTCCAAAAAATGAAAGTGATTTTTTCAAACAAAATAAATAATAAAATTATCGTTGTAAATTAGAACTCCTTTTGTCAAGAACGAAGCACGCAGATATAATCTATCATAGGGAAACCGCCCCATACGCCTCATTCCGAAATGGAGTCGTAGATATTGGTAGCAGAGTTCAAAGTTGTTTTACCTTTAGTAGTATTTTTGTAGTTGTATGTATTTACGTTATTGGTATCTATGCGTAACTGCGTCACACGAAATACAGGTATGGATAAACATCGTGAAATGAAAAAAAAAATCCTACGTCTAAACTGTTGAGGTATCTTGATTAATTTCTTTAAATATGGGTTTAAAATATTTTACCCTATATGTTGTTCCTGTAAAAGGAGCGCTGACGCTTCCACCCTGTAGAATCGCGTCAAAAAATAAACATTTAACTTTAAACATACGAATAATACTCACACACAAGCTATCAGGTGACAGATTAAAAATTCCGCCGCTAACTTATCTCCCAACAATAATTCAGTTAAAGCTTTCATTAAATGTTCTCTTGCAGTGTTTGCATCTTTGAGTGCTGCTTCTGAAAGTTTTATATTTAACTATATTATGTAAAGATTTTCCACATTACTTCATTTTATTTTGTAATTAAATATCTTAAATCAACTATATTATCAAAGGTTACAGTCTAAAAAACGGCCTGATAAATAAGAGCACAAAATGCATTATGTTCTGAAATGTGTCAGTGTACTTTTGAAAACTGCTGAATAATCACCGAAACAGTTTAGTTTTCAGGTGGTTTAACAGGTGGTTCAGAAGCTGTGTCTTTACATGTTGGCAAGTATGTTTCGGTAAAAGAGATTCAGTTTTATACTACTTATAAATTATTATTAAACAGTTAAATACAAACTGAGGCCAGTTGTGGCGCAGTGGCACTCGAGGAGATGAAATATTTACTTAAATTTATATTTACATTTCTTCGTCTGGTGTCGTGGCTAAGCGTGGCGGTGAGTTCTGCCACTCAACACGTAATGTCCCCAGAATTCGGCAGAATGTGGGGAACAGTGTCTTAACACTAGGTTCTTAAAAACAGGGTAGGCTCTGCCTACCTTGTTGTGTGCGGGATACAGCGTGAAGCTGATATAATTTTTTTTATAAATACAAATATTTCATCATTTGTCCAATATTTGTCATCACATTATGGCCTAAGATCCTATTGCTTAAATCTGCAGGGATCTGTTTTTTTAACGAAACTTATATTTAAGAATAATATACATGATAGTAAAATAGATTTCACTAGAGTTAACTTAGCTTCATGCTTTATCCCTAGCGGGGTACTCAGAAAGAATGGAGCGCCAAACGCTACGGTAACTTCACGGTTCACTAGAGTTTCCAAGTGAAATGTATTCTACTATCATCATCATATCTATATATCATATCTGCCGCAATCATCTTTAATAATTTTTTTTCGTGATTTTGGAGAAAAAGCACTCATATGTTTTTTATATGAAAGAAATAAGGAATTGGAAAAACAATGGTTGCCAGCTCTCAGTCTGCCACAAGCCCAGGGTTGCACTCATGTGTTTTTAATATAATACATCAAGATACATTGATCAGTTCAGATCATTTCTGTTATACAATTAAAAGTATTATTCTTTTTTTTTTTACCTTGATCAATTTCATCAACCAATGGATTACAATGAGTTAATTTTTTCACATAAACAGCATGTAATCTCGGAACTAAACTCGGTGGTGGGTTATGTGTTAGAATCTCTGCTTCACTCTCACTTATGGGGTCCAACAAAGGATCCTTATCAGGTTGAAACTCTCCTGAAAGTGCTGGATCTACTGATAAGAAACCTACTATTTCTATCATATCATTTAGTTTAAGGCTTTCATCTTCTTCATATAGCTGTAATAATGAGTTTAATTTTGTATTATATGTATAGATTTTTACTTTTATAAAACATACAATTGTAATAAGGCTGGTTGTGGATTTGATCCCCTGTTCTTGTATTATTATATTTAAATTAAATTCATTTCCCTACTCTAATCAACAAAGTTATAGCAATTAATCATTTTTATTTGAAACATGGGGAGCACATGGGAAACAGGGTATCTTAATATTATAATAAATTAATAATTTTCCTATACAATACCTTCATAATACAAGACATGCTAGCAACTTCAGGTAATGGAAAGTTCAGCAAATGCTCTCTTGACACAACATTAGATGATTCATTCACTTGTTCCTCAGTTCTCGGTTCTTTATTGGTATTATCATTTTCAACTTCCATTGTATCTGGGTCTTCGCTCTCATCATAACTTCTTTTTAATTTTGTACTATTTAAGTTTAAGCGTTTAGATGTGTTAGGATGTTGATCTAAATGCTTTAAATGGTTTCTGTCATCTTCAATTTTTTGAGCCCAACTGTTAAATCCTGGCATGGATACTACAACTATTGTTTGACGTTGGGAACTCTTTAAGTTCTCTGTGTAATTGATTTTTTCATGTTCCTAAACAATATAAGGTAAAATAGTTTTTACTTATTATATTAATTAATTGTTATTACTTAAATATATTTATTAATTATTATTATTTTCTTTTGAGTATTTTATGTATATATTTTTAATTATTGAATTTTGTTTTTCTATTTTATGTTTGGTTCTTGTTACATATTATGTTTTAATGTTATTTGTTTGTGAAAATTAGTTACATTATTATTTGTTTTATATATAAAAGGATGACTGTGACGTTAATAGCTGCAACACAGTTTAATACTAATGCAGTTATTACCGATTAAAGTTATTGTTATGTACAGAATTTCAATTTAATTAATATTATTATTAGTATTCTTTACCAGTATATTAGCAGTGTCTGTATATTTTCCTGATTTTAACTTAATTTCATTTGTTTCTGAATTATATATTTCATACTGTTCGAAGTAAAATTCAGGATTGTGCATGTCTTGAATCATTCCACGAAATCGGACGAGAGACCCATCGGGCAAGTTATGTGATGCATTCGAATTTATCAAAGGTATCTAAAAGGTTAAACAGAGGTCAAATATATGCCAGGAAAGACCATTTTCAAGCAAGAAATTCAATAATGAAATTATTATATGTCTTACTTTATGCCAGCTTGGTAGTTTTAACAATTTATCTTTCCATCCTTCTTCATTTAACATCCAAACATTGGGAGTAATGGAATCGAAATCATGAAGCAGATCGTGCATTTTAATGTTTTATTAATGCCTCGCAAAACTTATTTTAGTACATTTATTAAAATAGAATCTTTGTATGTTTTTGTTTACTTGAAACTGTTAACTGTTTTGGTGTTTATCTTGAGTATTGCATTAAAAAACATATGATTTCAACAATTTAGCGCGCGAAAATAATGTAAAATGTAGATTGAATTGAATTGTAGAACTAGAATGTTGACAAGACAGAAGTCATACCTTTGGCCTTTGGGTATATGTGTTCTGTGAAGTCATATGTCCAAATATTTTTTTACAAATATAAGAAATTATTAAATTTTCTTTACACAATAGATTAGAAATTTTATTTTATACATATGAACGCATAAGCGTAAATCTTATAAATTATTTATTAATTAAGAATAATAATAATTTTATAGTGCGGTACAGTATTGGGGTTAAGGTTTAAGATATACTTTTTAATCTGTAGGGTAGAATTTTAATTGTTGTAATTTTTATCTGTGTAATTTTAGACGCTAAACTATTTAGACTGCTAAAGCTTACAAGTTATAAATTTAGAAATATTAAAACATTTATCTTAACTTGAATCGGAATCGGACAAAATTTTGCGTGATTGCTTTGTGGTTACTGTATAATTTGTTATTACTTATTACTATTTGTAGCTTACAATTGTTCGGCGCCGATTTAGGTTAACTATTAAGATCCAAAATGAGTGAGTATGTTTTATTTATTTTCCAACATGATACATCCCTTAGAGAGCTAAATGTTGAATTAGTAAATGTTATTGTCTTTTTTTAATTTGTAAATTATTTTACTTTTTTTGTATAACCTCAAAATGTTGTTTGATTTTTAGCCATGGATATTCGACCTAATCACACGATTTACATAAACAATTTAAATGAAAAAATTAAGAAAGAAGAACTGAAAAAGTCCCTCTATGCTATTTTTTCACAATTTGGTCAAATTTTGGATATAGTTGCAATGAAAACCCTTAAAATGAGAGGTCAAGCATTTGTTATATTTAAAGAAATATCAAGTGCTACTGTTGCCTTAAGAAGCATGCAAGGATTCCCATTTTATGACAAACCAATGGTAAATATATGTTATAAATATATTTTTAAATCTTAAATATACAATATTGTTTAAGTCTCATTATTTTAAATATATTATTTACAGAGAATCCAATATTCCAAAGGAGATAGTGACGTAATTGCTAAAATCAAGGGTACCTTCCAAGAACGACCAAAACGGCCTAAGCTACCAAAAAGTGCCGACGAGGGTAAGAAAAAGAAGAGCAAAGATGCAAACAGACCACTTGTACCTGGATTTGGTCAACCAAGCCTTCTCAATAATGTCAATGTTGAACAGCCGCCTAACCAAATTCTTTTCCTTACAAATCTACCTGATGAGACATCTGAAATGATGTTGTCTATGCTTTTCAACCAGTAAGTATTATTTTGAGTATTTAGCATATTTTAAGGATAAAAACTTATTAATAGCTATAATTGTAGAAAAAAATGTTAATATTTATATAATATTAACCATAATTTTTCTCAGCTTCTCGCTTTTTACTGCATATGGGGTAGTTGGAGGGAAAGAAGAGAATAGGAATCAAACTACTACCATCTCTTTTTTCAGTCAGATGTCTTTTATTGTACTGTCCATGTCCACAGAACAACCTAAATATTCAATTAAGAGATTTATTATTAATAATTATCATTTTCTTACAGGTTTCCTGGTTTCAAAGAAGTGCGGCTGGTTCCAAACAGACATGATATTGCCTTTGTCGAATTTGCCAATGAAATGCAATCAGCAGCAGCTAAAGAAGCTCTCCAAGGCTTTAAAATAACTCCCACTCATGCAATGAAAATATCATTTGCCAAGAAATAGTTATAATATTACTATGTAATAAGTTTAAATAAATATTTTAAGTATATTGAGAACTGTTTTGAGCATTGCACTTGGCCATAACAGCTCTCTGGCTGTGATTAGTCATTTAAGTTTCTTATATTGACTTTTATTGATACCTTGGCTTTTTTGTTATGGGTTCTAGTATAGCTATTTGGTTTATTTTGAATTAAGTTTAAAAATATCAAAGTATAAATAAGTCTAAGTGAAACAGTTTTCCTCTTATATTATAGAATATGTATTTAGTCACAAGTATAACAGGTAAAATAAAATTTGTGACTGACTACTAACATGAAAAACATTATAGTACAACTACAAATTATTAATGGAAATATTTGTTATACATTGAATTAGAATATTGGTTGTTTAATATGAAAATATCATAAATAAAAGTAAAGTGTTGCATTTAAAAAATAGCAATGATGTTAGTATAAAAGATATAATAAAAAAATATAATTTTGTGAAGTAATAAAAAATATTTCACCAAATGATCATCACTAAAATAAATTTACTGAATCTTTTTTGTTACCTACAGTTTTGCTTTTTGCAGTTAGGTTTTTCATATTTCACTGGACTAGCATAGAACTATGTCCTTAAAGTATTTTATTCTATTGATCCTGATTCCCCCTGCTGTGTGCGGAAAACAGCTTGAATCAGCATCAAGCTGTTTTCCGCACACAGCAGGGTAGGCAAACGGAACCTAGTGTAAAGACACTCCGTTTCCCACTTTCGAGTTGAATGGCGGGACTCAACGCTGCAATGCCACGACACCGGAGCGAAGAAATGGAATTTTAATTTTATTTTATATAAGCTTAATTTTTTTTTCAGTAAATTAACAAATAAAAGGAATTTCTGATTTATATATAAACATTTAATGGTGCGTTGCCGTATCGTAAAGCAATTTTAGATTTTTGAGCTTACAAGAAATATTAAAGAAATTTAAAATAATGGTATCCCTATATAACCCTTATAAATTATATAGTCAAATCGTATGCGTACAGGTGACTATTATTTGTGGGCAACACCATTATGACTGCTTGTGTAAGAAAGAGAAAGAATTAAAAGACAAAAAATAAGACATACTATTTGTAAATGGTCGCTTAGTACTTTATTTTTAGTGATTGCGAAACTGTCAAAGTCAAGCCCTAATGAATGAGTCGGATTGTAGTAATAAGCATAGTTTTGTTTAATTCATGAATAAATAGCTTTGTTTCCATGTTTGTTTTATAGCCCAAAATTTGTGTTATTTACAAGTTGTAAATAATAAGAAAACAGTGTGAAAAAGTTATATATTTGCAAAAACCATGGAAGATATTTTTCAGTGGTGTAGGGAAGGAAATGCACTGCAGGTGCGAGTTTGGCTGGACGATACTGAACATGATATGAACCAAGGGTGAGATTAGAGTATTTTTACGTTAATTTATTTATAAAGTGTCCATATGGCTACTACTTATTTCCATAATTGGGACGTTAAGTTACTTTTGTCGCCCACAGACCAGTATGCCAAGGCTAGTAAATTATGTCAGTTTACAAGATGAAAATACCTCGTACCAGCATTAGTCAGAGTTTACGTTTTTTGGTTTCAATGGAATTTCTATGATTTTGCAATTGTATTTATAAAAATAAGTAACTTATAAGAAGAAGTTTTAGTTTATGCTTAATACTTAAAATAAAACTTAGCTATTTATAAATAAAATGAAATTGTTTATTACATTTTGAAATAAATTATTCTTACACTATAAAGTTTTAGATGTTAGTAATGAGTCATAAATTTTATTCTACACCCTAAATACATGTTCCATAAATTAAAAGGAAAACTGTTTCATTTATTCATATTATTCCATTATGCTTAATGAACAGGATAAATACAGTAGGGCATTGTAGCATAGTGGGACAGCATCTGACTGCATTTGTTATGTATATGGGTTCAATTCCTATTTGGGGAATGCTAATATTTGAAGGAGTTTTATTTAGCTGCTCTGGTGGGCAAAGTGTGGCAATGAGTTCCTGAATTTAACTTGTGGCCTCAAAAAAAATTAACAAAGGCAGCCGGCCTAGTATTAATGTATGCTTTGTAAAAACAAATTTAAATTTAGTAAAATAAAACTTGATAATATGGAAAAGTGATTATTTTTACACAAATTTATTTAAACAAAAAGATACAATTTTTTTTTTGAGTACCCAGATTAATTTATTTCAAGCCAGGAGCCATGTCCCTCTATTAACTTTATATATTTTTAAATATATCTTTTTTAGTTATCTCTAGATATGTAATTTGATAATTTTGTGACACATTTTATTTAAAAATATGAATGTTTTATTAATAATCTGTCTAATAAAATATGTAATTTTTAGTGATGATCATGGCTTCAGTCCACTCCATTGGGCATGTAAGGAGGGTCATATAAAAATAGTGGAAATGTTAATACGACGAGGAGCGAGAATTAATGTTACTAATATGGGTGATGATACTCCCTTACATCTGGCCGCTGCTCATGGACACAGGCCTATTGTTCAATTGGTAAGTATGAAAAGAAATTATTTTTTTTTAATTTTTAGCTTCACACTAGAAACACAAAGTTTGCAAGTTCAATCTTCACTCAAGGTGAATTTTGTGGTAATGAATATACATATTTAAATTATTTACATTTTAATGCTCTGGTATGTATATAACACGGAGTTAAGTTTTGCCTCTCAGTACACAATGCCCAGAAAATTTGGTGGAAAGTGGAGAACAGAGTGTTTTAACAATTAGTTTTGCTTGGAGTTGAAATTGAAATATACAGAGTGTAACATGATTAATGGATTAACAGTTGTTTATGGGTAGAAGACCTCTATACCTATGAATTTCACTCCCATGTATGTTCAGAGATTTATATGGACAGCTTATAAATCTTAAAAATAACATCAAAATAGAAATCATTTTTAAATAAGCTAACAATTTTTTACTATTTCATGATTCTAGTACTTTTGTAACATGTTATCATTGGAGCTATGCCTGTTGATCACATCACCATGGATTATTCTATATTCCATACACAAATACCAGCAGTTTTTAAAATTACTTTGGAATTGACCAGTAATTTTTAGAATTTTTTGATAAAAATTAACTTATACAAATAACAAGGCAGTGAAATTGATAGGTGCTAAGGTCTTCTACTCATAGATAACCGCTGATCTGTTGATCGCGTTACACCTGCATACTAATATTATAAAGTTGAATATTTTTTGAATATATTTAATAACATAGTATATTTATTCTTCAATTACAGCTATTACAAAACAGAGTCGATGTCAACTTCACAAATGAGCATGGTAATTCTCCGCTACATTATGCCTGTTTTTGGGGATATAGTGCTATAGCTGAAGATTTGCTTTTAGCTGGGGCCTTGGTTTCTTTGGCAAATAAAGATGGCGACACGCCGTTGGATAAAACAAGGGGTCAGCTTGTGCAAAGGTATGATGTTTTTATAAACAATTTTCGTTTTAGATAAAATGTTATATTAAATTTTGGTACTTATGGGCTGCTGACGTTGACGTTGCGGGCGTTGTGGCACAAGGGCACAAGCGTGTGATTGTAAACGTGACTGGTTGTGGGTTCGATGCCAGTCAAGGCGCAAGCGCACAAAGTGTGACTGTAAAACCGACCCGGTTGTGGGTTCGATCCCCACTCGAGCAGATGAAATATTTATTTAAAAAAAAAAATCAGCTTCACGCTGTATCCCGCACACAGCAGGGTAGGCAGAGGGAACCTAATGTTAAGACACTCCGTTCCCCACTTTCTGCCGCAATCTGGAGGCATTGCGTGTTGAGTGGCAGAACTCAACGCCGCGCTTAACCTCGACACCAGAGCGAAGAAATGGAAATATAAATTTAAGTAAATATTTCATCTTCTCGAGTGGGGATCGAACCCACAACCAGTCGGTTTTGCAGTCACACCTCGTGCCGCTGCGCCACGACCGGCCTTAAATATTTATTTAAATATATATTTATTTTCTTTGATCTGGTAACGAGGCAAAGCGCGGCGTTGAGTCCCGACACTCAATACGCTATGTCGTGAAAATTAAATGGAAATTGGGAAATGGATCTATCTATTTTTTATTTTTAGATTTTTTTGTTAACTACAACTATTAAAACTTGTTACAAACTTATTACTTTGAAACTTGTTATATGTGGGTCGACTCTCTCTTTAAATTAGATTTTTTCTTGTTCTTTCAGACTCCATGAACTAGCTCAAAATCAGGGGCAGGATCTAAAGAAGATACAATTCAAAGATCAATCCTGGCTCGGCCTAAAGACTCGCAGCAGAGACGCCACATTGTCCAGACATAAAGGCATTAACATTAATGAACTGGCTTTACACACTCGGATTGCAGTTACACCATCTGGTAAGGTTTAGATTTTTTTGCTTCACACTGTATTCCGCACATAGCAACTACATAGTACTGAGTCAGAGGGAACATGGGAACCTAGTAAAATATATTAAAAAAAAAAATTAAATTAGCTTCACGCTGTATCCCGCACACAGCAGGGTAGGCAGAGGGAACCTAGTGTTAAGACACTCCGTCCCCCACTTTCTGCCGATTTCTGGAGGCATTGCGTGTTGAGTGGCAGAAATCAACGCCGCGCTTAACCTCGACACCAGAGCGAAGAAATGGAAATATAAATTTAAATAAATATTTCATCTCCTCGAGTGGGGATCGAACCCACAACCAGTCGGTTTTGCAGTCACACCTCGTGCCGCTGCGCCACGACCGGCCTCTAAAAATATATTAAATATTAAATTTTTTCGAGTGGGTATTAATTAATTTCTTAATTAGGATAATTCTGGAGGCATTGCATTGTTGAGTGGCGAAAATCAACGCCACATTTTGCCTCGACGCGAAGAAATGAAAGTATTAAATATTTCATTTAATATTTGAGTTCGGTTTTTCAGCGTTAATCCACATGCATACGCTTGTTCTCATGGACCACGACTGGTCTTTCCAAATTCCAAATAAAAAATATTTTTTTAACATTTTTGTGTAAACACATATTTTATTTCGTTCTAGGTGAATCCTGGCGCGGTCGTTGGCAGAAAAACGACATTGTGGCCAAAATAATAGCCGTACGGGAATGTACGCCGCGAATACAAAGAGATTTCAATGAGGAATTCCCCAAATTGAGAATATTCTCTCACCCCAATATATTGCCTGTGGTGAGTGAGATCATTTGGTTTTTTTTCACTAGATTCCACATATAGTCGGTTAGGCAAAGGACACCCTAGTCTTAAAACACTCTGTTCCTCAGTTCCGTGGAATCGCTGAAGTCAACAGAGGAGATTACAATAATACATTATTTTACTATGAGTTAACCCACAACTAACGTGCCTACAGTCAGACGCTATATATAGCTCCTTGCTTTGACGGCGTCATAACTATAATAATATTTTTTTTTTATAAATTAAACATTTACGTTTAAAGATTTGGAAGTGTCAAGAGATAATAAAGTGTCTATTATTTAATTAAAAGTTAGTAAGTTATCTTTCAGACAATTTTTAACTTTTTTTACAAAACTTTAAAGTTTTGTTCATTTATTTACGCAAAATTTTATTTTTATTTTTTTAAGGGGGCTTTAGACCTGGAAGAGGGTGTATGGATCAGATCTTTTCCCTCCGCATGATCACGGAAAAATTTTTGGCCGTTAACCAAAAAGTTTTCTGTGCCTTTGTGGACTTGGAAAAGGCGTTTGACAGAGTTGTAAGAGCGAAATTATGGGAGATACTACCCCGGTACAATGTGAGCGGACCCTTGCTGCAGGCTGTAAAGTCTCTTTACAGAGATCACTCAGCCTGCGTGCGAGTAGGAGCTGGCATGTCGCCTTGGTTTGACATCCGATCGGGTGTTAAACAAGGTTGTGCCATGTCAGCTTGGTTGTTCAATTTGTATTTGGATAGCTGTCTCCAAGGAGTGAAACAAAGTGAAATGGGAGTGAAAGTAGGTGACCTGAATGTGAATTGCCTGCTGTACGCAGATGATGCAGTGCTTATTGCATCATCAGAATGCGAGTTGCAGGCATTGGTCACCACTCTGAAAGAAGCTTGTGAAAATAATGGTCTAAGCCTCAATGCAAATAAGACAAAGGTTCTGATTTTTGAAAGAGATGAAGAAAGGACGGAATGCAAGATCAGTGTAAATAGTAAGATATTAGAACAAGTGAATGAAGTGGTATACTTGGGAAGTATGTTCAGTAGAGATGGATGTGGAAACGCGTATTGCTGCCGGTAACAGGGTTAACGGAGCCTTAGCTGCATTGATGAGACGGCGAAACGTTAGCACAGCTGCGCGTTTGGCCGTACACAAAGCAGTTTTGGTACCGACTCTGTCATACGGCAGCGAAACGTGGGTATTACAGAAGAAGAATGAAATAAAGATGAATGTGGAGATGCGATCTCTTCGTAGGATATGCGGAGACAGCTTAGTTGATCGAATCCGCAATGAAGAGGTACACAGAATGGCAGGTACTAGCGAGGATGTCACAGTGAGAATGAAGAAGAACGTGCTCAGCTGGTTTGGCCACGTCGAACGAATGAGTGATGAAAGAATGGCAAAAAAGATTTATGATGGAAAAGTGAGCGATAAGAGAGGTAGGGGAGACCTCGGTTGACCTTCGAAAACACTGTATCAAAGATACTGGAAGAAGGTCACGTAAAAAGCATGAACACCCCCCGAAGGGCATGTATGAAGAGGTTGATGACAGTGGACGAGGCGAAAGAGGTATGTAGAGACCGTAGCGTTTGGCGCTCCGTTCTCTCTGACTACCCCGCAAGGGATAAAGCGTGAAGCTAAGTTAGGTTAAGTTATTTTTCATGGGTGAGATTGATATCAAGAATATGTGTATGACTAGACTCTTTATAACTGCGCCTCAAAGCAAACACAAAATGGCACCATTACTAATGCACACACATACATAGCACCAGTACTAGTGTTTGTGCTCACAGAATTCACTAGATAGCACCAGTACTACTCTAGAATACGCTAGGTACTACCAGCACAAACACACTTTCATTGGTGTGTTCTCCATTTTCTACCTGTATTGATGACGGTGGTGCGGAATTTTCATCATAATAATTCAGTTCACAAATAGGTGTTGAACCCACAATCATCACATTTAGTGTTTAATTGTGACCCACTGCGTTATTAATGTCTCAATAAGATTAACTTTTCTTTCTTCACAGGTAGGTTGTTGCGTATCACCGCCATCTTTAGTCGTCATATCACAGTACATGTCGTGGGGCTCCCTATACGCGTTACTCCACGGTGAAGGGTCGGGGGGTGTTGGGGGTGCTGGGGGACGTGTAGTGGTGGACGCGGGGGCCGCTGTGCGTTTAGCCCGGGATGTGGCCGCCGGTATGGCGTATCTGCACTCTTTGCAGAGGGATAGAGTGCTGCCCACTTATCATTTGAATAGTAAACATGTTATGGTTAGTATTTTGTAATGTGTTTGACATTTGATAGTTTTTGAATATTTTTTGTGTTTTAGGTTCACGCTGTATCCGGTAGGTAGGTGGGTATGTGGGTAGGTGAGTTTACTGTTAAGATTAAGACACTTCTTTACACATTTTTCATAGAGTGAAAAAGTTTAATACCATGTCGTTGAGCTTCTTCTCTCTATGAACTTATTCTCGTAAAATAGACAAAATATGTTTTGTCTATGAAAATAATTAATTTCTTTGAGTTGGAATCAACCTCATAATCGTTGAGATTATAGTTATATGGTTTGTAGTTGCGGTATGACGGCCTCATTAGTTAATATTTACTTATATTGTTTTTTTATTTATGTAAGCAGAATAATGGATGATGGATTTCTATTATAATATTAATGGTATAATTTTTCAAATATGTATGTTTAGTTTTTATTGTAAATATTTAGAATCATTGGAATGAATAATGTATTATATGGAAACGACATTAGTTTGCTTGTGTTTTTGTGACACTCAAATGTGTTACTTATACTAAAAAAGGAAAAATTTTAGCATTTTTTTTTATTTTTCGCTCTGATACCGAAGCCTCAAAGGATTCGGCGAATAGTGGGGACAGCGCTTTGCTTACCCTGCGGGTTACAAAAAAGATATGATTATGTCTTCTTTTTTTTATTAGTAGCATATTGGGAAATCTATACTTATAATAAATCTGTAGAAAAGTCGTTTCTGTACATTTAAAATATATAAAAAAAAAAAAATTTTTTATTTTTTTGTCAGAATCCATTTCCAACATTTTTGGAATTTTTGTCTGTTTGTCTGTTTATCTGTTTGTCTGTTAAAAAGTACACAATAAATTTAAGCAACTTTTATACATGAAAATTACAAATAAATCAAAGTAGCTTTTAGTGTTTATTTTATTGTAATCGCTTTACTCTATCAAAAGATATAAGTATTTAAGTTTTCAAGAAGATAATATTTGAGATAGTAAAAAATCGATACAAGTAACGCTATCTATTGACAAAAATAGTAGGTACTAACGAATCTTGATACTCTCTTTCATACACGTAACGCTATCACTAATTGCGATGGGATCTTAAATAGATGGCGCTGTGCATAAAAAAATATATAGTTTGGAAAGGTTACCGCTACACTCTATCAAAAAATAATGTACTAAAAATTTTAAAGATATTTATATTTGAAAAAAAAGAAACATACGCAATGATATCTATTGACTACATATGATAATGAATGTTATTATATTGTTGAGTTATTATTTGCTTAACGTTAATTACGTCATGTAAGTGTAATCTATACTCATAATAAATTTAACATAAACATAGTAGTATTTTTCTAACAATGTTCGAATGGTTACAGTTCAATTGTAAGTCCAAAAGAATGACTTTAGAAACGTCTTAATTATTTGACTGTTGATAAATTTACGTATTTTTAAAGTACAATTGTTCATAGTACTAACTACAAAGTAAACTAAATTGAATTGTTGGTGAAGATTACCTTCGTAACAGTCTAGCTTAATTCGTAGTTATGTTAAATAACAGTGATAAAGAATGACTTAATATTCAAAGAAATATTTTGAATAGGTTCCTGAGTCCGTTCGTTCGTTTATGTTATTAATATTTTTTTAAGAAACGTATAAAAAATAACTTTTGGGAGCAACCTCTAAAAAACTGTGTGTCAAGAAAAAAATGTTCTGACACTATTTATAAAAATATCCCGCAGTATTATTTCATAACTTACAAGCGACACGTACCGACATTGCACTATTGCACCTGTATGTTGCATGTATGTATGTGCCAAGGGTATTTTAGGGTACATACCTCAAAATTCTTATAAGATAACTTTGTTGTCTGTCCGTCTGTCAAGACTATTTTATACATGATCGGTTAAAGGTTAGATATCTCAATGTTCAAGTCTATATTCCCTTAGAGCACAAAAAATCTATCTTCTAAATCATCGCAATCAAATGACAATGAAATATGAGGGTTTATGCTTCGTTTTTTGTTGCATTTTCTATCATAACTATAGGATAATTCCCGTTGATATACAATTACGAAATTTGTTAAGAAGTTAAAATTTACGGCACGTATAAACGAAAATTCCAAAATTATTTTTCAAAAATTGAATATTTATTGTATTTGTGTCAAAGAAAAATACCACTAGGTACAAATTTTAATCTGTACTTAATTTGATACAAAATGACAACTTAATTAGTTATTCTTTTGGTGTATCTCCATTCATGAAACTGGTACGAAACTCTTGGGGCATGAGTACGACTTGAACTTGACCGAAAATGTTGATTATTTTATAGATTATATAAAAATGCCTAAAAACGTGCTTTCTATAAATATTCTGTATACCAATTATATATTTAACTAATAATATGTTACCAATTTAAAAACTATACAGGAGCTAATATAAGTTATTTTACAAAGAATATCGTGAGTACTTATCCAAATCAATTAATTAATAATTAAGGCTGTTTGTAATATCTATAATTCTTAAATGAATAATCAAGTAATTCAAGCGGGCAAAGCCGCGAGCAGGCTGCTAGTTTATAAATAAATTTTTAACGGGTGATAACTTAATATAAACAAGTTATATATGTTGTCACCCGTTAGCATTTGTGTATAATTGTGATACATGACGCGCGCAGATCGACGAGGACCTGACGGCGCGCATCAACATGGCGGACGCGAAGTTCTCGTTCCAGGAGCGCGGGCGCGCGCACGCGCCGGCGTGGATGGCGCCCGAGGCGCTGTGCAAGCCCGCCGCGCGCCGCAACTGGGAGGCCGCCGACATGTGGAGCTTCGCCGTGCTGCTGTGGGAGCTCGCCACGCGCGAGCTGCCCTTCGCGCACCTCGCGCCCATGGAGTGCGGCATGAAGGTGGCGCTGGAGGGCCTCCGCCTCACCATCCCGCCCGGCGTCTCCCCGCACATATCCAAACTAATCAAGATATGTATGAACGAGGACCCCGGGAAACGACCCTCCTTCGAAATGATCTTACCCATCCTGGAGAAAATGAAGCGCTAAAACATACTACACCGTACAGTACGGTCGACGAGTCGTGGCTGCCATGGAGATAGGCTTTCTGGACTTTTGTGCATTGTATTCCCGGGAAGAAAATAATCAAAAATCTGCGCAACCATCTAGCGCTAACTTCAGGACGACCACAGCCACGATCGTACTGTATAATATATATGTATGACATATACTCGTGTATGAATATTTATTTGTTTTGTAACTTTGATATATTAAAATTTAACATGTTGATAAACATCATGAAGTTAGAATAGATAACAAAAATGATAATGATTAATGACTAAACGTAATATTTATGAGAGATGGTAAAACGATGACGATAATAACGATTTTTAATCATATTGAACATTTAATATTTTTGCTTTCTGCAAGTAATGTAATTTTCAAAATTGATGAAATTGAAACCTTTGACTGGTTGTAGGTTCGATTCCCACTCGAAAAAATTAAATATTTTCATTTTCTCCCTCTGGTAACCAGACAAGGCGCTGCGTTGAGTTCTACCATTCAGTGGCGAAACACAAGAAACGGGAAACGAAAGTGTTTTAACATACTGCATGCTCTGCCTACAAGTTTAAAGGATAAGAGATTAATGCAAAGTTATGATATACCTTGTTTAACAACTCTACAAACTGATTTTGATAGTTTTAATAAAAAAATAATAATTTTAGATTACAAATCTCGTGACATGGTTAGTGACCATTTTCTCTCTGCATCTATACATAGCTTGAAATTTGCAAAGAACATATTAATCTTTTAGAGAAAAAAAGAAGCTCGACGACTCGAAAGAATTCATTATTTACGTGTCGTCGCTCTAGTACTTACAGAAAGTTGTCAGGTTTTGTCAAAAACGCGACATTAAGTTCTGTAATTCAACACCCAATGTCTCGAAAATTGGACAGAATGTCTTGCTTTATGCATATAGTTCTACCATATATATTGTTTATAATTCATAGTTATGATAGAATTTAAAAAACTCTATTTAGTGCCATTATTCGACTTAGGTACAAATGAAATGTCTTAGACAATACAAAATAAATGTCTTTATTGAATATTAAAGATATAATTACAAATCAAATAATAGAAAGTGAAATTAAGAAGCAATTTGAATAATTCATTCATTAAGTGCATTAATTAAATTATTAAATATTAAAAATTACTATTTTATCACGTAATTTTTTTATACATAACTGTAATGTTATTATATGACTTTAATATTTAATAGAGAAGGAGCTTGCGGCTTATTATATTCAATGAAGTACAAACAATCTTTTTAAATGCATTTTACACATCCATTTTTTTATTTTAAAATAAAACAAGTTGCATGCATGCTGATGCAGTTATAGAGAAATTAGTATTTAAGAATAGTAACGGTTGTTATTTTTTTAATTTTATTTTATGAAAAAGTTACATTCAACAATTATTTAAAATGGACTTAAAATCTGAGTTTTTCTATTTAAAATAATGCAACTTCTAGGATATTATATAGTATTTTTTTTTTTTTTTGTCAATCAATGTTCCTCATCCTGTGCCAGCAATGTTAGCGGAGTGTTACATTAAATAGACTAAAAGAAAAATACTTTTTATTTTATAAAAAAAAATGTACCATATTTTGAATAATTATAATGTAATGTCTTTTTTCATTTGTAACTATCAGTATTGTCATAATTAATGATTAGGTTGTATTTTTTTTTATTTTGCACTTTTAATTCTTTCATGTATTTTTTCTTATTCCTATTGATTGATTGTGAAAAATATTTGATAAAGCATTTAGCTTATTGGTGCTATTTAACAGAAATATAATTATTATATACAAGTTGCACTATGTATGACTTGAATTCTTATAGTGTTTTTTGTCATCACGAATCTCTTATCTATGGTTTTTATTTAATAAATATTATTTTAATTTAATTATATTTAAATTGATTATAATTCGATAAAATTTTGTATTTTATACAAATCTTTATATAATGTAACAGTTAACTATAAAAAAAAACTAATTTTAGGTCATACTGATGAAAAAAATATTTATATATAAATATACGTATTTATATATAAATATACCTAAGCGCAACAAAGCCTTATATTCTATTAAAAACTGCCTTAAATAAGACTTGCAATAAATTATTCGTGTAAACATAAATTATATTTATGCTTATAAGCATCTTGGAATTATGAAAAAAAATGCTTATTTTAGTCGTATTTTTTGCCAAAATATTTTTTATAAAAAAAGAAAAACGTCTAAATAGATTCAAACTTGTAATAATGCTTGTGATCGTTGTACGTGCCTTAAAAATCTATAATCTAAATGTCGTTGTGTAACGTCATGTTATAATATATATAATAAATAATATAGAAACTAAATTATATTTAGAAATTAAAATGTTTAATTATTTTTGATGTGAATTAATATCTTAAAACGTTAAAAATATACTAATGATTTAAAAGTAACATGTGTTTTATTTTATTTCTTTTCTCTTTATTGTTCTCTGTCAAAACCAGCTTGTTTCAAGAATGGCGTATCAAGTTAGCCCATAGCCATACTAAACGTTTGTGCAATCATTTTGTTTGAAGATTGTATCCTTTTTTTATTATTCTCTGAAATACTCTAGTCACGATTATAATTATTTCGTTATCGGCAGCTGCCAGTAGAATTATTTTCTCATGAACGGTGCATTCTTCCTGAATTTTGGTTCCATATCAAGCTCGCAATGGAGAAAAAAATATTCGTATATAAATAGTGTGGATACGTATATAAATAGTGTGGATACGTATATATCACACACTTGAATTTTATTTATTTATTTTCTATAGTATTGTGTTTTCAGGTGTTTATATATTTTTTTATTTGTCTTTTACCCCTAGGTTTAGTTAAACTCAATTAATTCCATGTATAATTTACAAAATACTTGAAATTGATTGCTGTAAAATTTGCGAAAATATTGTAGATGAAACCTTTCGTCTTACTTTAAAATGCTTAAGATCATACGATTAACTTTTTATTCATAAAATGTTAATTTGAACAACAAAAAATTGCTTGCTAGTAAGAGGCTAAAATTTAAATTGATTCAACTTTGCACTATTTCTAATTTTATATTTGTACAATATTCTAATATTGGAATTTGAATGACAGATTTTATTTTTTAATTTACGTTTTTAAGTATTTTTTTAAATGTGGAATTAATTTGAACCTCCTCTATCGTAGATAATTTACGGATTAGAGTAAATGTCATCCTTTCTTATGACAACTTTCATTTGTCAATTGTCAGAAAAATGTCAATTGTCAATCTGTTTTTGCCTTTACATATGCAGCACCAATTTTTCTTATTATATACAGAGAATTACTTAACAAACATTATGCTTTTATACCAAGTGTAAATAAATAATTTATTATAAAATGGAGCCTAATAAAGTTCCAAACATCTTGCCTAAAATCACGGACGTTGAGTGGAAACTAGAAGTTCTAACAAACACTCCAGGTACTGGTACTGACAACTTATTATATACGATAGTATTAAAGACTGATGGTGAAGATGTACGTTTTACTTGTGGAACCCAGCAATTACAGGATCTTGTGTATAAATTAAAAGACTTAGTGCGACATTGTGAAAAAGTTAAAAGTGAACTTGGGTAAAAACTAATAATATACAAAAAAATGTGTTCAAATATTGTATTTTGTATATCATTGTAATTGACATCGTAATTACCTCAATAGCTTGTCTATATTTATATTAGTTGCTAAGTTCTAAATTAAAATGTAATGTTTGTATTGCTTATGATATTATAACATTTACTACATTTATGTGCATTTCATATTTCTTTACAACATTGTAAAATTTTCGGTCCAGTGAAATAATTAGAAGTAAATTAAATTATTTCTATAAATTATTAAGGTTAAAATAAAATAACTAAAGCATTCTCAAAATAACTTTATTTGAAAATGATGTTATAAAGAACACATATGTATACTAGAAAACAATTCCGTTGCACAAAAACACATCACAGATAAACAAAAAAAAATGACTAAATACAAATCATATGCTGCATTGTTTTATTACATATATTTATTTATTATACTTAAAAATATACTAAATTATGTGTCTAATGGTTATGCTCTGTTATTAATTAAAAAATCATCTGAGATCTTATTCTATAAAAGTAGATTAAGTTTCACACTTGTGGTGGAACTCAACATCATCTCAACATCATGCTTTGTGTTGTTATCAGAATGAGCTCTTATTCATTTCACTTGGTGAGTATGGATTAATCCCACAACTGATGTGTCGTCTACAGACACTGTGCTGCTGTCCTTAGTCAGTAGAAAATCAGTATCTTTACAAATATATATTTCAGTATTGTGACTATTTCATTAAAAATAGACAGAACAGAACAGAGGAAGTATAAAAGTTTACTTAAAAAAATACAATTGCAGCTCCATATTTTGAGTGTAACAGCATATCAGATTTTACCCAAAATTATCTTAAAATATCACATATCAATAACTATACTACTACTACAAGTAATGAACATTCGACAGTGATGTTATAATCAGACTTGGGTGTTTCAGCTGTCAATATATAAAGACATACATGGAGGAATTTGATATGTCATATATAAATATTTTAGAAAGGATTCAATAAAAGAAAATACTGTTTAAATATTTTTACATAGAAGATAAATATTTAAGATACTTTGTAAAAATAATGTAAGAGACAATAAGCATATAAGAAATTTGATAAGAATATAAGATTTAATTGGTGCTTGGACGATTTCCAAGACACAGGTTCAATTTTTGCTACATAAAAACTTAAAAAAAAGTGCTAACTTAAAAAAAATTAAATATATATCAAATGTTTCATCCATTTATGTCTTCATTTATATCTTATAAAATATAATCGGTAGCTAGTTAGGCCCGATTTCAAAACAGCTTAATATTATTTATTTTATAGAAAAATATTGCTGTAGCATGATTTTATTTATCCATAGAAATATAAGTTGCAGTCACTATTTGACTTCTCTAATAGTTATTTATAATGCTTTTAAATAGAATGACTACTTTTCAGTCTAAAATAACAAGTTCAGTAATTTATATAGGAAATTTTGATGAATATTGTATGTGACAAAAATGGGTACTAATCAAAATTTTAATATATACATATAATTTTATGAAAACATTGCTTTAAACCCAGCCTATTTTATTGAAATGTGTTTAAAATTAAAATAAGGGTAAAATTAAGTGCTTATCCTAAATGTTAGACTTAAATATCTTTTTTTTAGTTTTTCCTTTTACAATAATGTGAAACCTACATTAAAACAACATACACTCATTGGTATACATTTTACAATATATGTATTTTTATTAATTTTGGAAATATCACATAGAATTTTAAATCATATACAAATAAGTTATAGTCCATAATTATAAAAAAGAAGATCAAACAGATAAAATATAACATAAAGAAATATTTTAACTACATTTTTTTATCACTACATATTATTTTATTATTACTACTTGGAACTTCTATATAAAACAGCTGTCTAAATGAACTACTAGTTTTAAACATGTGCGGTAAGAGACCTTTTATTGAAAAGGTCAGTCTAAAAACATAATATCATGTTAAAGTAACACTCTGGGTTATATTTTTATTTAAATAAAGATTTACATAGTGATATTATGTTTATTGTTTAGTTTGCATTGTTAAATAAGATTTTTATCAATAAAATAAATGGCGGTAAGATTCAACAGAGTAAACAAAAATCCTATGAAAGAAGAACTATGTTATGTGTTATATTAAAATTATTTGTCATTAGCATGTAAGGCGATTTTGTAGTAAAAAATAATAATACGTTTTTTTTGTTATTGTTAATAGTATTTTTTGACTCAGTGATAATATTATAAAACATCTAATACATATTAAAATATATTATCATATAAGAGACTTAGCTTTATAAACTATAAATACTGGAGCGGTTTTATAGAAAAGAAAACATAGCCAAAATATTTTACATATTTTCAGTCAAATTATCTGGACGTTTAAATAATTTTAAAAGTTTCAGACGTACATACCATAATAAATTTATTATTTTGGATTTTTAAATAAGTTTTTAAACAAATAAAATATAATGGCGGTAAGAATCGGCAGAGTGAAAAACAAGAACAACTAATATTTATTAGTCAATAAAATAGCTGCCTAGATAAGAATTTTAAATGAATATTTACTCAATAAAGTATTATATTTATTAAAATTACCTTATTAATTACTGAATTCAACATTGAAAAATCGATTTACAAAATAAATCTAATACTGACAATTCAAAACACATGTCAATTTGTAATGGCAGCCATTTTGGAATTTAGTGACGTTTCAACAAACGCAGTTAATTTATAATTTTAAACTTATTTTAAATATAAGTAGGCGTGTTTTTATGTTATTTATAGTTTAAAGCGAGAAAAATTTCAAAAACGCGGCCGGAGGTACGGGGTGAGGGGGCAGCGGGCCGCCCGCCTCTTTCAGTCGCTCGCGGTATTCTGGACACTGAGGGGAAAAATAAACAATCAAATATTAATATTTTTTTCTGCTTCACGCTGAATCACGCTGCATATAGCAGGGTAGGCAGAGAGAGGCAAGTGTTATTTCAGTTTCCTAGTTCCCGCTCATTTCCCCAATTGGGATCGAATCCACAACGGTCGCGTTTATAGTCACACACTGATCCCTTGCATCAATAAAATAAATATACATTATCTTTCCGAATTACTTTTTCTTTGGAACAATTATATGAAACAAATATTTTAACATTCCTAAATGGGAATCGAACCTACAACTGTCACATATACAAACAATCAGACGCTTTTTAAATAATACAAGTTTAGGATACAAAAAAAGCAATTATAAATAAAATATAGTTAGTTAAATAATTAGAAATATCTCACCTGATCAGCTATACAAGGGTGTCCGAGCGACCGCCAGAACAAACACTTGCAATGGCGGCACAGAGACAATGTTTCTGCATATTGTGCGTCTTCCCTAAGACCGTATAGCCTAGAAGAAATGGTAAAGATGTTTTAGTTTCACGCTGTATCCCGCACATCGCATTGTAGACAGAGGGATGATAGTACGGGAATCGAACCTACAATCGTCGCGCTCGTGCCACTGCGCTGCGGCACTCTCAAATATAGATAAGGATATAAATGGTCTTTATTACTATAATATCATATACTACAGACTACTAGTTTGTACCGTTTGGAATGGAATATTTATTTTTTATCTTTTATAATTTTATTCATTTAAATACATCTTTAAGGTGTAAGAACCTTAATGGCTTAAGAAATATATCATACATAAAATTGATCATGTTACCAAAAGAAAAAAAATATTGCTTAATGAATATGCTTGAAAGCCCACTCGCGATTATCTGATTTTCTTTGTAGTCAAATTGATCTGATCAATGTAAATAAATTAAACTAAAATAGGATTTATTTGTTACATACATTCAAATTTTATATTTTAAAGACACACACACTTAGACTTAGTGCTAAGTTAGTTAATATAAAATTTTGATAATAAAAAAATAAGTGATGTAACAATAGTTTAAATATTTAAAAGTAACGTACATTGCGTTTGATGGGAATCAAACTCATAATTTATAATCGTATGAACAAACAGACATTATTCTAATTAGATGTGTTAGATAAAGAAAAACAAATAATAATGCATTATTTGTTTTTCTTTCAGCTTGACGCTGTATACCGCACACAGTATGGCAGGCAGAGAGAATCTAGTGTTAAGACACTTCGCTTTCCACTTTCCTTTGAATTCTGGAGACATTGCGCATTGAGTGGCGGAACTCAATGCTCATTCAAACTCACTTTCTCAACTGATGGAAGACTTTTTTCCAATCTACATCCTTCTCATCTTTATGGACAGAATCAATTTGGTTCTGCGTGAAGTGAAACTTGACTAGTTCACGCCAAACACGCTGCTCTGAGCACACGGACGACATCACCGTCCACGCTGACGACGCCGACTGCGGACAACGAGTCAATAATTATTCTCTCTAAGAATAAAGGTATAAATAGTTAAAAAATATAACATAAACATAGAATATCATTTAAACCACTTAAAAATATCACTTACATCTAAATCTCTGTGATCCGATATCCTCAGTAAGATCTCTCTTATACACTCTTCAGGTAAATCATGGAGTTTAGGCACTACTTCTGGTCCCGGCTAAAAAAAAGAACATATTTCAAATATTATACAATGTTTTATATCATCGTACACCAGTTTCAATATATTAATTGTATAATATTTCAACTCCTTCGAATAGGTACTTAAAATCCTCTTTTCATATTATAAATTTATAATAATAAAATATGACATAACTTAAACCTAACGAAGCTGGAACCTTATAAAGTTCTCTATTTCAGGTCCATTCGAAATATTTTTTTAAAAACAAAATAGATTTTGGAAATACAGTTAAAATAGCAAAAATTATATCTATTTACTTCTTACCTCTTGAATACGTATACTATTAGCTATATGCGTGATCCTGGCAATAGCATGGTCGTGATGACCCCATAGAGCGCGGGAACCTAATGGTCGTCCCCAACACGCTCGCCTCTCAGCTTCACGTAACGCTGATAATGCTACCAGAAGTGCCCTCAACGCGTTTAGATTCTGTTTGGATTGTGCCACTGGAAGAAAAGAATAAAAATCATTGATATGACAAAGCGCAGCGATAAGTTCCGCGTCTACGTATTGAGTGGGATGGAGAGAGCGAAGTGTCAAAACACTTTCCTGTTTCTATACTGATATGCAGGAAAAATCGAAGCTAACAAGCGAGAAGTTAAATTACTGAATAATTTGAGGGAGACTCCAATTTAAGGAATATTTATTGTTAATATTTTTCTTTAACGGACGAAAAGTCGGCCTACCGCATGATGTCACATATTTAAATAAATGTTTTAAATGAACCATCACCGAGCATATTTGTTTTAAATATTTCGGAGGTTTAATTTACTCTAAATATTATAGTTTTTCAAACTACGCATAAAGCAATTAAATTTGTATGTAATTTGTATGGTCACAAAATCTCTAAAACATACATACATATTCAAAAGTTGAATAGATTTAGTGGAAACAGAGTTTGAGTCATTCGCTGTTGCCGACAAATCCAATTAGCGGGTTGGCCAATTACGATTGTTGTTCGTATTCTATATTTATTAGCTATTATTTTAGATTATATATAAATGATTACTTAGTTTACAATAATATTTTATTATTTATTCTTTTTATAGCTCACGCTCACGCTGTATCCCGCAGGGCTGCAGAGCAGGCGTAGGGAACCTGGGAACCTAATATAAAGACACTCCGTTACCATTAAGACACATCCGTTTTCCACTTTCCTTCGAATTCTCGAGGTATTGGGTGTTGCTTACTTACGCCACGCTTTGCCTTGATACCAGAACGAAGAAATTAAAGCATTTAATATTTCATTATTCCAAATTAGAATTGAACCCACAACCTTCACGTTTACAATCGCAAGCTTGTGCCCCAGCGCCACAACGGCCTTTATTCTTTATGGGTTTGTTATCCATACCTATATTATAAATTCGAAAGTAACTCTGTCTGTCTGTCTGTCTGTCTGTCTGTCTGTCTGTCTGTGACGCAATCAGGGCCAAACCGCTAATTCAATTGTAATAAAATACTCATACAGAGATACTTGAGGGTCTTCGGATGAACATAGGTTACTTTTTTTCTCATATTTGTAATATTGTCGATATATACTAATATATTAAATTTTTTTTTAATTTGACAGGCAATTTATTCCGCCATGTTAGTAGCAACCGACCGTTGCTAAGCAACGGCTTGCAAAGTTTATTTGTTGTTATAAGCAAACGTCACCCAAAATGAGCTTGCTTAACGCATACATAGCGTGTGCCGACTCAACCTTATGAGATACATAAAAATAATGTTATGGTATAATATTATTTAAGTACTAGCGGCTCGCCCACGGCTTCGCCCGCTTAAAATACATGATTATTGATTTAATAAGCACAATTGATTGACAACTATAATTACTTCTAATATGATTTTTTACGACATTATCGTCGAATTAAAGAATAAAGAATTTTTGATTGTTTTAAATAAAAAAATACGACCATTGTTGATAATTGATATTTATAAAATATACATAAAGCTAATTTATTACACGTATATATTGTTGTAACTTTATGTTCTTTTTGCCTATATAATATACGTCTCATCATAATTCTAAAACTCTGTTAAATGTGCTGATGTCAGTGAATAATTTAATCTACTCATTCAGAAACAGCCTTAAATGTTAAATTATTGATTTGAAGGATACATAATATTCTTTGCAAAATAACTGTAATAATTGCATATTAACTCCTGCACAGTTTTTAAATTAGATATTATATGAACGAACCAACCAAAAAATCTTTGTATTTACTTGATATTTCTTTCAAGATCGTTCTTTATCTCTGTGTTGAATTAATTACGACTTAAACTTAACTGTTATGATTTATGAAGGTCTCCACTAACAATTCAATTTTGTTTACTTTATTGTATAAAATATTATATAATAGTGCTTCAATAATGTATATATTTTTATCAACAGTCATAAGCCAGACGTTTCCAATGTCATTCTTTAGCCAAGAAACCAGCGCGGTTGCTATAAAATATTATACGCAGGCAAGCTAATGCCTTGAGTTCATTCAAATGACGATAACATTTTTTAAAATGAACCGATTTTGATGAACTAAACTTTAGTAGTTAAGTTAAGTTAAAACAAAGCAATTGGTGAAAATGAAGTGTGAGTGAAATTTTCAAGTAAGAAATCTGTTCAGTACTTTCAGAGAAAAATGCGGACAAAAGTATATCGACAGACAAGAAATTAAAAAAAAATTTTTTGCTTTCTATTATTCTATTTAGGTGTCCCTCTACCCATTTCAGTCAAAATTACTAAATGTACAGACAAAATATTTTTACTGTCTTATTATATATAGAGATAGAGATTAAAGAGAGAATTGTTGGTTATTTCATCTTGGTTGGATGGTTATCTATACCGTTGTTATACACTTAATAAATTGTGGTTATAGTTTTTTGGGATTTTATTTGATATTGCTCGCAAAACTTATCATATTTAATGTAGAAAGGACTTTAGTTATTTCATATAGTATCTATGTATGCGCGCAAGGAAAACGAGTAAAAAGATTTTTCCCGGGTAAATTAGTAAAATCGATCACTGAAAGTCCAATAAAAATTAGTTCAGTTTTTCTGGATATTAGCTCGGGGAAATAGAAAGACAGACAGAGACAAAATTATAAATAATGTAGCTGGTTTTGTTTAGTTTTTTTATTAATATTTTACTATGGTTACGTTTACTTATATTTTTTTCATTTAAATTAGTTAGATATTTTCAAAAACAATTTCCTAAATATATCTATAAGCATTCGTAAAGTTTAAGCGGGCGAAGCCGCGTCCGGGTCCGCTAGTTAAGTTATAAAACAACGTTTGACACCTTAAAGCAAGAAGAAGTTAGTGTTATATTTTTGTTTCTTGTAGTATATGCTTAATATAGAGTAATAATAATAATAATATTTTCTTATTTCAAAAATTAATAAATATATTTCTAAAATTTTGTTAGAAAATATATTTTTCTTCTGTTCAATGTATGAAATGAATATTTTATAAAATTCCTTTTTACCGTTCCTTGTAACAGTCCTTATTTAATGGCAAGCTATTAAAAAAGGACGAGGACTATAAATTATGCAGGTAATACGAGTTGAAGTAGAATTAGTGCTTTAAACGTAGGTAATCTAGAAATTGCATAGATCAAATCAAATAAAGCTGATTTTATTAAAATTAATGTTTTTCTTTTATAGGTTTATTGCAAGAGGCAATAAAATTAAAATAAAAATTCATGTAATTTATAAATTTATCTAGTAGTATATATAATATTCCAATATTAACTGTTTGGAGAGGCCGTCGTTTCGCAGTGGCATTAGCCAGCGACTGTAAACGCGACGGTGGTGGTTCCCTTTGTCTAAGTTGCTATGTGCAGGATACAGCGGGAAGTTAAAAAACAGCCTGTATGGCGCAGAGCAACAAGCGTGTAACTGTAAACGCGACGGTTGTGAGTTCGAATCCCATTCAGTGGAAACAGTTACGCTATTCAACAGGAAACGTCCCGAAATCTTTGTGAAAATTGGTGAACGGAGTTTAACACATGTTCTCCCTACAGTCCGCGAAAAGGAGTGAAGTTACTTTTTGTAACTGTTTGGTAAAAGTTCTTTTATGTTAAGTATGACAAGGTTATTGTCATAAGTAAAACTGCTATATCATGACGAGTCAGCAGTCGTTTAATCAATGTATTTCATTGTTTTAACGTCATGAATATTCTACATGTTGTAAAACAGAGAAAAATTGGTATTATAATTTATACATAATCCTCCTTTTCTCACTTTTTGTAACTTTTACGTCTTGTTGGAGGAACTTCAAACAGAATTTTGTCTAATCAAAATAGAAAAACAAAAATAGTTACTATAAAAATATTTTAAAGGACCGGCATGGCGCAGCGGGACAGTGTTTAACTGATGCTGGTATCGTGGTTCAACTCATACTCGGGCGCATATATTATATGCATAATCAGAGACCATTGTGCGCAGTGGCACAAGCTTGTGAATGTAGACGCGACGATTGAGGGTTTGATCCACTTGGAGAAAAAAATATATATTATTTATTTACATTTCTTCACTCTGAGCTTTGAGGTAACAAAATCAAAGCGCGGCGATAAACTCCGCCAATCAAAACGGTAAGACTCTCTTACACTCCTCCACACGTAAATGAAGTGGAAAGGGGAGAATGGAGCGACCTAACATAGCTTACCCCTTTGCCTATCCTGTAAGTGCGGGTTACAATATGGAGATAAAAAACTGTAGATTTATGGAAATTGCACATTATTTTAATACGAATCTGATATTTACAAGCCAATGTTCTTTTTTTAGCATTTACGCCGTATCCCCGCACGTAGCAGGGTAGACTCCGTTTTCCACTTTCAGGCGATCCATTCCGATTCCGGCATTGCGTGTCGATTGGTTGAACGCCGCGTTTTGCCATGTAAGATCAGAGCGAAGCAAAGAAAAATATAAATCTTCGAGTACAAACAGAACCTCTACTACCGCGTCTAACAGTCATACACGCTTGTGCCACTACGCACTACAGCCTCTGTATGTATCTACTTGGTTTATTAAAAAAAAACCTGATAATAACCCACCTTGGTCAGCGAGCTGTTCCAGCATGGACAGCAACAGTTTCTGCGCGGCGCCCGGCAAGTTGGGCAGCTTCTGCCCTCCCAACAGCAACTCCAATAGAGCGCAAATGTAGTTGAAGCGACGCACGTCGCGCACCGCCGACGAGAAGTCCAGACGGCGCACCGCCTCCGACAAGCCGTTGAAGCCTGCTATCTGTAGGTTCATTTAATAAAAAAACGCTTCTTTACATACATTTTAAAAATAACATATAAATAACCGGACAAGCGTGAGTTGGGCTCGCCCACCGAGGGTCCAGTACAAAAGTTAAATTTTTGCACGGAAAATTATATTATTGATGAAAAAAAAATTTCAAAGTGAGACCTCACTATTAACTCTTAAATAATATTTTATTAACAATTTTAAGTTATATAGTTTTTTTTTTCAATATATAATAATGTGTTTAAATGAATGTTTAAAAGAAAGACGCAACAAACAAAGATATTTGTCTGACTTTTGAATAAAATTTGATAGAAAAAAATATATTTTACAAAACAAAGACAATATTACTATACACTACGAAGGTTATCCTAAAAATAATTTTACTACTTTGATATTAGCCAAAAGTTCGGCAACGAAATATCTATTTTTGTACAATGCCCCAATTCAATTTGTCTCGTAGAGTATGAAAACAAATTGCCATTTTTTATTTTATATCTCTATTTTAAAGTATTTTTATAAAAGCTATTGTGGTGTAACAGATTGAAAACGCAACGATTGTGGGTTCGATCCCCATTCGATTTTCATTCGTTACGACCAGGAACTCAATGTACTAGGTTCCCTCTGTCCACCTACACATATGCGGGATACAGCGTGATGCTAAAAAATATCTCACCTCTCTAGTACATTTAATAGTTATGTGACAATGTGGAGGGATTCTTGCAACAACATCATCTGATGGCTTTTCACCTTCCTCTCCTGAAGCTGTGATCCTGTAAATTAATGAAAATAATGGTTTATATAAAAATTGTATTGTAAACAGTTTTAACCTAAATATACTGTTTTCTTCATATTATATCTTTAGCATATTTATATGATAATTATAATAATATTTTCCCAGCCGAATATAGCCACGACGGCAATTCTTAATTAGACTTGCCAATTGCGAATAAAATGTTATCAAGCACGTACGTACGGACTATCAATAATAATTTATATTTTTATTTTGAAAAGCATCATCATTTAAAACAGTGGTTCCCAACCAGTGCTCCGCCTAAATATTAAATATTAAGATTTAAATTTTATGACTGGGGATGGTGAGGCGAAGTTTCTGTTTGACTATCACAGTTAATTTTTATTATACCTACATGCATAGTGGTCCCTGCTACCAAGAATGATCTAAAAGTGGTCCTTGATCAAGAAAAGGTTGGGAATTCTTGATTTAAAACCATTAAGCAGTTGAAACAGTTTTAGAAGTTTTCGACAGTAAAAGTCTTATCGTCGATTTTCAATATCATGATAAAAAAGCTATAAATTGGGCAAGTATGTTATTTATTGGAACTAATAAAAATTGTATATATAATAAAATTTAAGATTTAAAAACCCTAGTCAAAAATAGTAAAAAGTAGACAAAATGAAAGTGACAGAATACGAATTACAATCAATTTACATTCTTTCATCAAATATAAAAGAGTTGCTGATCTTCAAACGCCTGAACATATTCTTCTCTCTCGATTAAGTCAAACAAAAACAATTAAGTCAAAGTTTTAAACGCAGAGGTTTTGCGTCAGGGGTTGATGACGAAGTTTTTAACTTGTGTTTTGGAGTTTGGCTGGTTTAATTACCTGATGGCATTTCGTCGTCATTTCTTCAACCGCAGTGGGTAAAATATATGTGACATTAATATTTTACCCATTGCGGTTTTAATCAGCGGTAAATTGACAATGACCAATCAGTTTGAATATTAGTATTTTGAATTTAAGAAGGAAATATTTAGAGGTAAATTTAGATGAAATAAGTATGTATTAATCAGCTTCATGCTGTATACCGCACACAGCAGGGTAGGCAGAGGGACCTGGTGTTAAGAATCTCCGTTCTCCACTTTCCGTCGAGCTCTGGAGGCATTACGTGTTGAGGATCGGAACTCAACGCCGCGCTTTTGCCTCTGCACGAGAGCGAAGAAGATATAAATATAAATAAATATTTAATTTCCTCTAGGTGGGGATCGAACCCACAACCGGTCGATTTTACAGTCACACTTTGGGCCCCTGCGCTAAGACTGACCTTCTGACAAGCTAATGCTACAACAACCTTACTACGATATCGAATTACTAAGCCTGTTTGTTTTACTTCACCGACACCGACACAGGACAGCGACTTCAAAACTATAAAATCTTTTTCAATAATTTTTGTTTAACAATATCAAAGTACGGATTATTTTTTATAAAAATATTTTTTACTTTTTAGTTCGTTGTTTGAAATCGATTTTTTTTGTTAAAAAATAAATTATTTTAAATCAGCTTCAGGCTGACTCCCGCACATGACAGGGTATGTCTACATACCGGAACCTAGAGTTAAGACACTTCGTTCTCCATTTTCCGCCGGATTCTGGAGCCATTGCGCGTTGAGTGGCGGAACTCAATGCCGCGCTTTATTTTTTTTTATTAAATAACTTTTAGAAAAAATATGTAATATCTATTTAAAAAAACGTATTTAGGAGATTTCTTCAGTATACAAGGAAGGCTACAACTAAGCAGTAACGTGGGTTGATTCAATTTACTTCCAAACGTGACAAGTTTCTAAACAGCCATAAAGAGACAGAGGGTTGCCAATTGGACCCGTATTTTTGTTAGATGTTTACGTGACTTATTTAATGGAGAAATTCTGTTTAAAATATAATTAATTTAAAATATACACAAGAAAGTGGATTTTGTTGTAATCTCCTGATTACGATTCCTATCTCCGATCCGATTGAGATTCCTATCTCAGTCGTGATGCAGTTGAAGCGTATCTCATCTAAAGAATTAATGGTGAATTAAAATTTCGCGGCGAAAACCGCTGCATTTTGGCACACAGGTTCTATCCACATTGTAGGAGGAGCACTAAGAGAGGATTTCTTAAAATGAATTAAGCCACTGTGTTGACCACTTTCCGCCTGAACTCGAGCATTGCACTGTCTTACCAAAGTAGAGAAAAAAAATATAATACCTAGTAATTAATACTCCCGAGCGAAGTTCAAATTTACAACGATTCCATTTACGAGATGGAAAGCGATTAAAGCAATATACTAGCAAGAACTAAATGTGAATTTTGTTTATCCATAATTTAAACAATATTCGAGGTTCGATTTCCGCTACGTAACATTTTGATACGTTAATAATTAATATTCTTCATTCGCGGCCAGTTGTGGCGCAGGGACACAAGCGTGTGACTGTAAATGCGGCAGGTTGTGGGGTCGATTTCCACTCGAAGAAATGAAATATTTAATATTTTTATTCCTTCGCTCTGGTATCGAGGCAGAGCGCCGCACTATGGGCAATTGAGGTCTGTATCAGATCAAAAATCGATAACTTTTTTATTTGTTAAGATAAACAATTGAATTTTTGCACAAGCATAAAGTATAAAATAGCGCTTTAGGTAACGTTCAGATATTATACTTTTATTGGAGTATATATATATATAAAAAAAATAATGAAAAGAATAAAATTATAATTTCCTTAGTCCACACTACACACCTTAGTAAACAATGTTTCTTAAGCTGTTATCTATTTAAGTAAGAAATTACGCGTACACATATACTTATTTAATAAAATATAAAATTTACAAAAACTGATTTACAAGTAGAATAATATTAAAAATGAATGTATATTATATGTTGAGTATATTAAATTTAATTATACTTGGTGAACTTCGGGATCCATAATAAGTTCATTCAATTTTAAAAGATCTAGAGTATCTTCATCAAGTGCCTTCACATGTTTGCTATACTGTAGTAGAGAAGTGTAGAGAAGAGTATGAAATACATCCTCATTTGTAGCTGATCGAGAGCACTTTCTGGCATGATGTAGGCGAAATTTTTGATACTCCTTATTACGGGATTCTTGTGCACCTTGTACATTCTTGGGATCTCATTCGTTTGTTAAATTCCTTAAATACATGTATTGCGCTTTTGTTAAATCAAAATAAATAAAAATATTTAATGCCTCTTGCTCCGATAGCATTTTGCTCTGGCTTGCGTTTTCTATGAGATTCAAATATAGAGACATTGTATCTCGATCAGCAAGCCTCAATTTTTCCACGAGTTTTGCTTCTATTTCTCCTCCTATAGGACGTAAGCCCTGGACATAGGCATTGCAAATGTGTGTGTTCAAAGCCATATTCACTAAATTACGCGGTATTTTTTCGCCTCTTCGTTGATTCTGATGGGGACACAGGATCTTCCGCATTTTCCAGAAGATGTCGATGGTGAGTTCTCAGATGCTACTTCTTTAATGATTGGTAAGGTTAACAAATATTCAGAATCAAACCAATTTTCGTTGTTTTTTTAAAAAAACTAATCTTTTTACCGGGACGCTTCTGTCCATTGTTTATTAAAGGAACGAATAAGATTCCTTTGAATGTCACTGATAATAAAACATATGTCTACAGAAACATGATACTTTTCTTTAAGAAATATTAATAGCTAATATTGATTGCTTCAAGTTTTTTTCCTCCTTCAATGTATGGGAGTAATAATTCACACTTGGAACACTTGAAAGTATTAGCCATTTTGAAATTTAGTGAAGTTACTTAACAATCAAACGTCTGTTAGTAATTTTATTGCTAATTTGTAAGAGTTTTATTAAATTAATTCACTCTATTTATATAATTTCATAAATGAGGGTATTGTGCATTTTATTAATTAGTTATACCGCAAAATGTGTGCAAAATGAAGATAAAACGTTCTTTTATTAATAAATAACAATAATTTAATTGAAATTTACCGTAATTCAATTAATTAAATAGTACAACATTAGAAATTTCAATAGATAGAGTTTTCTTGTTCCCTGACTTGTATCGTAGTTTTCGTGATAACTTCTAAAACCGCACGTTTCCGCAGCTGATTTTCATAAATGTTATTTATGAATATCTGGACTATAAAACAACATCAAATATAACGCGTCGGTAGACGTCGGTAACTGTCAAAAGTCTCGATGAACTTTAAGTACGTACTTTTTTTCTCTTCACTTATTGTTAATATTTTTTAAAAGAATATAGTCGCAAAACCCACAATATAATAATTGTTTTAAAATCTACATACTATAGGCTTTTTAAAAATATATAACACTTTATACCTATTTGCACATTTTTTTTAAGGAAATTAAGTTCAAACTATCGATGCGAACAACCTGAAATAGACATTCTTACGTATTACAATTTCTCACAATTAAAAAATATATATTCCAAATGTAATTCACGAAAAAATAATTCATTACATTAAAGCTCCACTATTATACTATTTAAAAAAAAAATGAAAAGTGCGTCAAGGACGACTTTAGTAAAAATGAATTTTGATCTGCCGTTGTTCTACCATTATCCATAGTGCGCCGCTCACATCGCAATGCCTTCAGAATTCGGCAGAAAGTGGGAGAGTGGGAGAGTATCTTAACACTGAGCTCCCACTATCTATCCTGCTACATGCAGGATATAGTATGAAGCTAAAAATAAATAATATGAAATATGAAGAAGTCTTTCTTTACAAAATTATATTTCATACATTTTTTAAATTGTCCATATCAGTAATGCCTTTAGATAAAGAGCAAATCACCGTCTCTCGTAACATCACCTAATTGAACGTAACACCGCCTTTTGTTGCGCAGTACGAATTTCCGCGTTTAGAAAGTACGTTGCATAACTAATGGCTGCGTGAAAATGCTGTATCATCTGACATTTTTAACTTTTAAAAACTTTATTATTAAAAGTATGGTTACTTAAGTAAGTTGAGGCCGTTGCATTGGCTCAGATTCTGAATGCAAAGGCGGCGGTTGTGGGTTCGATCCCCATTGGAGATTGAATCGTTTTGATTTTCTCGTTTTGGTAACGAAGGTAAAATGCTGTGTTGAATTTCACCACTTTATTAAGTGCAAGACATTATGTGTTTACAATGTCTTAAAAAGTGGACAGAAAGTGGGGAACGGAGTGCTAATACTAGGATCCCTCTGCCTACTCTGATGGGATAAAGCGTGAAGCGTACGAAGAAACTAAAGTAGTTTCACATCTCTTGTACATATTAGGTAGAGACTAGTGTTAGGACTCTATATTCACGTTTCTTTTCCAATTTTCAAAACAAAACGAAGGAATGTAAATCATTTAAATATTTTTCGAGTGATAATCGAATGGACAACCATCATTTGTACCTGCAGTCCAGTCCTAATAATAAAAAGTAGCACCAGTATAAATTTTAGCTTGCAAGTTTGTTTGCCAAGACTTTAAGACGTAAAATGGACAATTAGGTTTGTTTCTGCAGGAATTTGGAAAAATCCTTTCTAAAGTTTCCCCTACACTTCCTAACTTATTACCTTGTAAATCGACTGTGTAGTTCACTTAGTAACGGATTTCTATTCAAGAGCATAACAAAAAAGGACAAGCGCGAGTCGGGCTCGCCCACCGAGGGGACGTACAAAATTTGGATGTGCTTTAATATCAAATATTGCCTCCCTTTTGAAGGCTACTATTCAATTATTTTCTGTTTTTTTCCTAAACTAGTACTACTACACCTGTAGATGCTAGCTGCCAAATTTCATCTTTTCTTTCTAGGTTAATCGGATCGGGCCCTATTAATTTTGATTTCCTTCACAGTGTCAAAATACGCGTTTTTTTTTCAATATAAACGGCGATATTCTTTTTTAAAGTATTATGTAGAAATACGTTTCTTTTTAGGAAATCATAGGGCCGTAGATTTGAGTATAAGGTTTGCATTTCAACTCGATATTTACAAGCATTCCTGAGACAAAGGTTCTTGAGAGACAGACAGAGGGACCGACAACAAAGTGATTTTATTTTTGTTGTGATCTTATTATGTTATAAAGTTCATTATAAAGGTTCCTTTTTTTCTTTAAAAGGTACGAAAAAGTAAAAAAAAAATTAAAATACCTACTAAAGAAAAAAAAATATAGGCAGATATGGAAGTTAGTTACGAGCACTTACATCCGTGATCAGTTTCAAGTATATTATTATTATAATCAGTCAATCATAATTTCCTTTTTAAATATGCAATTATACATTCTTTCCTCTATTAAATTTTTAATGGTTTGTAAATTGAAATAAAAATTTAAAGTTAATTTTTGAATGGTGATGTATAAGGACCAATATAAGTAAGTACGTTACTTACGTAAGTTTAAAGCATCTTATATATTTTTTTATCATGCGGAAACCCTTTTACGGGTACGCCGTCCGAGTGGGGAACCTAGTGGGTTATGCGGGACTCACAGGCAGATGTAGGTCATCCACAATAGCCACTAAAACCTCACGGTGCTCCTCCTTGACCGCCAAGCCAGGCATGCCGGAACTACGGGAGCTAAGAGATTCTTTCATATCTGGCGGCAGCTTCTTATTACACCTACATCAATTTTGAGGCCGCTATTTAGTCCTGTTTTGTCTGTTTTGTTCCGTCCGTACATCATTACTTATATTGTTTTTTAACAATTGTTTTCGGTATGTTCACGTGATATTCCACATATAGCACAGACCCGACAGAGGGAACCTAATAATAACGAATTCGGTACACTACATGTTGAGTGGCTGAACTCAACGCCACACTCTGTCCTATAAGGCTAATCTAATTATATGTCTAATCACTATTTAACCAAACAACAAGAACAGGTAATACCTCTATAAATAAAAAGCATTGTTAATACATCTAAATCATATAATACTAGTTTCGTTATAATAAATCATTTCATAGATATTATACACAGATATCTCGAATGTAGGTCCCACTAATATTAAATATTCATATGTTCCATTGAACGTCTCAAGCAGGAAGTTAGGTCATGTTGAAATGGTTTAGAAACATTAATGGTTCGCGCTGAACGGTTTTATGTTGCAATAAAAAAATGTATTTTAAGTCCACTTAAGTTCCATCTTCTAATAATATTGTATGTTAATCTATTGATAACATAATAAAAAATATATATTAGATGTAAATAAAAATTGTGCAATTGTGGTTAAACACTGGCCTACTTTTTTTTAAAAAAAGTACAAAAATATCTTCGTGCTTCTGTTAAATTATTTCAGACCTTCGTAGTGCAGGGGCATAGTGTCTGTACTGTAAACGCAGCGGCGGTGGTGGGTTTGATTTCCACTCCAGGAAACGAATTCATTTCCTCGTAGTTTCGCCACTCAACATACAAATACAAAAATACTATATTTTTTTAACAGCCATTTTAAATTCGGATGGACAACCGTTTTACTGAACAATTTATTCGTATTAAAAATATATTAATATACAAAACTAATACGAACAGTACCCACATATGTATAATACGAAATTTCATTAAAAAGAAATAGAATTTCAATAGTCATTAACTAGATACGGGGGAGGAAACGTACACACATCACACACATTGTATATTTAGCACTATCCGTCCCCTCTATCTTCCTATACTTCCTATATCTATTTCAAGTAGTATTTCTGTCCCCTTTGTTTCAAGACGGTCGCTATATACCTAACTATGAAAATGCAACAGGGTCGTTGACATTTCATACTCACGAGTTGCTGAGGCGGGTCGGCACCTACGTCGGCGGTAAACCTTTGTTTGTCTTCATTTGGCTTTATATGTTTGTTAACCTCAGCCAATGTTAATAATTAATTATAATACAGTTAATACTATTATTGCAAAAAAATATAAAAAAAAATGTTCATATATTTAAAAATACCTAGTAAAAGTATTAAGCAGTAAATCAGTTTATAAATGATTTATTTAATGGTTTATTTCGGCTTCGAACTGTAGAGCAGGGTAGGCAAAGAGGACAGAGTGTCAAGACACTCTAAATTTGATGTGTGTTGAGGGACCTCAATACCACACTTCGCCTTGCCAGAGCAGAAATATGCAAATAATTTACTGCGCCACGATGACCTAGTTCATAAATTTACATAAAACTTATTATCTAATAAAAATAGGAATAATTAAAAAAAATATAAAAAAAATCCAGGAGGCCGTCGTCGGCGTCGGAGGAGTCGTGGCGCAGCGGCACGAAGTGTGACTGTAAAACCGACTGGTTGTGGGTTCAATCCCCACTCGAGGAGATTAAATATTTACTTAAATTTATATTTCCATTTCTTTGCTCTGGTGTCGAGACAAAGCGCAGCGTTGAGTTCTGCGACTCAACACGCAATGCCTCCAGACTTTGGCAGAAAGTGAGGAACGGAGTGTCGTAACACTAGGTTCCCTCTGCCTACCCTGCTGTGTGCGGGATACAGCGTGAAGCTGATGAATAATACTATTCACAAAATAATTTATTTTTTACACAAATAAATATCCGGTGTTAATATATTGCAATACAAAAACAAAGTTGTGCAATTACATATTACGTGGCTAGCAAAGATGAGTTGGAAAAAACACGAAAATAACTTCTTGTCATATATGCAGGTGGTGCTACTTAATAAAAAACATTAAAATTCACAAGTTTATAAGTAAGTACGAGAGAAGGCAGAGACCACGAACGACGGACTTTATAAAAGTGACGGATGCGGGTTCGATTCCCACTCAGGGTATGAATGTTTTGCATTTTCCCCCTTTGATAGATAAAGCTCGGTGTTGATTTCTGCTAACGTCTTGAATTTGAGCGTAAGTCAAGAATGAAGTGTAAGCTGTAACGACTGTAGGTTCTCTTTTTTTTCTACCCCGTCTGTAAGCGGCGTAAAGTGTCAAGCTGAACAAAAACAACCGGTAAATTAAGCACGTATCTAAATGTTGATATAGAATTATAAATAGGTACAACTGAGGCGAGTCGTGGCGCAGCGGCACGAAGTGTAACTGTAAAACCGACTGGTTGTGGGTTCGATCCCCACTCGAGGAGATGGAATATTTACTTAAATTTATATTTCCATTTTTTCGCTCTGGTGTCGAGGCTAAGCGCGGCGTTGAGTTTTGCCACTCAACACGCAATGCCCCCAGAATTCGGCAGAAAGTGGGGAACGGAGTGTCTTAACACTAGGTTCCCTCTGCCTACCCTGCTGTGTGCGGCATATAGCGTGAAGCTAATTTAATTTTTTAATTTTACAACATTTAAAATTAAGCAAATTGTTCTTTTCGTCTATTTTCTAGAAGGAAAACAAAGCAAAATAGCAGTGCAGATTAATTAAATTATCAATTATTTACTGTTATATTCCAAGCGAGGAGATTTTAATGTCTGAAGATTTACAATTCGAGTTCGATTTTCACTCAAAGAAATGAAATAGTTATTTTTTTCATATCTTCGCTCTGGTGGCGAGACAAAGCGTGACCTCGCCGCCACTTAATACGCACAAATAATAAACGGAGTGACTTAACATTAGGTTCCCTCTGCCTACTCTATTATGTGGAGGATACAGCGTAAAGCTGATGAAATAAAATATGACTATAATAAAATATAAATCCTAAATGTTAATATCGCGGACATAAGATCTTGCAGCAGATGAAGATGTATTTTGTTACAAGGAAGTAACATTATAAATAGATCGGCCTGCGCGTCTTTCCGCGTCTTATTTGGATTATGCATTTACTCACATTTTTTTCTTTGTAGACTCTACTTTTTATTTATTCATAAATTTTGGATTACTACATATTTTCTTCCAACACTTGCACATAAGGATTTAGCCTTTAATGTGTAACAACTATATTTTCTACAAAAAGACATATTCTAATTTTCCAGTAAAAGTTTGGGGTTTTATATTTAGCGTTGTACTGTTTTAGACCGTCGTGGCGCAGCGGCACAAAGGTATGACTGTAACGCGACGGTTGTGGGTTTACTCCCCGCTTCAGGGAATGAATTATTATTTATTAATATTTTCATTTCTTCGGCACCAAGACAAAAGCTCGGCGTTGAGTTCCGCCACTCAACACGCAATGCTTCGAAAAAATCGGTCGAAATTGGGGAACGGAGTATCTTACCACTACGTTTTCTCTTGTGTGTGGGGATACAGTGTGAAGCTGATTTAATTTAATTTTAGTTATACTGTTATTTAATGGATTGGATACAGTTCGGCATAGTAGAATCATGTTTTTTATGTTTGAATACTCAGCTTAGGACTCGCGTGCTGTACTTCATTTAAATCTATAAATGAGACGGTCGTGTCGTAGCGTCAGTGCCTAAAAGAAAATTTAACGGTTACGGGTTCGCTTTCCGCTCGGGCTATTAATTATTTTCATTTTCTTCCTCTGGTAACAAGATAAAATTGAGTTCCGATACTCAACACGCGATCTCTCGTTCCTCTGTCTTCCCTGGTATACGCGAGATAATGCGTGAAGCTCTAAAAATATTAGATATAATATGTGTTCATTACCGGCAGCTTATATAGAAGAATATCCGAACAAGATTGTGTGGTTTCTTACAATTTTAATGCGCACGTAGGTTTTATGATTTTTTAAACCTATCTGATTCTTACAAGCTAAAATTATTAAAAAAACGCCACAGTTTCGATCTTTCATACACAAAGAAATACAGAAGAGAAAAGAAAAAAACAATCATATGGTTAATTTTAAGTCTACTAACTTCAGTAAGAAAAGGAGGTTATCAATTCGACTGTATTTTTTTTATTTGTTACCTCAGAAATTTTGACTGGGTGAACCGATTTTGATGATTCTTCTTTTTATTTGAACGCTAGTGCTTCTCGCGTGGCCCTATTATAATTTGGCCCATTTCTGACAATGGTATATGTGAGAGAATCACATAAGTTTTAAATTTGTATTAGACATAGAATCTCTCTCTAATTATTTTTGTTTTACAAAATCTATAAGTTTTACTTTATGTTAAGTAAATTAGTTTTTTACTTTTGAATTTATTGTTTGAAGTCAGATTTTTTTTAAAAATAAATAAATAAATCAACTTCACGCTGTATCCTGCACACAGCAGGGTAGGCAGAGGGAACCTAGTGTGAAGACACTCCGTTCCCCACTTTCTGCCGAATTCTGGAGGCATTGCGTGTTGAGTGGCAGAACTCAACACCGCGCTTAGCCTCGATACCAGACCGAAGAAATGGAAATAAAAATTTAAGTAAATATTTCATCTCCTCGAGTGGGGATCGAACCCACAACCAGTCGGATTTACAGTCACACTTCGTGCCGCTGCGACTGGCCTCTGTTTTTGCTTCTTGTTTTTTTTTTTAATTTATTATTATTTTGTAATTTTACAAAATTTGTGTTTCATAAATTAATTGTAATGTAGATACATCGTTACATACATATATATAAAAACATATTAAATTAGATATCATAATTTTTTTTTAAATACCAAAGCCACATAAAATATTTGAACAATTGAAAAATTGCAGTCATTGCAAGTGTTAACTGTCATCTGCATGACAAGGTCGTTTCAATATAAAGAAAAATTGTGATACGACTATCCGTCTGTGTCAATGTCATGGATATATAGGATATAATAACTATAAAGGATATAATGACTAGGTGTTATTTCATAACTTTATGCTATTTTTATATAACACAAGACCTATTATATTGATAAAATGGTCGTGGCGTAGGGGCACAAGGGTGTGACTATAACGCGACGGTGGTGTGTGGTTCGATCCTCACTCGAGGGAACAAGGGCACCAAAGCCATAAAGCCTCGCGTTAAGTTCCGCCACTCAACACGCAATGCATCCAAAAATTCGGCGGAAAGTGGGGAACAGAGTGTCTTTACACTAGGTACCCTCTGTCTACCCTACTGTATGATTTAACTTTAATTTATTATAATATATTTAAAAATATGTACTCGTAATGTAAATATTGTTTGAGTTTTGAAAAGGTTTATTTATAGTCCAATGTATCGAAACGATCCGATGCTTTGAAAAGCTATTGATTTACTCGATGTATCGATGTATTTATGTAAAACATCGAATTAATGGTGACCAGCTAAGGTTTGTTTTTATTAGTGTTGCAATAGCTATTTTTTAAGTAATTAAGACGGTATAAAATTAAATATGTAGTATTTTTGAAATTGAAATTGTCAACTTTGTGCCAGAGAAAATTCCAAAAAACGTTCGCGTCTTTTGCCTTGGGTCTCTGTGACCTTTGAATAAACACGTTAAAGCATATTTGTTATTACTTGTGGCGAGAATGTACACACTTTATATACATAAAATAGGATTATCATAAAAAATATAATGATAAAAACGTGGTTTTTGTGTTTTAATAGAGTGTCAGGGAATCGCCGACAGCTCTGTAATGCAATGTTAGAAAAAGTACTTGATTTTGAGAAAACATTGATGTATCTAACCGATGCATCGGAAAATATCGATGCACAGACGCGAGATGTTGCATTGAAAAAAGTGGACATCCCTAAAGACAACCCTGAATACATTTAATAATTAAAAAAAAATCATGTTCATATGGACCTAAACGTCGTATTTTCACTATTAACTATTTAAATTTAAAATTAGCTTCACGCTGTATCCCGCACACAGCAGGGTAGGCAGAGAGAACCTAGTGTAAAGACACTCCGTTCCCCATTTTCTGCCGAATTCTGGAGGCATTGCGTGTTGAGTGGCAGAACTCAACGCCGCGCTTAACCTCGACACCAGAGCGAAGAAATGGAAATATAAATTTAAGTAAATATTTCATCTCCTCGAGTGGGGATCGAACCCACAACCAGTCGGTTTTGCAGTCACACCTCGTGCCGCTGCGCCACGACCGGCCTCATTATTACTATTACTATTTATATAATAAAAATAGTTTTTAATTGAGAAAATTTAAGTTAAAGGGTTTGTAAAGAGATCCCAGCTTGTTTCCCTTGCTTGCATGAAGTGCAAGGGTAGACGGGACGTCGTGAGAGCTGCGATTCAAGCATACTCATTTTGCTTCTTACAAACGTGACATTCTTTTCATGCACGCCGTGAAATCCAACCCTTACCTCGTTTTCTATTCAACAATTTTGGTATTATTATACGTGTTTTGTAGTTTCGTTTCATTTTAACACATTTTAAAATAAAACGAGAGGTTAGTTGTGGGTTCGATTCCTACAAAAGGAAATGCTATATGAGGGATACACCGAGAAGTTAAATCACAACGGATGTGAGTTCGATATACACATGGCGCTATAAATTATTTTTCTTTTCCTGCTTCGGTAAAGGCGGAAAGTGGAGAATAAAGTGTCATGATACTAAGTTTTCTCTGCCTACTTTGCTATAAGTGTAAAAAATATATGACTTTGCTTCTTTTGTCCGCCCATTTGAACATAATTAATAATTATTCAATATGATATACCTATATAGGAATCCAATGTAGTTCTTTGTCTAAAAAAATAAAGTAAAAACGTTACTAACAGTTTAGGTAAGCATTTAATCCAATATTAAAGTGAATAGAACGCAATACTATTGCAATTAATTAAAATAATTGTAAGAAAATTTTTGGCAAATTCGATAAGCAATAGATTCTATAAGTAAATAGCTTTATATTTTTTTATACAACGACTCTACTATGGAAACCAATAAGTTAAATGACATCAACAAAACATACGCAAAGAAGATCAATTACAAGAGTAAGAAGACTTACTCTACTCGCATAGCACTACACGCACTCCTGTAAAATGTTTGAAAAGACAAAAAAAAATTATAACCAAATAAAAATTATTTCATAAAATATCTTAGGCCAATTCCATCATAAAAAAAACCCGCAAACATACAATACAAACAAATTTTACTATTAAATAATTTGCCTAATAGATATGTAACATCAGCACTATTACAAACATCCAATCCCGGTCCAGTTCCACAAATAGCCAGCGAAACGAAACCGTTTACAGCTTCCATTGCATAATATAGTATATCGTATTCAAAGCTAATGGGAACAAACCATCAATGCATGTACATTTCTGATTCACCCTGGCACAGAGCCAAAGGTTCATCACCCCTTGCAAAATGCAAACATAACAAGATTGTCCCGTTTTAGACTTACTGAACGATTTTGTATGACCTAAGTGCCACTTATGGGGCATATGGGTTTGCGAAGTCCCTTTTGACACGACCTAAGAGAAGATCCACCTATTCGTTACATAGGTGAAACTAGTGAATTATTAAATTCCACATTTTTTAATTTTTAGGGTTTCACATCTAAGGGGTAAAATGGGACTCCAATATCTAACTAATATACTCCGCTGACTGTCTATTCGTCTGTCACCAGGCTGTGTTTATCTCATGATCGGCGAAATTTTCATTTTCAGAATTAAATATTTATTTAAAGGGATGGAACCATGGAACAAATGTGCATTTTTGCAGCTTTTAAAGCTTTTTGTCTTAGTAAATATTAGGTAAACATATTCATTAAAAAACCAGTAATCGAAAATGTATTTGCACTACAAGTATACTCTGTAAATTATGAAGGGACACATCGTACGACATCAGTTATCAGAACGCGTCTGAATGTGATTGATAGTTGGATGCTCAAATGTCATACGAAAGAATGTTTAAAATTTGAAGTACAACAAGAGAGAACCTAATATTAAGACGAACCTAATATTATCTATCCATCCAAATCCAAATCTATCCAATCTATCCATATTCCATCTATCGTACTTACTGCAAAACACTGCTTACACTCATACCCATACTACATTGAGCCAAACTTATTTCATTACACATACCTATATAAATATGGATATGTTAGCAAAGGTCTTTGAAACTATTGCAAAATCCGCACTATTCAAAGTATGCATTAGTGTAATTGCAGCCGAAATAAATTTGAAAGCATTTTTCTGATTATGCAATATTGAAAGAGCTATATTTGATGTGAATTTCATAAAAGTAAGAGTGTAGACTGAGGTCAGAATATGACTTAACATAGTATCTATAGATACATATTTTCTGTATAGATCCATCTTTTCTGGACTTTGAACAGATATGCTCGTGTAAATTGTTTTTTTAAATTTTTCGGGGCAAATTTTGTTGTAAGCAAAATATCTGGGATGGGCACCAGAACATTCTAGGATGGGCAAGGTCCACCCAGCTCTCCCCTTTCCTAAGCATGGGCTTAATAATATCTGACGATCAGATATTATCAAGTACATAAAATTAGTTGGGCTTTGAATTTCGGCAGTTATTGTCTCAAAAATTGGGCGGAAAGTTAAGAACGGAATGTCTTATCACCTCTGTTCCTATATGCGGAATACACCGTAAAGCTAAAATAAAATAAAATATTATAAGTTAAACAATAGCAAACCAGCACAATGTGTTTAAAAAACCTATAATCGGAAAAAAAGGGTAAATATTTACTATTTTTATAGGTAGGTAATAGATACCTACTTGTGGAGTAGGTACGTACCTAATTATCGTTGCGCAGTATGGTCGTCAAGAATTTTAATTGTTCAACTTTGTTTTTGTGAAACCAGCTGGTTACGTTTCACGCTAATTACAAAAGAACGTGGTTCTATAACAACGTAGTGCTTGATTTGTATGTGACAGAATTATGATACCAAATCTTTTTCATTTTTAAAGTGCTATTCTACACTTCTACACTAAGACTGGTTCTAAACAAGTATTCTTCTATCATAAGTGTGAAATAACACTTTGAAAATGTCTCTTGCTAAACGAGAATTCTAAGCAATTATCTCTCTACAGAGATGCTAACAACATAAACCATTTCCAAGAGGCGCGGGTTCATATTCTGCTACTTTCAAAGTTTTATATGTTTTCTAAATAAGTATTTTTTTAATATCCTATTGCGTATATTTATTGTGATGCAAGGGCACAAGCGTGCGACTGTCAACGCGACGGTTGGAGAATCGATTCTGCTAACGAGACCAAGTGACATGCAATGCCTCAAGAATTCAGCGGAAAATGTGGAATGAAAGTGCACTAATTGGGAACAGAGTGTCTTAACACTAAGTTTCCAGGTTAGCCCGCCAACTGTGATATAGCGTAAGGTATGTGTTAAATGCAAATATTTCCCAAGTGGTTACACTAGGATTCGAACCAGGAACATCGTATTAATTTACGTAAACCTATCTCTAAGCCATGCCAGTAATCTACATGATAAAATTAAATTTTGATAAATTAAGTCATAATTATAGTGACTATGTTTTAGAGTCTTAATTTTTTTATCTGTTATATAAATTTCCTTTTTTTATATCTTTAAGTAAAAAGTCTCTACTGTTACTGCTTTTAATTTCGATACAAAATTATTCTTCAGTACTTTTTTCAATACACACTTACTTCTTAAATATACTTAAGAACTGAAGAAGACATACCTTACAATACATTTATTTAACAAAGGCCAAAATTTCTTTTGTTTCAATGAAGAAAAAGAAGTAGGTCATTATTTTCATATAGTATTAAATATCCATTTTATAATTCATACGACAGCTTTATTGTTAACCAAAATATTACGAATAAGAAGTCTATTTAAATTTTTTTTGTTTGACAGTAATGTGTCTATATATTTCTGTATTTCTGTACTTTCAGGTACATTTACTCATTCTTATAAATTACACAATTTTTTTACAACACTGTTCGGTACTGAATACGAAGATGACTCATTGTTGATAAGAATATAAAAGAAAAATAATAGAAATTATGTAAGAAGAAATTAACACGGTTTTTTAATATCCTACTAGCGCTAAGACTAAATAATAAACTACATTAAACGAAACTTATCAAGAAAGATTTTACAATTTCAACAGCAAAATCATATTACACAAACTATTAAAAAAATGAGGCCAGTGGTGGCGCAGTGGCACGAGGTGTGACCGTAAAACCGACTGGTTGTGGGTTCGATCCCCACCCGAGGAGATGAAATATTTACTTAAATTTATATTTCCATTTCTTCGCTCTAGTGTCCAGGCTTCGCTCTAGTAACCGCGGCGTTGAGTTCTGCCACTCAACACGCAATGCTTCCAGAAATCGGCAGAAAGTGGGGAACGGAGTCTCTTAACACTAGGTTCCCTCTGCCTACCCTGCTGTGTGCGGGATACAGCGTGAAGCTGATAAAAAAAAAATGTGTTTATATTTTTAATGATGCATCTTATTGCTAATATTGCTTTTAATCACTCAAAAAGCTAATAAACATATATAATATTATTAATTCGTTATTTCAATCTTTCGCTATATGAGAAAAATAAAAAAAGAAAAGCAAAAATAGCGGTTTCTACATAAAATTAAATTAAAATAATTGACATATTAATTAGAACACTTAAGATTTTATCTAATATATAAAATATGAATTAAATAATATGTAAATAAAAGATAAATAGGGTATATAAAAAAAATATCCCATAAGTACATCAATCATCTTCTTTTACATGTTTCTTCACGTTGTTTCTTGCACGTAGGAGGGTAGGCAGAAAGAAACTGGAAACCTAAAGTCAATCACTTCGTTTATGTTAAGACACTTCCGTTCCTTATTTTCCGCCGAATACTATTGCATTGTGTATTGAATGGCGGAACTCAACGCTATGATGTATTGAATGGCGGAACTCAACGCTATGATGAAATAAAAAAATATTAATTATTTCATTCCTTCAAGTGGGAATCGAACTGATAACCGTCACGTTTACAGTCACTCGCTTGTGTCTCTGCACCCCGACGGACCCAACTAACAGAAATATATATATTTTTTTATTCATTCATCATTTCAGTAAATAAAATGATTCTTAATCTGCAAAAGGAAATGATATAGGAAATTTAATGTAGAACTGTAGAAAGGGAAGGCAAATTGACAATCCGCTTAGTAGGCAAGTAAGGTTTCTTTGTCTCGAGACGGTGAATGGTTGATGTAAACCGATGAGCCGCTTAAAATTGACATTTTATATGATATGCCAACCACGTCTTTTATTTAACTAAAATATATTAAGAATATAAAAACAAAAAAGTAAATAAGATCGAACCCATAATAATCTTAAATAATTTAAACCACAAACAAAACTGAACATGTAATGGTTAAAATGAAAATGGGCGTAGGAATAGGGGGGCCGTGTGGTCCATGTCCACCCCAAAATAGTCTTGTGCCGTCCCAGAAATACTTACAAAAAATTGCCTAGACTTAAATTATATTTGTCTAGGCATACCTTTATAGCCAAACACAAAAAAAGTCTTTACCCGAATATATTATCTGTTTAAAGCTAGTCCAGGTAACTCCCCTATATTGAATTATGGAAAAAATTACAGATATATCACAATACCTCGAAAACGTCAATTTGTCCATTCATCTCTGCACTTTGTGAAATATGATCAACTAAAATTTACACTGCAATGGATACATGTATATTATGTTATTAAGACCTAACGACTTATAAAAAATACTATAAAACGAATATTAAATAATGTCATAATATGAGAAATCTTTATTATACAGTGAAAGTTAACTTTAGTTATGACGTTTAAAAATATATAATGGTTTTGATGCTTTTCCAACGTGCTAATTGTTATTATAGACTTTCTAAGATTACGCTCAGATTAAAAAGATAGTAAAAAGAAAGTACGTGCAATGTTCGTCGGTTCGATTAACAGAATCTGAAGACAACACTGAAGAATCCTGTTTGTTTTCCTGATATGATCTGTTGACAAATTCTGTCACCCAGTGTAGGAAAAGGTCCTCAAATATAACTATACCTTTCTAGTCACAAAAGAAACTTAAAATAATTGATATTTGCATATGGCATACATGACATATAGCTATCTCTTATGACATCAACCCTCGGTCTTTTGTATTCACCCTTTCTTAGACGCCCTAAGTTGTATAAAATACCTATTAAAGTTACCGCAGGGTGTGATCACACTTGTCTCGTTATGTTTACATAGCCTATAGTTTGGGGCAAAGCCTAATGGTGCACAAAGTCTGTCTTTCATGCTAAAATATAAGACTAAAAAAGTATGTAAAGTAAACGCACCGTTGTTATTATTTAGATATTATAATCATAGGTTAAAGAAAACAGACACTGGTAAGGTGCAACTTTGTTTTAAATATAAAGTGACATTCAGTAAATATTAAAGAATTATATTAATAAGCTTCACGTTGTATCCCTCGTATAGCAAGGGAGATTGAGGAAACATAGTGTTAAGACACTCCGTTCCCCTCTTTCCGCCGGATTTTTCGAGGCAATGCGTGTTAGTGGCGGACTTTTTGCCTTGGTGCCAGAATCGAAAATAAAAATATTAATAAATGATAATTAATTCCCTGAAATGAGGATCAAACCCACAACCGTCACGTTACAGACACACCCTTGTGCCTCTGCACTACGACGGTCTCATTTAGAAGGCGTAAAGAATATAATATGCATAGTTTTAACAAAGGCGTATCCTTTGTCAGGTTTGCGGTCACTTTGCGGTACATGTATCTATCTATATGCAACTTAACAAGCTCTCTCGGTTTCTCAAACACAAGATATCTTTTCCAACGCAATTAATATAAAGAGTAGTAGATAAAAAAAATATATCTGAACATAAAATAATACCAAACTACAAACTCGAGATTTCGTAAAATTATATAATTATTTCATAAAAGATATTTCAATTTCACAGAACAAAAAAAACAACGAAACGTTACCTTGTTCATAGTATTTAAGTCACGAATTTCAAATGTTCCGTGAGCCGTGACCTACAGAAGTATTTTTCATTAACTTGTGAAAATATTTTCCCCCTTTTATACGAGTGAATAAAGTGAAATTTGTGAAACAATGACGGGCTCCGGGCTTCTATAAATAGTAAAGGTCAGGCCGAGTTTAAATATTGTTTCAGACTGAAAAGGATTAATAGACTGAAATCGCTTGCCTAGGATGTTTAATAAAAAATAATTATCAGCTTCACGCCGTATCCCGCACACAGCAGGGTAGGCAGAGGGAACCTAGTGTAAGACACTCCGTTCCCCACTTTCTGCCGAATTCTGGAGGCATTGCGTTTTAAGTGGCAGAACTCAACGCCGCGCTTGGCCTTAACACCAGAGCGAAAAAAATTGAAATATAAATTTAAGTAAATATTTCATCTCCTCGAGTGGGGATCGAACCCACAACCAGTCGGTTTTACAGTCACACTTTGTGCCGCTGCGCCACGACTAAAAAGTAATTAAGAGGTACTAAATATTAAAATTTGATTTGGTCTTTTATAATTTTTTCGAGTTTAGTAGATATTTATTGTATATCTGTCCATATACAACATGTACATTCTACTGACTGACTGGTAGACGGCGCACATATGAAACTACGAGGCGTAGAACGCTGAAATTTTACATATAGGGTTCCTTCGTGAATGCAGGGCAGTAATGAGAGAATCCCTAACTTCTTACGATAATTATAATAAATTAGATTTTACGTATTACTTAAATATTTATATTCTTATAACGTTATACATTATACTATAGCTGTCCTATGAAGTTGTTAGACCAAGTCATTAAATGCTTCCATATTGTAGCAACATTTAAAATGGACACCTTTTGTGTCTATGATAAATTTCATTATCAGATAATAAAACCTCTTTTATAGATAACAAAATCAGCTTCAGGCAGAGGGAACGAAGGTTAAAGACACTCCGCTCCCCCCTTTCAGTCGCATTTTGGAGACATTGCGGGACAGAACGGGGCAGAGCGAATAAATGGAAATATACATTTAAACAAATACTTCATTTCCTCGAGTTCGAGGATCGAACCCACAACCCTGGCCTCATAAGTAAAAAAAATCTATATTTCGTAATTATAGACTGGTCGGCCGTTTCCCGTTCCCTGCGTATCGTCGCCCATGACCTATATTCAAGTAGTTAAGTAGAACGCTTACACAATGGGCGTCACAATATGCGGAGATAGCGGAATGTAACGTGATTTCTAGTATTCATCTTCGAGGACCGTCCTTGAATTTAACCTTGGAGCCAATCTTTTGTGAGAAAAATTGATATATCTAGAAGTTTTTCAAGAAATTTTGCCAAATGTAGCAAAGTACAGACATTATACTCGTATAATTGATTGTTGAAAAATATATTTAGATTTCTTTTTAATATACTCTATAGTACTTATATTAGAAAAAAATAAAATTTTAATAAAACATTATAGTTACAGTAGAATATATTTAGAGTAGAATAGTTTCATTACAGTAAATAATTTAGATTTTAATATTATATTTTATGTTTACAGGAAACTTTAGATGACGTATGAATGACGAAAATGTACGACGAAACTTTTCGTGAAAATGGGTATACGGAATAAAAACAGCAAGTAGGGAATGCAGTTTGAAGACACTACGAACTTACACTCCGACCAATTTATCCAACATTGCGTGTTGGGTGGCGGAACCTAACGCTGCGCTTCCTCTAAGCGCAAAACATGTACAAACAAAGACCATTCAATATAAAAAAAGATGTTAAAACTACACGATCATGCGTTTTAATAATAAAGTAAGTATTAATTCTTTGTTACGCCTTAATTTTATTATTCATCGTTTTTTTCCCTTAAGCAAATATGTTAATACGTATGCATTTAATTCATTGCGAGTTAGTTCGGTTTTTCAGCCGCCTGCATTTATATAAACTGGAGCATTACAGATTTTGCTTTAAAGTTTAGTTTAAATGGAGGCAGTGTTCCTGATAAATTTTCTGTTTAATTTGAAACTATCTATGGATAATTCTATTTTTTTTGTAGCTTCACGATGTATCCCGCACCTGGACCGGATCCGGGGACCTGCAAACGTAGTGTTAAGACACTCTGTTCCCATTAAGACTGAACTAAGAATTCTGAACAGATTGTGTGTTAAGAGGCAGAATTCAACGCCGCACTTTGCCTCGTTACTTTGGCAAGGAAAAAAAAATTAATATTTTCACTCCTCGAGTGGGAATCGAAGCCACACTTGCCGCGTTTACAATCGCACGACTGGCTTCATAATGGTTTTAAACAATCAATTCAATTTTCTTTAAGAGATAAGCCAGCCTTTATCTAGTCTCCTTGCGTAGTTTTATTTAAAATATTAACATACAAATGTCGGTCGCCCTATATAATATACTAACTTTTGCGTGCGGCTTCGTCCGCGTGGAAATTACTTTGAGTTGTATGTGAATGTATGACACGACACGCGATATAATTCTAATTGTCTGACTTAACTAATATGACCAGTAGTTGCTGAGATTACAGCGTTCAAACCAACAAACTTTTCCACTTTATAATATTAGTATAGAAGTATAGATAGTATTGTATCTATACAATGTAGATAAACAAAGCTGCACTCAACCAAATTAAATTAACCTTTTCAAAGGGCGTGTTCATTTTATTACAACAGAAAATATACGTTTGTTATATTATTTGAAGCCAAATTTGGGATCGGTCTCGGTATCATTTAAAATCCTTTTTACTAATAAAGAAATCGTAAATTATATGTTTGTCTTTCTGCTCGAAAGATCAAAATAAAAGTCTTTGTGATTTAGTAGGTGCGGCGATACTAAATTTGGGTAGTATATTCAAATTCTGGAGTACATATGTAAATTTGTATTGAATATTCATGTTAAACTCGGTCTGTTGAACTGTTAACAAATTGAATATTACCATTCGTCGTCCTAGTATACGAGGAGAGGTACAAGAATAGAATTGTACCTATAACATAGTTTATGTGTTAATTATAGAATAGTTTATTTATACGAATAAGTACTTATACATACTATTAAGGTTATTTATTTAGGTTCACGCTGAGTCCCGCACATAGGCCGAGGGAACCTATGAACCTAGTGTTAAGAGACGATCGAAATACATTTTTTCCTCAAATATACATGCAAAGGAAAAAGAAAACCACATCAAGCAGAAAATTTTAATAATGTTATCGCAAATCAATAAAGCTTAGTAAAAGTTGGTATCTAATTATATTCAAAAGTGAAAATAACTAATAGACCTGATTAAATTTCTAAGTAGGTATATCATTGGCGTAACCGACAGACAAATTACATCTTATTTTCGCTTTCTAATTTCCCGAGTCGGGTCTTAATATGATACCTACATCTGTGATCACCTATCGGGGTAATTGAATACTGTCATCGGTTATTTGCGGCCGGTTGATGGTAAACTGCAGCTTTTGTGTGACCGACTAGCTTCTACATGCGGCTTCGTCCTCGTGGTCAAAAAATTTTACGTAACTTACTTACGATCTGAGAATGACAAATAACACAGATTAAATGTCCGAGGTACAGTGGATTACATCGAACGTGTTAGGCCCTTGACCCTTGCACCATGAATAAATGGACAATCCGAAAACAGTTTTTCAATTCGCAGCAGTAGTTCCTGAGATTTGCGCATACAACCCAACAAACTCCTCGGCTTTATAATAATAGAACAAATAAATAGATAAATATGTAAAATGAGAAAAATGTATAAATAAGTTAGTTGCTTTCTAATGTTATCGTCAACTAGCATGAGCTAAACAAAACGTTTTTCCCAAGTATGTTAAGGAAAAGAGCGTTGGATTCCGCTAAGATACATTTTATCCCTTAGTGGTGGAGAACGGAGAGTTAATAAAAGTGAATAAAATATGTATACTTAAAAATAAAATAAATAACATTCTATTTTGTGGTTAACATAGAAAGTAAATAGTGACCTCGTTTACGGTTTTCCGCCCACGTAGAATCACAAGCGATGTATATTCAATTCATACAATGTTGTTGCTGCCTTTACCTTCTAACATTAATCTTTTCTCACATACTATAGTTTATGTAATTGAAACGGTTCTGAAATTTATTTTTATATAGTTGTGGCTTTTTGAGATAAAGTAAAAAATAAATAAAGTAAAAGATGGAACCTTATAAGATCATTTTGCTGTCCGTCTGTTAAGACCATATCAAGTTGAAATTAATATAATATATTGTCTATGGGAAAGCGCAAAAAATAATGATGTGTGTGTATCTACAGCTTTGAAATTTGGCACAAAGTGAGAACTTAAAATACAAATAACGAAAAAATTGGAACACTGGAAATTCGTAGGTATTTCATAGAAAAAAATAATTACAAGCTTATATTTGTAGTAACTTCATTCTCACATACAATAAGTGCCCGCAAACTTAAGTTTGTCAACTTTTAAAAGTTGTACTTCCCGGTGATCTACAATCCTGAAATTGCATGGAAGCCTCGTCGGGCGAGTCCGACATGCACTTAACAGTTTTTTTTTTAATTTGCCCCCATTAAACTTTTACACACAAAGACAAACTAGAATATGTTCTTAAAAAAAAATAGCCGCTAGTACTGATACGTTCGTGTAAATTTCGTGTCCTAGATTAAATTCCCCAAACTAAAAAAAAAGCTAGTTACTAAGTCTTTCTTCACAGTCCAGACTATTTATAGTCGAAACTTAATCAATAATACATTTGAAATAATAACATAAAGTTTTACTTATTATCCTGATAAGTTAACCAAGCGCGGCGTTGAGTTTCTTTCGCTTTCTGGTGAGAGTTCGAGTTTCGGAGAGTTTGGTACTGAGTCTTAATACTAAGTTTCCTATGTCTAACCAAAAAAAAACGGAATACAATGAGAAGGTACAAAAACCAGTTAAACTATCTGACAGATATATGTATATTTATTTTTATTCGTTCAACACGCAATACCTTGAAAATTCGATGAAAGCGGGGGACAGTGTTTTAACATTAGGTTCCCTCTGCCTAACCTGCTATGTAAAAACAAAGTATTTTCTTAAATAGCTTGGAATGCAGGTCTATAAATAAGACGTGATTAGTCGCTTAATGCTTCTAAAAGCTGTCTCCAAAACTACGTTAAAATCGTAAGGGATATATCTATCAACGTTCAAAAATAAATCGTTTAAAGTCGTTGAGAGGAAACCGAGGGAATCAACCTTTCCTTTTTCGGACGTCGGGCACTTAAAATTAATATTTATTGCTTCAGATCGAGCTTAAATTAAAATATTTAGGATTTTTTTAAAGAGATGTAAACGTTTTGGTAACTTTTAATTATTTTTACAGGCTTTATACATATAAAATATAAAAATAAGCCTGTAAATGGAATGCTGTGTGAAACACTATTATGTTAACAAAAACTTCTAATGCTCTTAGAGGTAAATATTACACCCATTTATAAATAATAGTAGAACTTTTAGGGTTTATTAAGAGAATTTTTTGGCGCTATTTTTATAACCTCTATAGTAAAAAAGATAAAATAAGTAGATATAATAATGAGTGATTTATTGTGTAAGTAATTAATTATTAAGCATTTTAATAAAGATAATGATTTACGTAGAGGAATAACAAACAGAATGTGTTTTTTTAGTTTCACGTAGTAGGGTAGGCAGAAGGAACCTGAGAACATAGTGCTAAGACACTCTATTTCCATATATAGCAGAATGTAGTAATAGGATATATTTCAATATATATCAAAATACTTAGCGTTCAATGCAGAGGTAAGAATTTCACATCTGTGCTTCTACATTAATATTATAAAGCTAAAGATTTTGTTTGGTCGAACACACTTATCTCAGGAACCACTCATTGAAATTGAAAAAAAGCTTCCTCATTTTAGTCTATTTATCAATAAGGACTATAGACTATGTAAAGTAATTGTACCTACAACAAATCTTTTCTATATTTGACCACGCGGGTGAAGCCACATGTGAAAACTAGTACTACTAGTACTAAATAACAAGAAAATTAATTAATAAGAATTTCAGATTCTCCTTTTCCGAATTCAATTAATTAATTACCTTAAAGGAAAATATTAACTGTTCAAATGTAATCAAACGATTTACCCATTACGGTGCTACCTTTCAAAGGTAGGCTATAATTTTATATAACGACCAAACTTCCAACTAATTTATATAAAAACTCGACAGTGCGTCATGATAATTTATTTAATGCTATTTATATTTTTTTTATTAAATAGAGCATTTAAATGATGTAATTTTTAAATGATGACTATAGAGTCCGTCGTGGCGTAGCGGCAACGTATCTGACTGAACGCGATAGTTGTCGGTTTGCTACCCGGTCGTTCTGGTAACAAGACAAAGCGCGGCGTTGTTTTCCGTCACTTAAAACGAAATGTTTCAAATATTAGGCGCAAAATGAGGAACGGAGTGTCTCAAAACTAGTTTTTCTCTGCCTACACTGTTATAATTATGTTGTAACTCAATTTCCATTTTGACAAATGTATTTTTTTTTGTAAATTTAATAAATATAAATTGTCAAAAAACAACATATTTTCGTTTTGACGTCTATTCAATATTTTTTTCCATATTAGATATACGCACAAAAGGAAAGAAATAAGATAGAAATAACGAAAAAAAATCTGTACCAAATGTCATAATTATTATGATCATTTAATTTGTTATATACAAAATATTTCCTTTGAGTTGATTCAAAGTGAATTATTTTCCTATCCGCATTTCACGAAGTCTTGACCTGAGTTGTTGCGATCCGTTCTTCCTGACCTACATTCCCGAAACAAATTTGTACAAACATTTTGGGTAATCTCTGTAGTTTTATGTTTATATAAGAAATAAATGTTATTTATATATTATTTCATAAGTATTATAAATAGTATTATTTTTAGTTGTTCTTACAAAAGGTTTTTTTTTATGTTCTTGGCATTAAATTTAATAGATACTCATTGTCACACAAGTGAATGGATTTTTTATTTAGTCACATATTTCCTGAACAAAACTCTCATTTATTAATATTATATTATTATTATTGAAAGCAGTATAATGGATTACTTTAAGTCAGTCATCCCGTGACCATGGACTACAGTAAAATTTCAAAACGGCGGATTATCAAAAATGTTTTATATTAAATATATTTAAGTGCCATTAATAGATAGATTACTTGAAAATTTAGCAACATTTCAATATTCAAGTTACACCACAACACAACGTTCCAACGTCATTAATACAACAAATCAATATATTCACAACAAAGCACAGCTGATCGCTAAGTAAATAGAAATACTAATAGGAACTCACCATTTCTGCTGGTTATCGTCCGTGTTATTAAAGTTAGATATAGCGGCGTATCTGTAATACAAAATTACAAACAAACTAGCATTCAATCATTAAAATAAAAGCGTTAGTCTAAAATATTTGTTAAGGAAATAAATAGTTCGTGCTTAGTTGCGTCGAACGGTGAAATGAACAAAGGATTGCTGTTACTAATTCACACTTAGCACTCACCTCTGGGCGGTGCATTCTAGAACTTTCTTCTTTTCCCATCCTTCCTGTGTTTTGACCCACTCTTCGCCAGGTGATCGCCAGTCTTTTGAGATGAAAGGCATTATTTTTACACAATAACACAAAAACCGACCTGTCGTATACAACGCGAGGCGAGAATTGATGATTACTTTTAGTGTATGCGGGAAAGAGAGGTTTTGTTTAGATAAAGATGGCTGCGCGCATGCTCGCGCGGGTGGACGTCACGAACAGCTGGTTTTGTTGTGTTTATAAACTTTATGTGATACTCTGTAATTGTTACGTAATATTATTGTTTATTTATCATTTCAATTTTTAGATTATTGTAAAAGTTGATATTAGATATATATTTTGTATGTCATATAAAAAAAAATAAAGAAATAATACAATGAGATATAGGAGAAAATAATGTTTTTCAGTAAGCGTACCAACTTTCATAAATAAATAATTAAGATATTTTTTTTTTACTTAAACGACGTATCTTTGTATATGGGTACAATTTTCCTAGTATAATATTGATTTTATTCTTTAATTCATATTTTATAAGATTGCCCTAAAGCCATTATATTAAGTTATGACATTATGAAAACACATTTTGTTATAATGGACTTGTATGGATTCTTCTTTGTATTTTATTGAAATGTGACTAAGTTGCTACTTTAGTAATAGTATTGCCATTCTACGAACAAAATAAAAAGAAACCAGTTTTACATTTGTCTTTTTTGATTATCTGTTGTTTAATTTATATTTTTTTAAATTATCTGTAACATATTGTACATGTTCATTCGTTCAATGTTCAATAACAATATTCATAACGCATATAATCTGTGACTTTTCGTCGAATTTGAGGTTAGGAGTATATTTTTTTCTCGTAATGGGAGACTCTAATATAAGCCCTAAGATTAATTCTGGGGGACAAGATCCAGTGCTTAAAAAGGCAGAATTGGATTATATGAAAATAATTGAAGAAAAGAACCGTGAGCGTGTACAGAAACTGCAACATATATCAAGACGAAATAGACTTACTGGCTTAGCTATAGGTGCCGGAGTGTTTAGTATTTATATGTATTCAATATTTGCTGTTAAACAGGAAACTTTCCTTGACGACTTCGAGGAACCCGCAAAAATACAGCAGTAATGGCTGCAGCTAGAACAGCTTTACAGATTAGGTTACCACCACTACCCAGTATCAAAGATGTCATTAGACTTTATAAGTTACGTGCCCTTAAAGAGCTATCTCAAAATTTTCTTATGGAACCAAGATTAATTGATAAAATTGTAAGAGCGGCCGGACACATACAAAATCATGTAGTTTGTGAAGTAGGACCAGGGCCTGGTGGCATAACAAGATCTATAATACAGCAAGCACCTAGAAAACTAATCTTAGTTGAAAAAGATCAACGTTTTATACCATCTTTAGAACTTTTAGCTGACGCATGCAGAGGAAAATTAGATATGGACATAATTACTGGTGACATTTTAAAAACTAACATTGCACATTTTATTCCTGAAGATGCAAAATCGGAATGGACAGATGCTCCTCCACCAGTTAATCTTATTGGTAATTTACCATTTAGTGTATCAACAATTTTGATTATAAGATGGTTAGAAATGATGTCTAAGAAGGAAGGCCCTTGGTCATTTGGGCGGGTTAGAATGACACTTACATTTCAAAAAGAGGTGGCCGAGAGAATGGCAGCACCAATAATGCATAAGCAAAGATGTAGGTTATCAGTTATGTGTCAGAATTGGTGTAATGTGAAGTATAAATTTGATATACCAGGGGCAGCATTCCTTCCGAAGCCTGACGTAGATGTGGGAGTGGTGACTTTAACACCATTAAAACAACCAATTATAAAATTACCATTTAAGCTTGTTGAAAAGGTCACCAGGCAGATATTTTCTATGAGACAAAAATACTCTATAAGGGGGGCTCAAACTTTATTTCCAGAAGAAGTGAGAGAAGAAATGGCACTCAGAATGTACAAAATGGCTGACCTTGATCCTATTACAAGACCTTTTCAAATAGCAAATGGCGAATTTGGTAGACTGTGTCATGCTTATTATGAAATTATCCAAAAATATCCTGAATTTGAAAATTATGATTTTAGAGCACCTAAAAACCGTATTACTGAGATAGAAGCGGATATTTAAACATTATGTTGTAAATAGTAGTATAGAATAAAAGATTATGTTTAGTTTGGATATTTTTTATTTCTTATTAATATTATAACATTCATAACAGTCACACAAAACAAAATTTGGTAAATAGCTGATGCTAACAGACAGACATTCAAATGTCAGAATATTATAAAAAAAATCATATTATTACTCTTGAAATTTTTCTTCTTTTTCATCATCCTTAGGCAACAAACCTCGTCTCTGTTTGCTTTTTAAAGCTCGTTTATGTTTATGAGAATTCATATGGATAACAATCTCTCGGTCACCAATAATGAGTCTTTCGCAAATATCACAGTAATTGCTTGAATGTACATTAATATTAGTTTTTTCTTGAGTTATATTTGATTTTAAAGGTTCATATTGGCATTTTGTTTTATTTATGAACGTTTCTACAATGTGAATTGCTTTATTTTTAACTTCATTATTCCAATCGCTTATATTCGTTGTATCCAATTCGTAAATCGGAGGTATCTAAAAATAAGCGACATCTATTATTACAATATGTAAACTAAATAGAATTTCTATTTGACAATAGATGACGTAAGTTTATTTCGTCATTACTTTGAGGTACAGCTATTACGCACAAGATGGCGCTTTTTCTACGTTTTTATAAAGTAAATATCATCTAATTAAAAATAACATATTAATAATTACACTGAATTATGCAATAGTAAACAATTCATTATTGCGTTTTTATTTGTACTCGATTGTATGTAAGCATTGAAGTAAATAACAAGCCGTTAAACCAGGAAAATATATAAAATAACTGCGAAAATTATACATATTGTATTATCAAGCATTCCATGGATATTGAAGCAAAATTGATTTATTAAAACTAATATTAATAGCCGTCTATGCATAATTGCCCGATATTACTTTTAAAAATATTTATAATGAAATAATTGGTTCTATGATATAAAGAAATATGTTGCTAATATATGTAGCTTCACTATCTATTTAGCTCGCGTATAATATTGTATAACTTATATTTAACAAAAGATTAATAAGTACAACATATTTTAACAATAAAAAATATTTGAATAATTTTTAAATTACTTTTTTTTTATGTAACTGACTGTAAACAGAATGATTGCGGGTTCAGTACCCGCTCAGGGGAATGAATTATTAATTTAATCTCCTTGTTCTAGTAATAAGACAAAGCACGTTGTTTAGTGGGGAACTAAGCATCTTAACACTAGATTCCTTCTGTCTATCTTGCTATATGCGGGATACAGCTTGAACTAATCGCGAAAATTAACCTAAAAAACTTAAAAAAAAACAATAAACGTTACTTCTCTAGTAGGATGATCCAAGAACCGTCCTCTAACCATTTTATTCTGTCTTCTCGCATACCTTCTCGTACCCATCTTCATATTTTCTATACTCTCTTTTAACAATTTGTTACCTTCTTCGCTATTCTTCATTTCGGGTGTCAGCATTAAATATTCGTGGAATTCTTTAAAGCCGAGAGTTTGAAAAATACCTTTTGTGTAATCTGGTGGTCTGAAATAATAAAAAATAACTTTTTTAAAATCATCTGTTGCGACCGTTTCAATATTGAAAATAATATTGAGACCGTCGTGGCGCAGCGGCGTGTGTAAGCGCGACGGTTGTGGGCTCTAATGCATACTTCTTTCAACAAATTATTTTCATCTCTCGCTCTGGCAACAAGATAAAGCGCGGCGTTGTGTTCCGCTACTCGACATTAAATTTATCTTCCTAGACATCTTTAAATGGGTAAAAAGTAGTAACTAATCTCCACATTCTGCCCCCTATCTCATAAAATCACAAAAATATTTGTTAAAAACACTTTATTAGATTATTTTTAATGTTAAAATAGAAAGGGGTTGCGTCAAATATTTTTGCATAAGTACCCTCATGTTTTCTTTTAACGAGGGTAGTTAAAAAAAATGTATACATTTGTATTATATCCGAGGATTTGCCAGATGCGCTCGACCTTTTATCTTGGAAATTATGAATGTTACATAATATTAGGTATTTCTCGTGACGTTACGAGCATGTAGCTTTTTATTGTTTATAATTTATTTACTATCGTTTTTTGACACGTTATACAGCACAGCGTCTACCTTAATGAATTATTTTGATTTCCTCGGTTAACATTTTTCTTATTTACCGTAGAAAAAAAAATATCACTCTGTTCTCCGCTTAATGCCTAAGTGACTTCAGGTACCGCCAAATTTTCGAGATATTACGTATTGAGAGGCGGAACTCAACCCCACAGTCTTGTTACTAGAGCGAGAAAATACTAACAATATACGGCTGCGGTACGACGGCCTCAATAATAATAATAATACACCTTATAAGTATATTAATATAAACAAACACTACATACAAATTCAATTAAAAAAAAAACAACATCCGGAAAAGATTTCGTATCGATTTAATATACCGATTATATGTAAAAAAACTTATCGATTCTAAGAAGCGCACGATTCAACCGTTACAGTTGATTTATGACGCGTGTGGGCTTTCATTGGCGTTTTGACTGCGATCTACGTGTTTCTTGTAAACAGTGTTTGTACGTAAATAGATTATATATTCTTAATTTAATTTGATTATACATATATTTATTTAATTTTAAGTTAAAGAACTAGAACCCATCGAATTGTAATTTGAGGTTGTCATCGTGGTACAGGGGAACAAGTCTATTATTATACTATTCTACTATTATACGCGACTATTAACGCGACGATTGTGACTTCGATTCCCATTCGGGGGAATGAAATATATAATATTTACATTGCTTCGCTCTGGTAAGACTCACGTGAGTCAGTTAGTAAAGCTGAAGAATTTGTTTGGATGAACGCGATAAGGAACTATTGCACACTTTCACACACACAAAACGAACCTTTTTTTGGGATAGCCAATTTATTGAGGAAACGCTATTAGCAGTGGTGTATGACGTTAAACACTTCGATGAATCCTTCTGTAACTGTGGTAAGCCTTACCTCGGGCCCGTACGATATTCTCTCTCAACTCAAGTTTGAGATCGATCTTGAGATACCGTTTGCATTCATAGATCATAATAATATGAATGAAAACAGCATCTCAACATCGATCTCTGATTTGAGATCCGTTTATAAATAGTTATAGCTTAGTTACTTTAATCCACAGGCTAAACTTAGTTTATTTAATAACTTTAAAACTAAAATTCCTCTGCTTCCATATCAATAAATACATACAAATCCATTACAACTGTACTAAGCGATCATCATTTGGTATATTCAACAGTCATGCAACCATTCGTATCGGGTATCGACCCCGCACTCACGGGCACCTCCTAGTCCTATGTGACCCGTGGACTGTGGTATACACTCCTATCAATATTTACACAGCGATTGCCGCTTTTTGATAGGACTTTTGAGGAAAAAAAATGATTAAATATGACAAGTTCGCTGAAATCAAGTTGTTGAATATATATTAAATATAGGATATGTAATATTATATGTGGTGGTTCTGTACATGTGATGTTAGTAGGTTCAGTTCTAATTTAGGGTGGTGATGGAGCGTTATAATTTAGTAGATTTTCGTTTGTATGGTCTTTTTTGCAAAGTATGTATCTAATATTATTCTAAATAGATGAAAAGTATGGAGCGAACTGATATTTCACTTTATATTTCTGCCTTTTGTAAGGAAAAAGTACCGATTTTTTTCCCAAGATTTTAGACATACAAAAAGACTTTATCGTTAGGTAAAATTGTTTTATGTAAAATCAATATACATTTAAAAAAATGAATAAAGATGTCACGCTATATCCTGCATACAGAGTTTTTTTTTACCGCAGGCAGTTTCACACTTAGTCCCGCATTCAGGAACAAACAGAAAGAACATAGTGTTGAGACACTCCGATCTTCGTCTTCCACCCGTAATCAAACATCGCGTATTCAGTACTATCACATTAGATAACCTCCGTAGTGCCATCGTGGTGTGAGGTACTCTGTCACCAAGGCAATAGTCGACGGAGAGTACTTAACTATGGGTCTTAACACTAGGTTCCCTCCGCGAGAAACAGCGTGAAGTTAAAGAAAACAAGTATTAGATAAATTCTGGATAAAAAAATGGGTATTTCATATCGTTTCTAATATAACAAACTTGGTTTCCACTCAAGTTTCATAGTTACCTAATACACATGTTACACGGTGGCTGGTAGCTGGAGCTAGGAATTTTACGAGACTCCAGCTATTAGTGATAATTGAATAACATACGTCAAGGTGTTTCATTTGACGTTGGATTGTTTGTCACTCTTATGGCAAATTAGAAGGAGAAAGCTTGGAATATTTATTAGGGTTTGTTGCTTCGTTCTGGTTGTAATTTTGTATTTGCATGTAGATTGTTTTATACGTAGGAATGCTTAAGGTTCTCAGAGGTATATTTGTTGTGAGTGTGGCGGTTAGATACCACTTACCACTGACCACGCCATATCTAGATTTTCAATGGAAAGCGGAGAACGAAGTGTCTTGACACTAGATTCTCAACCTAGTGTGAGCATTAGTGACGATTGGCGGTAAACAAGCGTAACAGGGTCACAAAGTCCACGCAAACAAAGTCACGGGTGACAAGTAGTGTTAAACGTTTTGTATTTCGTGGAGTAGAAAAGAGAATTTAGTGACAACACTCTACGTTATTTATTATCAGCTCATTTTATTAAGTTTCAAAGTTTCAAAAGTTATACTAACATAAACCAAAATATTTATAACAAACTTAAAATGTAAATTACGAAAAATTCCTAAACAAACTTTGGTCTCTGTAGATAGTGGGAACCTTTTATGTTTCTAAGGACCCTTTATTCTTCGCATGTGACTGCTACCCCAATTAGATCATCCTTTATAGACGTGTAAATTGAACGATTAATGAAATATTTCATACATTTTACTATCACTAACATGACTTGTATTTTTTTTTAATATAAAACATTCTCACGGCAATAATAAAAAAAAAAGTCTAAGACGTAAAAATTTTTACAATGCAGTTCAATTAAATATATAAACTTTATAATATTTGTTTTGTGTAGTCACATGGATCTTGAGAGGGGTCTTGAGATGTCGTTCTTATTTATAGATTATTAAAACAGCCTTTTAAGTGCTATAGCTAATTTTGATCATGGAAAATTTGAACCTTCTAAGTAGGGTAGCTGCTGTTGTAGTGCGTCGTCTATGACTCTCTCAGCAATGGAAGTGTTTTATATTGAGGTCAGTCGTGACATTTTCATTTACATATAGAGTACATTTTCATTTCCTCGCTTTGGGGTCGAGGCGGCGGTAAGTTCCGCCAATCAACACGCAATGCCTCCAGAATTCGGCGGAAAATGGGGTACGGAGTATCTTAGTACTAAGTTCCCTCTGTTCCCTGTGTGTGCGGGATACAGCGTGGAGCTGATTTAATTTAATTTTTTAATTTTAACATCGGTGTATATTTTGTTCTATAATTAACCTCTAAATTGAAAGCTACCTTGCTTGGTAAGCAAAGTTCGACAATAGTCAGACTTCCTCCAGGATATAGTTGGCAAATTTTATTCATAATGGAGAAGGGAATAATATGTCACTATATTTTTTCTATCAGTGGATCAGCGTCTTGCTATAAGTGCGATGGTTCTAACTTTGATATCAACTCGGGGGAATTCATTATTTGGGTTGAGTTCCACCACCCACGCAATGTTTCTTATGTAGTTGGAGCTGAAAGTTGAAAACGTAGCGTCTTGACACTGGTCTCTCTCCATTTGATCTTTGCTACGAAGGCTTTACATTTCCTTTTTTAGCTTCACCCTGTATCCCGCACATAGCAGGGTTGGAAAATGGGAACATCGTTTTTTAACACATTTTGCACTATGTTTTTTTTTATTACGTTTTTAATCTGTTAAGCTTAAACCGTACATTTCTGGTTATTAAAATTTCCACGATGCTACATAGTTTTCTAGGTGTTGGGGCTTCAGAAGTAATGCTCTTATTGAGGTCATGGAACACAAACACTGTGCTACGGTTGGAGTTGAGGTAACGAACAAATCGCCACAAAAGTGAAAACTTATAAACGCTAATAGTAACCCTAGATGCGTCGTGTGATTAAATTATATATTTTTGTAATTTTTTAAAGTGTTATTATATGTTTTGGAAAAGATTTTATAAAAGTAATATGATATATTTATATATTACTAGTCGTCGTGGCAATTTAGTTTGTGTGGACGTTAAATAGAAAGTCAATCTTTTTCTCGTTCTTGTAGTGTTTTCGAGAAAATCTTTCTTAGTGAAATTCATATTTTTAAAGTTTTGAAATTTGTTTTAAAATGTGTACAACATTAAGAATGTATAAAAATTATAAAAAATCTCGAACCCGTGGCTCTTGGAAATGAAACTTAATTTACTCTTGCTTTTTTCAATCGTTATAACGCTTGGAAGGGTTTCAGTTGTCTAATAACTAAGAAAAAAAATGTGAATTGAAGGAAAGATGTTAAGTATTTATACATTTTTCGATGTAATTATGCAGCTTTATCATTTTTTAATTTTCAATGATTTACTGTTTTTTAAATAATACTCGCAAGCGCAAAGCGCAGCGTTAGGTTCCGCCACTCAAAATTCAATGTAACGAGAATTCAGAAGAAAGTGGGGAACAGAAGTGTGTTAATGGGAGAGGAGTGTCTTAACTCTATGTTCCCATGTTTCCTCGGCCTACAACTGGTATGTGCAGGATACAGCGTGAAGCTTTAATGTACCTATTGATGCTGTATAAATATCTCTCATCAGATTTAGTGAGTAAGCTTTCTGAGAACTTGAAATACATGTGTAGGCGCCGTAATAAACATTACAAATAACTAATAACTGTTCTAAAGATATTTTTGTCGTATATACTACGGGTATATCAAGCAATCTTGATAAGAAGTTCTCTTCTACGATTAGATATTAAAACACAGTTATTGAAATATAATATCTGAGAAATGAATGAATGAATATACTTAAATATGTAGGTAGGTAGGTTACCTTTACCTTTAGCCTCAAAAAATTTTTTTAAAGTGACTTTTTGAGTCCTATATTCGAGTAAAGAGTGGAAATTAATTTAAAGCTATTTTTTAATGTTTTATTAATTGACATATCTAGTAATATGTGATATATCCATTTTGTATAGGATGGTAGCAATAGAGCGGGCTGCGGTCGCTACTTGCTACCGCGTGCGTAACACTACTGTAGCCCGCTGTATGCTTCTTGATACTTGAAGTATAATGAAAAAGATTCTGTAGAAAATCTTATCCTTAAGAATAGAATACTATTCTTTTTTTCTAAACATTTTTTCTCTTAAAATTAGGAAAGTTTGTGAGGATTGTTAGATGTTTGTTTCACTGTTACGCAAAATCTACTGAAGGGACTTAAATGAAACTACAGTAATATGGCTTATACATCAAAATATCACATAGCCTACAATTAATGTAAAGGCATTATATGTATAATTTGGCTATAGTATAACAATAAATGTGTTATTTGGGTCGCTAGTAATTTTTAATAATATCTAATTATTTATTAGTACAGCAGCGTAGGTCGCCAGTTTGATTTTACGTTATCGGGAAGTTAGTCGAGTTACTTTTTTTGGAATTTTTGGTTTTGGTTTTGGTATGGTTTGTTGAAATTGCACACAATTGACAATAGATTTTCTTTTTTCCAAAAAAGTTATTAGGTATATAAATATATTTAGATGTTATTACTACGAGGCCGTCGTGGACCTGGGCCACAAGGGTGTGACAGAAACGCGATGGTTGTGGGTTCAATCCCCGCTCGAGGGAATGAATTATTATTATATATTTTTTATGGAAAAGACAAGGCAAACGAGCGTTCGGGTCACCTGATGGTAAGTGATCGCCGCCGCCCACGATCACGTAAAGGAGAAGCTACAGGTGCGTTGCCAGCCTTTAAGGTAGAGATAGCTTTTTAAAGGTACCCATTTCATATCGACCTGGAAACGTTGCTGTAGTTAGGCCATTCCGCAGTTGTGTGGCGCGTGGAAGGAAGTGGAGTGCCGAAGCACTATATTCAGGTGGTGTGGATGATATTTAAGCTTGTGACGTACTGTTCGGTTAGACAATTCGGCGGCAGAGGTCAAACAGTTCCTCGGAACACTCCCCAGTGAAGTACCGTCTCGCTATGCTGATGACCCCTAGATTCTTCGAGACTAACTTGGCCTTGCTTTACAGATAATTGCGATACTGGCAGTCACTCGAAACATTGAGGCCTAATATACTGATACTGGGCGCGGCTACAAGGAGAGTCTTTTGAAAGACTGGCGATACGACAAATGGGGTTATTATTCCTTAATATTTTCATTTCTTCGCTCTGGCACCAAGGCAAAAGCCCGGCGTTGGGTTCCGCCACTCAACACGCAATACCTCGAAAAATTTGGCAGAAAGTGGGGAATAAATACAGCGTGAAGCTTATTAATGATAAATTATTACTATTAGTTGTGTTTTTACCCATTTCTACGAGTGAGAATTGAACCATTGCATTAATAATTTATATCTTAATATATTATGTTATTAATATAAAAGTAGTAATTAATTAATATTATATTTTTTTCCAGGATTAAAGTCAACTGCCATAGGAATAGAATGCATGAAACCTGAGAGCACAGTGAACCGCAGTATGGCAGATGCATCGCGGCCATTGCCCATGGCCGCCATATTGCTTTTTATTTTTTTTATTCACCCCATTTTGTGTTTTTTTTTGGATTGCGTTTGTTTATAAATATAGTGGAGTTTTTTGCTATGTAATTTTTTTTTATTTGAAAAAAAAATATAAATGTAACTATTAACAGTCGGTTCAAAAATAAAACCAGATATGGTTTTAATATATTCTTGTCAAAGAGTCAAATAATTAAAAAAAAAGCCGGAGGCCTCATAGTTTCAGGCAACTTTGTCTATAGAATCATCGATTCAATATTATAACTAGGGTAAAAGCGTCGCCCGAATTCTAGACATTGCTATTGTTGAGTGGCGGAACTCAACGCCGGACTTTCCGGACACATTTACAATTACATTTTTTTTTCATATGTAGGCAATTATAATAGAGGGCGTCGCAGCGCAGAGACACAAGGTTAGTTCATATAACTACATTTAGTGCCTTTAAAATAGGCGGAGAGTGGAGACTAATTGTCTCAACACTATTTTCTCCCCCAGTAACTGCAGGATATAAATAAAAAAACGTAATATTAATTACAAACCACACAAAGTCGGTTGGGAAGATACATTTTTTGTTACATACCATTCACGAAATCCATCTCGATTCTTATTTTAATCAATGAAATCGATTCATCGTTACATTAAATCGTTTTAATTTCACGGATAATTTCCGCGAATGGTCCCTTTGTCTCGAATAAACGAACGCTTTTAACGATTTCATGAATCTTCTTTTTTGTAGATTATGTACATACCTAGAGGCCGGTCGTGGCGCAGCGGCACGAGGTGTGACTGTAAAACCGACTGGTTGTGGGTTCAATCCCCACTCGAGGAGATGAAATATTTACTTAAATTTATATTTCCATTTCTTCGCTCTGGTGTCGAGGTTAAGCGCGGCGTTGAGCTCTGCCACTCAATACGCAATGCCTCCAGGATTCGGCAGAAAGTGGCGAACGGAGTGTCTTAACACTAGGTTCCCTCTGCCTACCCTGCTGTGTGCGGGATACAGCGTGAAGCTGATTTATTTTTATTTTTATGTACATACCTAGATTTTTTTCAACTTTTAACTTTACTTAGTACAGTGTTAAATATATTTACTTGTCTAATTAAGATTTTTATTGGTAAAATGGACATTTCCCGATTATTTTCGCACTAGTTAAGCTAGTGTTAAGACAGCAATTTTTGTAGTATTGTGCGTAGAATGGCGTAAGTTAAACCACCGATTTCCCTACAAGAGATGAACTCGCGACCTTATAAGCTCCGTGGTAAGACGCCAGTATGCCACTAAGACAAATAATAACACATAAAATGTGAGCAAACTAACTTAAGATGTGTTATAAGTTAGTAGAGATTAAGAGCGTAATTTCTAAAATGTGAACGTAAGAAAAATCTCTGGTGAGTTAGCATTGAACGTCGAAATAAGAAGAAAGAAAAAGAAGTGATAACAAATATGCAAATGCAGTTTCTAAGACCTTCGACGTAATTCGATAAAAAAGTACTTATAGTTTAATTGGCAAATAGCGCTTGTATGGTAAGCAAGAGGTGCGGGTTCAAATTCCGTTATGATATTTTTTTTACTGGTTGTCTAAAAATTTGGCACAATTAGCTAGATTCCCTCTTAACCTGGTGTGTGTGGGAAACAGCACGAAGCTAAAAAAATATAGGTATATGTAGAAGGATAGGATATTTATATGATACTCAATTTATCCAAAATCCATCCATCCACTTACTTGCCATCCCGGATCCTCTGCTTATTGTGCCTGTCGTGGAAGTTCAGCAGTTCATCGATCAAGCCCTCTTCCAGCATGGCGTCGACCCTCGCGTTGAGCCGCGCGTCGTGTACGGTCTGGAGCGAACAATGGGTACGAGATTAAATATTTCGGTGCTATTCCTTTGATATGTGTTTGTCTTTGATGTTGACGGTTCTATGGAATTTTGATGGTTTAGGCATTAAAGGGAAATTTGTGACAGATTCTGCGTACAGTTGTTGATTTATTTAAAATAATTTAATATATTAAAAATGTTTGTGTTTATTGAAGAGATGTGGTACAGTTTATAACAGGGATGGGGATGGATGTAACATTTCGGATCTGAACGCAGGTGCGAAGAATACTATATCGGTTTTAATTTTGGTTATGTATATAAAATATCATTCAAATATATACAGACTTAATAGTTACTATTAAATATAAGCTTCAAGTTTAAATTACAAATTCGTGATACCGCCGCATACGGCACAGCGTCTGATTGTGAACGCCACGGTTCTGGGTTCGATTTTCGCTCGAAGGGCGATAAATTATTTTATATCCTCGTTCTAGTTGCAAGACAAACCACACCGTGGAGTTCCGTCACTCAACATGCAACTTCTGAGTGTCTTAACACTAGCTTCTTTCTACCTAACCTAAAAATAAAATAAAAGGACAAACAAATATATACACAAAATCTACAAAAATCTTCAAATATTCCACTAATGTAAAGAAGGTAGCGATATCGTAATAACCGATTTCGTATTCAACGCGTAGTACCCTAATTAAAAAGCTCAAAGCTCGCTTACTAATTACACTCAATTCACGTTTCTATGACAAGAATTTTTAGATCGTATCGTCATATAAAGATAGGGAATTCTCACAGTTGAAGAATCGATTTAATTTATTTCGAAAGAAGTTTTTACTTTTAAGATATCACCACTGTTAGTTACTGTGGCACAGTGGTGTAGCGTATGGATTGAAAACGTGGCGGTTGTGGACTCGATCCCACTCAATGAAATTATTAATTAAATATTATTATTTCTTCGCTGTGGTAACAAGACAACGCTACGTTGAGTTTCGTCACTTAGAACGTAATATTTCGAAAAGTCGGTGGAAATTGGGGAATTAATACATGCTTCCATTTAAGCAAATAAGGTTTTGGTGAGAAACCAGAATAAACATGAACATATATTATAGAAAATAGACTATAATATTTTTATTTATCATCTGCAGTATTGCAAGATAGGCAGAAAGAAATTAATAGTTTACTACAGTGTCGTCTTAATGGAAAACATTATAAGTTTGACTTGCAGATCCTAACAACAACACAAAAGTGGGAATCGAACCCACAACCGCCGTGTTTGCAGGTAGACGTCACTGTAATACGAATCCAATAATAATAAAAAAATCATACATTAAAAAAATAACTAAAGTCAATTTACTATAGTTCATAGTAAACTGCGTAAATAATAAACTTGTGAGTGTAAAATGTAATTGTAGGCGCCAACGTATAATAATTCGTGACTAGACGTGCATACATATTATTATAATACTAAAATATCTTATTATATGAACATAATAATTATATTCTTACGGTTACGTAAAATTACAGAGCTTCTGTAGATGCCATAGAGTTTTTTTATATAAATAATTAAAAGCCAGTCGTAGCACAGAGGCACAATGTGTAACTGTAGATCAGAGGTTGTAAGTTCGATTTTTACTCAAAGAAATAAAAAAAAATATTTTCATGGTGTCGAGGTATAGCGTTGCGTTGAGTTTCGCCTTACTTAACTTCAGATAATGGGGAACGAAACTTTAAAAGCAGGATGTTAAAAAAAACTACAGAAATACTAGAGACAAAATTTGTAACAACCAAACAAGAATATTAAGAATGTATAACTTAAAAATCTGTAACGTTTACAGTAACCTAGAACAAGAGTGTTCAAATCATGTAACGTTTTAATTTTTATGTAAGTTACGTTACGTAAAATCCTTTTTTCCATTCTCGTTGGAATTTCGGGAGTTCCCAACTTTTAATGCTGCCTACACTCGCCAAAGACAAATTTCAGCGTTCTACGCCGCGTAGTACCAACTGTGTTGCGTTATACATAAATAACAATAGAGTTTTCTACGCAAATACTTTAAACAGAATTTTAATACAAAACCAATATTTCGACAAAAAACAACCTACAAGTAAACAATCGCTCTTTTATCGAATACATCGAAGCACTTCCTCAGTATTTTAAAGTTTAAAATCTTCGTACAACAGCTTCATATCTTCTAAGACACGGCTCTACTCTAACGCAGCATAATAATATAGACTTTGTTGTGTTATTACCGCATAGTCTATAGTTTATAACTTCTCGTTCTAAAAGTTGTGGGTATAAAACCATCTGCAGAGGTACACCGTGATGATATTTGGGGTAACCTTTGTACGGCGTATATAAATTCTTTATTGCCAATCAAAATCTGGACACTTAGTATATATTCATGAGTTTCTAGTTGTAAACTTTAACTAGAAGTTACAAAGTTAGGGTTTAGAAACTTTATAGTGTATACAGAATGAAAGTGACCCAGTTGGTACTTTATCTTTACGCATTTTATTACTTTGTGATATTACAAACCGCTAAAAAATACACGATTAATACAATTATATCAATATAAATATATTTTTTTCTAATCTTAAAAAAAAATACTTGTCGTTTTGCAAATTTGTGTTTACACCGAATGGGATTTTTAACTTAACTTATCTTCACGCTTTATCTCTAGCGGGGTAGTCAGAGAGAACGGAGCGCCAAACGCTACGGTCTCTACATGAGAGAATGGGATTCTAACTTATAATAATCATAGTATATTATATATAGTTACAAAATATACATAGTTACAAAATTATATATATCAGTTACACATAGATACCAATTCAAAACAACTTTGAACTTTATCGCCAATACCTACGATTCGATTTCAGAATGAGGTGTGTGCGGCGGTGTTCCTTTGATAGGTTTATGTGCGTACGTCGTCCTTACAAATTGCGTTTTATTTTACAACGATAATTTTATTATTTATTTTGTTTTAAAAGAAACCTTTTCATTTTTGGGACAAGAATTGTATTAGGCTTTTACAGAGTAGTTAAAACTGTGGTTTCATTTAATGTGGTGCTGACACTTCCACCCTGTATATAGTTACAAATTTTTATCAAAAAACAACAATATACCCAAAAAAACATATCTATTCAATATCTCCAACCGGCTCACCCAAATTAAATTGTATTTTACATTGCGTGAATACTAATATTGCTAAAAGAATTTTATGAAATCAAAAAATTCTTGGAGATCGACGGTTTTCCTAAATTATTCCGGCTTGGACACGCTGTGTTTCGCATACCGATGCAGAATGGCCGAATATAAGCAATTACAAGACCGTTGACCCGCGGTGCATAGATAATATACAAAATTCGATATGTAAGAAAAATGTATGTTATAAAAATTAAATATATTTTCGCATTAACATATTAATAGTTTTTAGTCTGTGTTTATTTATTGTTGGTCTAGTGATTTAGTGGTTAATGTGTGTTACACTGTTATCGCGGATTAGGATTCTCATTTTTGATATATGTATATGTGTATAACAAAATATATACTCTCTATTTTGGAATGTGGGAAATTACTGCCATTTTTTTTAATTTATCAGCATTTTAAGATAAAGTGTGGCGTTCGATTTCGCCACTCAACATGCAATATTTAGAAATTCGGTATATAATGGAGAGATGGAGTGTTAATATTGAGTTGTCTCTGTCTATCTGCTATATGGCAAAGTAATGGTTTTTTTTTGATACTGTATCCCACACATAGCAGAGTGGGCAGACGGAACCCGGGGATCTGGTATTAAGACATTTCTTTTCCATTAAGTCACTTCTGTTCCCCACTTTCCGCCGAATTTTTGAGGCATTGCGTGTTGAGTGTCGGAACTCAAATCCGCTTTTTGCCTCATTACTCGCTGGTAAATAAAAGGAAATACAAATACTAAATATTTCATTCTTTCGAGTGGAAGTCGAACCCACAACTGCTATATATTTTCCATTCTCGTTTTCACTGTAACTTGATCCTCATATATACCTTAAAAAATGCAGTACTAGGTTCCGCCAGCCTATTCTTTTCTAATTTCTCTTAGATCTTCCTAAATTATATAATTTATTTTATTTGTTTACATATAATTTATTTCAAGCTTAAGTTATTTCAATTAAGTCGACTTGTAGAACTTTTGAGAATATTAATAAATAATTTAAAGAATGTTGTTGTAAATGAATTATAAAAGATTCCATACTTTTAGTTTAATATTCGGTGAAGATAATAAAGGTGAACAACCACGTTTCACATTTAAAAGTTGCTAAAAATAGCTCAATTCTAGATTATACAATATGTATCTGTTACAGATTAAATTACACGGATATTTAAATCCAGTTCAGAAAAAAATATTGTATTATAATTTATTTATCATATTATAAAATTAAAACATTTGTATAAATAAATGATATATTTCTAAAAATAAATTAAAAATTAATATAAATTATCGAATGGCGCATTAACCCCATCGTAGAACAATGGTATCTGACTGTATGTGATAGTCTTAAAATAGAATTTCAAAGAAAAAAAATTAATTAAAGACCGTTGGAGACAAGTGTGCCAGTGTAAACACGACGGCTGTGGGCCGTCGTGTTTACAGTTGCTTTTTGACTCCCACTTGAGATTATCAATTTTTGAATATTTTCATTTCCTCGTTCTGATAATAGGCAAAGCGCGGCGTTGACTTCCGCCACTCAGCACGTAATGCCTCGATAAATAGGCGGAAAGTTGGGAATGGAACAGTGGAGGTGTCATAATGGGAACGGTGTGTTAACACTAGGTTCCCAAATTTCTTTACTTAGTAAGTATTTATTATTTTTTTTTATTTATATATCTTATCCTTCTTCCAAGGTAAAGCGCGGCGGTGATTTCCGCCACTTAACATACGCCAATATGTTTAGTTGGAGAGAGGTTACGAGGTTTCCTGATTCTTTAATTTATTCTGCGGGAAAAGCGTGAAGTAAAAAAAAAATACATTTCCCGTTCTAGTTATGCAATACGTGATTTCTTGTTCCAACACCATAACACTTCTATGATAATGGGAAAAAGTATATATTGGGTATATATGTATATATATATATATATATATATATATATATATATATATATATATAACAAACTCTCAAACAATACCTTTTGTTATAGTAATAATTTTTGTCTATATACAAGAATATATTTATTAAACAACAAGTTCGACCAGTGCCACTAAAACAGTATATTTATAGCATAAAACTATTTTGTAGGGAACTTCCTTATTGACAGCGATATTACTCGCATGGTGTTTTATAGTAACCATAATATAACCATGAATCTTGCAACAGAGTTCTAAAACATAACTTTTCAGTATAATTTGTCTATAAATTGAATATTTCATATATATAAAGGTTTTCAAAGAGGCCAATTTCTTCGCTCTGGTGTCAAGGCAAAGCGCGGCGTTGAGTTACGCCACTCGGCACGCAATGCCTCTAGAATTCGGCGGAAAGTGGGTAAAAGAGTGTCTGAATACTAGGTTCCCTCTGCCTACCCTGCTGTGTGCGGGATACAGCGTGAAGCTGATTTGATTTAATTTTATAAAGGTTTTCATGTAAGTAATATTATAAATTTTATATATTTTAAAGTTAATTTTCGTTTAGTTTTTTTTAAATAATACGTATATGTACGTACATACATGTACATACAGGTACCTTTAATCCGTGTTAAGTGGTGTAATGAAAACAAAAATCAGATACAGTATGGCACAGACAGATTTTAATTGATATTTCAACGTGTTTATATAAAAATGAACAATTCAAAATAATTATATCTTTTTTGCGTCACGCTGTATCCTGCACACAGCAGGGTATGCAGAGCCTATTGTTAAGACACTCCGTTCCTCATTTTCTGCCAAATTCTGGAGGCATTGCGTGTTGAGTGGCGGACCTTAACGCAGCGCTTTGTCTCAACTCCAGAACTTCATTTTCTCGAGTGGTAATCTAATCCAGAACCTGTCGCGTTTACAGTCACAATTTGTACCTCTGCATTTGTTTTATAATATTTTATTTAATTTAATTTATATGATTTACATAAAAGATGGGAAATTATTTAATAAATTGTAAAACTGTTTATAATAAATAAAAAAAAATAATAATAACCAACCAATTATGAAAAACCCTTAACATAAATTAGATGTTATTCTGAAGTATAAACTATAGTATTGTAAAGTTTGACCTAATCCATTCAGTAGCTTTTCGGTGAAAGCAAACAAACATCCACACTAACAAACATTCACATTTAAAAAAATACTATTATAATATATAGAATGGAAGTAAGCTCTACCACAATTTAGATGAAATGTAAGTAATATCAGCCTCACGCTGTATCCCGCACACAGCAGGGTAGGCAATATCTGTGAGCTAATATCACCCGTTCTTTAAACAAATTATAAAAAAACATCTACATATATTCTACATATATTGAGGCCGATCGTGGCGCAGCGGCACGAGGTGTGACTGCAAAACTGACTGGTTGTGGGTTCGATCCCCACTCGAGGAGATGAAATATTTACTTAAATTTATATTTCCATTTCTTCGCTCTGGCGTTCTCTCTGCCTACCCTGCTGTGTGCGGGATACAGCGTGAAGCTAATAAAGTAAAAAAAAAATCTACATATATAAACATCAAAATTATTCCGGAATTGAACCTACAACCCTACAACAAATATTGGTGCACTACAGCATAAGAGCATCCATTATATTTTTGCCCGTGTAAATATTCTGTCACGCTTTATAAATCGCTTCAAAGTGGAGTTAAAGAGAACCTTATAAATTACGTACCGTACGATTTGGCCGACCTTGACTTCGGATTTTTTTCGACTATGTACTCATTCATTGAAATGCTAAGTTGGAAGTGTTTTCATATAAGCGTTTTTCCAGACTTTTCTGCGAATTTATGTATTTATATTTAAATATTTCGCTATAGTCCAGGCATTGTGAATGGCTATTATTAAAATAGCTTATCTATTTTTATATACTTTTTATGCTATATTTGTAATGTCTGTAAATCTATTTTTTGTTCAGTTTCACTCTGTTGCTTTATGCTGTTTCCCTCATATAGCAAAGGAGACAGAGGGAGTCTGGTGTTAAGATACTCCGCTTCCCACTTCACCAAATTCTGGAGGCATTGCGTGTTGAGTGGCGAGACTCAATGGCGCGTTATATTTTATTTATTGATGTATAATAAAAATAGAATTGCCATATTTTATAAAATATACTAGTTGCCGCCTCTAACTTCGCTTCCGTAGAATTTATGACCCATGTCATACTCCATTATTGTACTATCTATAAGTAAGTTCAAAGGCATTTATATCTATTAAGGGTTAGCTGGTCCGCTCGGGTTCCACATAGACGTTTGTCTTCTTATTTAATATTAATACGTATCACGCATAGAGGAGGATACGACGAATTGTAGTCAAACAAACTGCGAGAAAGAGGATTCTCAAGATAACAGGCTTAAGGTGTATCCGAAATAGAAATGCGACACACAAAAAAATCAAATAATGTCTCAGCAACGAAACTCTTAAAAATAACATAAACGTTACAATAATTTCTGTACAAAATACACTAAAAGGCAATATGACACTGAACTACTAAAAAATGTCTAACAATACTAAGGCCAGTCGTGGCGAGTGCTCCTGGGCCACGACTGGCCTTAGTACTGTGACGTGAACAGTGTGCGATTGTAAACCCGACTGATTGATTTTAATTTCTTCGCTATGGTGTCGAGGTAAAGCATTTCCGTGTATCTTAACACTAGATTCCCTCTGCCTACCCTGCTATGTGCGGGATACAGCGTGAAGCTGAAGAAGATTTATTTATTTTTTGATACTAGGGCATTTTTAATATGCTTTAGAAAATATAGCTTCCACCAATTCTACACTCATCTACTAAATCTATCTAAGCAAAAGCATTCTGCTATGTGCGTGATAGAAAACTTATATGTAACGTACTTGATCGGCTTGGTGGTAAATGGCTTACTAGAAGAGGAGGTTCAAATTTTTACACGTTTTATAAAATATTTTCACTTTAAAACTATTACAGATTACTTACACACATACAAGAATATTTCAACATATGTACGTACCTATAAGAAAAATACTTACGTGCTTAGAGTTTATTAACATTTTATGATAATTAGAACAAACATATTATATATACACATTTTGTGAATACGATGAATGAAAAATACCAACCAGACAGCGTTTTAAAGAGGTTTTTTATTCAAAAGCAATAGAGAACTGTTTTAAGGAAATTAATGCGTCTGACTTCTTATTAGGTTAATAAATATGACCATTGCAATGTTATATCGCAATGGATTGTGTTTCTGTCTAATCGGACTAATCTCGGGAACTGCTGAACCGACTAATATGGAACTTTCACTGGAAGATAGAGATCCAGTTGGATCGGGTAAAGAGGTAAACTAGGCGGTTCTTCTGCGACAAAAGCGAGCGTGAATACCTACCACCCAAATACATACGAAATAACCAAACACTTTTTTTTGCGAGCAAAACCAACGTAACATTCCAGAACGTTTAAATTACAATATATTAAATGTATAACAAAAAAGATATCGTAAATATACTTAAATAATATTATGTAAGTAAATAATAGTACAGTTGAGGTGCGTAATTTAATATTTATAAAATTTTATATTATTTACTTTAGCATCCAAAAGCCTCAAAATATGAGGTTACTAAGAATTTTATCATCAATTCCAGCAACTTTAAACGGAAATACAATAAAAACACATATTTATTTTATACAAAAACAGGTTGTTTTCAATTAAGAATTGCATAGATTTAATTACTTTGAGCATAGACCATCTGTGACTTCGCTTTATCCTCTGTGGGTGGAGATGTGTCTTAACGAGTTCCGGGGACGTGAGGACTTATTCCTTACGATTTGTGTAAATGGGGGAATTACAATTATACATATAGGGGCTAGTTTTTACCTGCGGCTTCGTCCGCTCGGTTAAAGAGAAATAATCAGCTTCACGCTGTATCCCGCACACAGCAGGGTAGACAGAGGGAATCTAATGTTAAGACACTCCGTTCCCCAGTTTCTGCCGGATTCTGGAGGCATTGCGTGTTGAGTGGCAGAACTCAACGCCGCGCTTTGCCTCGAAACCAGAGCGAAGAAATGGAAATATAAATTTAAGTAAATATTTCATCTCCTCAAGTGGACATCGAACCCACAACCAGTCGGTTTTACAGTCACACTTTGTGCCACTGAGCCACGACTAGCTAGAAATAATCTAATTAGTCCTTTATTAATTATTTATGGAGATTAATCAAAATCTTTTTTTTAAAGCTTCACGCTGTATCCCGCACATAGCAGGCTAGACAGTGGGGACTTGGAAACCTTAAGTTAATATACTTTGTTCCTATTGAGATATTTTTTTCGTTTGACATATTTTTTTCGTTCCCCAGTTTCCACCTAATTATATTGTTTAATCACTGTGCTTTAAAGGCTTATTATTAGGGCACTGAGTGTTGAATGACGGAATTTTCCCGATTGAGAATTTTACATTTCTCCCAAGCGAGAAACGAACCCATGACCGTCGTGTTAAATAAAATCCTTAAATAGTATTTAATTACTTTTTCTTAAGTTCTAAATAATCTCGCGTCATAACAATGACCAGCAATTATACAAGGCTTAGTAAAAACTAAAACTTTTGACATAATACGTGATCGTTTTAATATAGATACTAGAGTGGAGTACTCCATTTTTTGTTGTGTTTAATGATTAAACAGCTTATTAAGTTGTATTTGCTAAATTTATTTTACTAATATCATATAGGAATTTAATTTTACTAATAAAAATATTACACCATGATAAGAAACATAATTTTTAGTTCTATTAGTATTAATAATTGCAGAAAGTTATATTTAGGTAAACAAGTGCTTTTTTATCTCCGTAACTTCGTTGTTTCCCTTCATCAAATACAGTAAGTATTCAGTACAATAAGTACTCAGTTCATTTCTCGATGAAAAAAAAATAAAAATAAATAAATAAATCAGCTTCACGCTGTATCCCGCACACAGCAGGGTAGGCAGAGGGAACCTAGTGTTAAGACATTCCGTTCCCCATTTTCTGCCGGATTCTGAAGGCATTGCGTGTTGAGTGGCAGAACTCAACGCCGCGCTTTGCCTCGACGCCAGAGCGAAGAAATGGAAATATACATTTAAGTAAATATTTCATCTCCTCGAGTGGGGATTGAACCCACAACCAGTCGGTTTTACAGTCACACTTTGTGCCGCTGCGCCACGACTGGCCTCAAAAGAAACGAAAAAAAAAATAAGTTAAAAAAATATAGTAGGTATCGTAAGTCTCCCCTGCAATGGGACACTAACAATACAAATCGTCAAGACACACAGTACGATTGTCAAGTCGTGGCCGCCCTGAAGTTTCTTTCTTAACTTGAACTCGTTGCTCACTCGGGAAAAAAATAATCAAAAGTAAGAAAAAATCTTAAATCAAATCTGGGCAGCCATCTACAATTAAATTTGGGGTGGCCAAGACTCGTCGATCGTTCTATATCTGCAAACGACGCGTCGTGTCGGATGCAATTTTGTTATAATTGAATAGCTTACGGCAATAGACACTTGTCATGTGACCAAATTAAATTTTAACAAGTGAAAGTCTCGCATTTTACTTTCATTTGGTGGAAACTCTTCTAAACGTGAGGTGCTTTATGGTCACACGATATTTTATAAATTAATTAAATCGATACAACTGTTAACGATTTCAATTTTTATTATATAAACTGAAGTAATATAAGTTCTTGTAAGAAATATGAGTTTTCTATTTTATTCTCATACACGAGGAGTGTACTGAGTTTCTATAGTTTGGTGCAACAATGACGTTATTGCACTTTTTTTTAAAGAATTTTTTTTTTCAATGTATGCGAAAACATTTTGATTGCGTCTCCTGTAATATTTCAAAAAGAGCGTTATGTACTAAATATAAGGTTTTTTGGGATAATATATGGGATTGTTTTTCTCCTCATCTAATTTCTGAGTTTTATGTAGAGAATTTAATAATATTTCCTACTCATTTAGAGTCACTGTACTTTTATGGTTTAACTCAATAATGCTCTATAATATTATATAAGAACGAGAAAACGTTTATTTTAATAGCTAACATTTATAATTTTCCCCAAAAAGCATTTGACCCAAATCACGTTCATCCAAAAAAAGCTTACTACAATCTTTTATATTTTAAATGTTATATATAGATAATTTATACCTAAAATGAAATATATCCAACCTCTTTGGACGAACATAAAGATCCAAAGACAACAAGAGTTTCACAGATAATTAACACATCACAGATTAAAGATAAGAAAAACGAGATGTCAAATAAAATAAAATTTAAATATGATTTATACTGTTCACGCTCTGAAACCGTTTCCAGGATAGACATAATGAGTTGGTCGTTGGTCTATTTTAGACGCGATGTCCACACACTCGAAAAATGCAGTCGATATATTGTTAGGCTTAGTCGTCGTTCGTCTTCTTAGTTTGTTTTGTGTTTTAAAAAGTGTATAGAAATAGAAAATTGTTGATAAGGCAGTTAGTTTATATTGCAACGATAAATTCTCTCTGCCCACATACCTATTGAAGAAAATGCGTGATCATTATAAAAAATTGGTTAAGTGCGAGTTTGACTTGCTCACTGAGGGTTTCGTAATATTTTTAGGATTATAAGCCAACGAAGTTGGAAATCATTTTGTATGAAATTATCTACAAATATATGTTTGTAATATTTTTTTCTATAAAATACCTTAATAAATTTACACTTTTTCGGTTTTTTTTCTTATATTTGTAATGTAAGTTCTTTGCCTTGTGCCAAATTCCATAAAAACGATGAGTTAAGCTTAGAACCTTCATCTTTTCTGTGCTCCAAGGATTTTTGTTTTTAACATTCATTTCAGCTTAATACCTCCATGTGGTCACGAGATAAACGGTCTTGACAGACGGATAGACAGGCAACAGGGTATTCCTAGAAGGGTCCCGTTTTTACCTTTTGTGGTACGGAACTTTAAAAATGACTTTTCAAAATATTGTAATTGTTACTATACCTAACGGGAGTACAACATTAGACATTTTTATTAAATTTGTTTTATTAAATAAAGATAGTAAGTTAAATTTTCTATTGTTCAAAACAAGATTTGATGCATTTTAATGTATACAAACTACTTTCTCTAGCGTTTAAATGGCAACACTGAACAATTATCTAACTCGACTATCCTGCATTACATTTCTAAGAAAATATTTCAACTATTACTGAAAATTTTTGATGTTTATTTCTTTTTGTTTTCAGCGCGTTGTATCTTAAATTTTACTTTCAAAAGATACCGTACCTATTAATACAAGTCACTTTTAAAAATCCGATGCATTCTACTATTCTTTTGAATCACACCAAGAAAATGGAACATTAATGTAGCAACGACTTTTTTAGTTCGCTGGTGCGACGATGAAAAATAGCTCGGCTAGGGAAGCTTTTATTTATACTTTGGAGCTTTCCCGCTGAAAGATACTAAATCAGTTGAACAATAAAAATTTGTCAATTCACAAGATTTTGGTACAGATTGTTTTTGTTGCTTGATGGTGAAACATTTGTAATTGAAATTTTTATAATTTGTCATAAACTCGCCATTTTGACAAAGTATGACTTTATCTTGGTAGGAAATGCAAATAATTCATTTCTTCGAGTGGGAATCGAACCCACAACTGTCGAGTTTAGAATCGAACGGTGTGCCGCTGCGTCACGACGATCCCGCATTGTTGTAAAACGTAAGTATTAACTTACGTTTCTTATTCTAGTTACGCAATTCAACATGCAATACCTCCAGAATTTGGCGGAAAGTGGGGTTTCTAAACGGGCAATTTCCGAGTGTCTTAACACTAGCTCTCTGCTGATTTGTATATAAACGATTTTTTATAGAAGTGGCTACTTCTAAAAACAGATATTTGTTAAGATAATTTATTAAGGTGATTGTATCTAGCTTGATTTTATTTAATAGTACGTTTTATTTATATATATTTCTATAGTTATGTGGTTAGGAGAATATGAAGCCATTAAAAGCCAATTAGAGTATTAAAGCAAAAAAATATATTTTTCCCATCTGCGAACTACTTCTTGTAGTAATATTAAAGTTATTTTATTAATAGGTACTAACTAAATTACCTACATTTATTTTAACTTAAGTTTTTTGTGCTGATATAATTCTAATATTGTTTTAAATAGTTTCTTTATCCAATACAAAATATTGCATTTTATGTACGAAGTGTAAAGGCGACGGTTGTGGATTCGGTTACCGATCGACGAATTTCATGTTTAATTTCGTCTGCTAGCAAAGAAAACAATCATCGTATGCAGAAATATTTGTTGTCTAAAGCAATTGATATATAAATTGTCAAAGTCACACTGTTCTTTGTCATAACAGGCTTTGGTCGAAAATAGAATCAAGACACTACGTTCTCCCCTTGCAGCCCGAATTCTAAACAATGCGTGTTGTGGAACGGAACTCAACGTCACATTGTATCAAAATCAATCAAAATAGGAAAGGGTAAATAATTTAGTTATAGTCATTCCGCGGAATGGGTATGGAACTCATAACCACCCTTTTTTCAAGAAGATTCATATATAAATACAGCACTAGAGACAAAACTATTACTCTTTATATATATATATATATATGTATATATATATATATATAGTAAATATTGCGTAACATGAAACTAAGAATGTCTCACAGACGTCGCTTCCGTCTTTTTATCTCTCGTCGATTTGAAGGCGTAGTTGCTGTCTGTCCGAGTGACCTCGAGAGCGGTCGTAAAACTGTGTTAGGTGTTACTATCCAGGTGAAGCTAAGCGTGTATTGTAGAATAATGTTAGCTGTGATGTAAATAAAAAAAAATATATAATCTATGATTACTGAGTTCTTTGTATAAGATTACTTTTTACGCACAAATAATAAATCGCGTAAGTTTGTTGGTTTGGTGTTAATAATTTAAAAAATAAATCAAATTAGCTTCACGGTGTATCCCACAGAAGGGTAAGCAGAGGGAACCTAGTGTCAAGATACTCGGTTCCCCACTTTCCGCGGAATTTTCCAATTCTATTGCATGTTCAGTGGCGGAACTAAGCTTAGCTTTGCCGCGACATAATATAAATTTAAATAAATATTTAATTTCCTCTAGTGGGGATCGAACCTACGATCAGTCACGTTTAAAGTCACTTTTTGTGCCCAATGAAATACTTACTATTATTTGAATATTTTATTTTATTGACATTTTTATTCATCAAACATGTCTAATGTACCTACTCACTACAAATACGTTTGAAGTCAAAACTTTAAATTCAAAAATATTTATTTATGTATCTTCCATATTATTATATCCTACTAAGTGTAGAGTGGCAGCGATATTCACAACCGTCGCGTCTACAGTCTGGTATTGTGCTGCAGCGCCATGACGGCTTCAAAAAGATTAGATTGTAAGATAAAAAGGGAAAATCTACTAATTAGTTTCATTTATTCTCCAGTTTTGGTCTATTTTTAGACACAACGTGTGCCGGATGTTGACATCAAAGACACCAAAGATATATTCACTATAAGTTATAGCTACAACTGGTACAATATCTTAACTGGCATTATACGTAGACGTAGTTTAGGAATCGGCGAGGTATTCAAATTCAGAAGGAAGCCAGCTGCTCGACCGCCCTTGACTCACTCGAGTGCTAATTGTCGATAAAGACCGTGGACCTATAGTTTGCGTGTTTTGCCAAATATGTATATATAGAGATTATTTAGCGAGGCCAGTCGTGGCGCAGTGCCACGAAGTGTGATTGTAATACCGACTGGTTGTGGGTTCGATCCCCACTCGAGGAGATGAAATATTTATATTTCCATTTCTTCGCTCTGGTGTCAAGTTAGCCTCAAGTTAGCGCGGCGTTGAGTTCTGCCACTCAACTCCGAATTCGGCAGAAAGTGGGGAACGGAGTGTCTTAGCACTAGGTTCCCTCCGCCTACCCTGCTGTGTGGGGGATACAGTGTGAAGCTGATTTAGAGGTTACTTACATTTTATAATGCTTACAAGCAAAGGGCCAGTCGTGGCGGAGGGGCTCTAGTTTGTGGTGGTAAACGCGACAAATTGTGACTTCGATTCCCGCTCAAGGAAATGAAATATCTAATATTTTAATTTCTTCGCTCTCGCTACGCTCTTCGCTCTGATAACGAGGCAAAGCGCGGCGTTGAGTGAGGCCCGATACTCAATGCTTCCAGAATTCGGCGGAAAGTTGGGCATGGAAGTGTCTTCCAGGTTCCCTCTGTCTACGTTGCTATGTACAGCGAGAAGCTAATAAAACGTATAACATTAGTTGCGCCCGCAACTTCGTAATAATTAACGCAAAATTATAAAATGTAAAATCCCGTTGTTCCCAGACGTATTTAGAGAGATCTTTTCTTAATGCTTCCTTATACTTCCTGAGGAACCTACATGCCAAATTGAAGCGTTCTACGCCGCATATTTCCGGCTGTGTGTTAACTGTCTGTTAGTCACTCCGAACATTTTTTTAATTTATTAATAAGAATATAAATACTCATTACGTAATATAACTATTGGCATACTAAACCAACCGATAAAATAACCTTGAAATAACATAAAATTTAAAATAAATTGTTCACATAATCTTTACATCAAAATTTATTTTATATCGATTTTATAACGAGAGTCGATCAAACGATTAACAGATAACTAATTAATTCATAGAATACGGATGTATCCTGAATGTTTATATTATATGTATTTATAAAAAACTACAGTTTTTTTTCTTAATTGATATAAATCAATCAGTTTGGAGGCTTTTGTATATTGACATTTCACAAAGACCTAATCAATATGGATAGAAAAAGTTTGTTGATATTCTTTTAAGCGATAATGTTATATCTTTTTTTCTATTTACGCTATATCCCGTATATGGCAAAGTAAGTAGAGGGAACCTTGGTATTGTTTGAACTATAGACAATCCGTTCCCCTTTCTCCACCTTACTTTCGAAACATTGTCTGGCTATCAGAAGTTAAAGAAAAAAATTATTCCTCGAGCGGGAATCGAGTCTATAACCATCAGCTTTAGAGTTGGACGCGATGCCACAGTGCTACGAGGGCCTAATGGAATTTTCCATGAATATATTTATGTAATAAATTAAACATAGTTTGTATGGTGTATATATATGTATAATAAACCATTACAATATTATAATTAATACGCTATTCATTTCAAAAGACCTTTTGTTAGAACATTTGTGCAAATTTAAATTTTATATGTTTTTTATGTCATTTTATTTTCCTTTTTTTTTAATCTTAATTATTTATCAATATGGTATATTTATATAAATGTATATTTCGCAATTAAAATTGCGAATTTTAACTTTTGAATTTACTGATATTCTAGAAATTAATATTGTTTTGAATTTAAATTATACTTATTTTTTCTTTATCTTCACGTTGTATCCGCTATTCGTGGTAAGTAGAGAGAAATAGTAGTCTCAAGACTCCACTCTATACTTTCGTGCACTGTAAATTCGTGCACGACATTGCGTGTTGAGAGGCAGAACTCAACGCCGCACATTAAATTTATAAGAGCGATGAAATGAAAACAATTCCTTATTAAATTTACGAATCCACAACCACTGTATTCCACTGTGTTACAATAGCCTCAGAGATTTAAATTATATTTAATCAATATTCCTTATTTCAATAATTTTATCTGATAAATATAAATCTAACTATAACTTTAAAACGCAATAGTACATTAGTTCCGGAGTTACGTACAGAACTACAGATCTACATTTAACTTTTTTACTACACCATCGTGAAGCCATTAAGGACTATCAATGGTTACGACTGTTTTGGTTTTTTGTCAACATAACAGACAAATAAAAAATTGTAGAAACGACGTCACGAATTCACACCAAACCCGAGAAGGCGTTGGCATCGGCAAAAAGTGGTCAGGTGAATAAAAAAAACTTGTGGGAACCGAGCTGTTCCATTAACTAATATTATAGGTATATTGTGTGGCAAGAAGTGGCACAAAGTGTAAGTGTAAACGACAGGTTGTGGGTTCGATTTCCTCTCGGAAATAAAATATTTGATATTTTCATTTCTTCGGTCTGGTGTCAAGGTAAAGCGCGGCGATGAGTTCCGCCTCTTAACTCGAAACACGCTAGTTTCGCCTGCCTATCCTGCTGTGTGCGGGATACAGCGTGAAGCTGGTTTAATTTTTTTAAAGGTACCTATATTATATATTGGTGGCCAGCTCGTTTCAAAATTTTTTTGTTTTAGTATGTGTATTTTGTATTAATTATAAAGATATAACAGTTTGCGGTTAATTATAATCATGTCTCGATTAACGATGGGTGTGTGAGAAAAAAAACATAATTTGAATATTTATTTTTAATTTCGTTGGGAAAGCTTTTTTGTGATATTCGATTAAATATTGGATTTTTAGTATTTGCTATTTCCGGTATCCATTACATTAGAATATATATATATATATATATATATATATATATATATATATATATATATATATATATATATATATATATATATATATATATATATATATATATATATTATTTTCACCGCTCTTTAATTGATTTTTGATTGTTTTCGTGTAACCTCAATAGGTGGTATGGAGAAATATGTATATTGAAAGACATTTCATTTGACAGATTAAAAATAACCAGTGATAAAATAAAAAAAATAATTGATTGATCTACAAATATTTTTCTATCTATTTCGTAAGTAATTGCATTCAATAAAATAATACAACAATAGTCGTAGGTTCGATTCTGATATAATAAATCAAAATGGCTTAATTGCGGTGACTAGTGACGTGCACTTGTCGAAACATCCACGTTTTTACAGTGGGGTCTCTGAACGGTGCGCCGCGCCGTGGGAGTGGCGACCCACGTTTAGCCTAGGCTTATATCCTATTCGTCTATCTTATAAATAATTTTATATTTGATTCGATCAATCTTGTGACTAATAAATTTATTTTTGTATTGGTGTGTAGGTGAAGGGGGCAGGTCGTTCTGAATACATTGTTTACTGCAGCCACAGTATTGAAAAGTTTTTACTTATGAAATGGATGAAGTTTCTATTTCCATACTCTGACAAGATGAAAAGCTGCGTCGAGTTTCATTACTCTCGAATTCAGGGTTTAGGGGAGTGGAGAACGGAGTGTTTTAATACTATATTCTGTCTGGCTACCCTGATGTATACGACATAAAGCATAAAGTAAAAAAAATCATGAAAAATATTATCAGGTATTAGTAAAGCTATAGTATTCATAAAGCTACTTTGAACATTTATTTTTCTAGAATCGTTTATTCTACTACGTACGTATAGGTATGCTATCTAGTAAGCTTCATGCTGAATCCGGTATCCTGTATATAGCATGTAGCAGGCTGAGAGAACCTAGTGTTAAGACGTTTCCACCCCAATTTTCGAGACATGGTGCGTTGGTTGGTGAAACCCAACACCGCGCTTTTTCTTAATACTACATCAAGAAAATGAAACAACGTCATTTTCCGACACTTCGTCCCCCATTTTGTCGTTTCCTAAATACGCTGTTACTCCAGAATACCGCGTAGGGCACGCACCTTTCTAATAAATATTACCTTTTACATATTCATATCGTAGAGCGTGACGTGACGTGACGTGTGTCGGCGAGCGTTACTTGATGCTGGATGCTGCATCATCAATAACAGCTCTCATTTGATTTATCTCATACGTCCGACCGTTTGTTTTAGACATATTTAATATTTGAACAAATTAACTTTTGACATTTGCATTTCTTATTGTTGATTTTGACAGAAATATTTAAATTCGTAGGTATAAAAAAAGTAAAGTGGACAGATCGCGATGTTCGCATAACTGCTGAAACAAACTCGAACTTTTAAATATCAAGTACTTTTTATTACTAAATGTGTGGCTAAATATAAGGATATTATAAATATACTTGTATATAAAAGTATTTTCTCCTTAAAAGGTGTTACCTTTTATGTAATTGGAAGACCACAGGAGTATCTATTAATAAAGTTATGTCGCAACAAATTTTATTATTTTACTGAATGACACAGATTCAATGCATTCATCCTACATTGTAACAGTATTGTTTCAAATTAAACTTGTTTTACGTTTTATTTCTATTGAAAACATCTGAAAGTACTAACGAGTGTATGTAACTAGGTTATGGAATGTAGGTAACAACTATTTTTAAAGTGATTTCATGGACGACTTGCGCAGGCGCACTTCGACATTTCATGATTGAAATAGAAAAGTTCATACAATTTTTCATTTACAATGACACTATATTTAATTATTAGCATGCTGTTAATAGGTAGTGTCAGTGTTAAGAAGCTCTTCGTCCATATAAGGGACATTGCGTGTTGGGTGTCGCGCGGTGCTTAACGCTGCGCTTTTTCTGACTAAAACAAAGTACAGAACCTACAAAAAAATGCTACATGCATTGTGTGGAAACTTAGAATTAAGACACTCCGTTTCTCATTTTCCGAATCAACTTTCGAGAGTCTACCAGGGCGAGGTAAAGAAAATAACTCATTCTCCCGAGTGGGACATGAATCCACTATCGTCTTGTTTACATTCAAACGCTGCGCCACGACGGAGTCCATAGTGAAATACATTCTAAATGAGCTACGATGCGAAAAAAAATGTAGGAAAATATTGTTCTTTGTTTTGTATACAATATTTATATAAACCAGCCAACTGAGACCATTTAGCGGCATTTAGTTTTAATTCAAACGAGTATTTTTATTATACGTAAGTATGTATTTGAATTTAATGAACTAACGACCAAAAAAAATGCTGTTTAATTAGGATAAAGAGATGTTTCTTCTATTTTATTGTGCATACATAAAATATTAACAGCTTAATTGTTTTAAAAATGTATTTATTTACTTTACTCATTATAAAATAAATTAAATGTGAATGTAAATACGAAGATCTTTTTTAGGGTTTCGTACGTTAAAAGGAAATAACGAAACCCTTGTCCGTCTGTCCGTTTGTCAAGACCATTTATCTTGAGATCGCTTGATGGTATCGAGCTTGATGGTATCTTAAATTATTGATATTCATTTAGATCTACGGTCCCTTGAAGAGAAGAAGAAATCTATCTTCTAAGCTACGCAACATACTCCTGAAATGGGTACAAATCCTCGGTAGGCGAGTCCGCTTCGCACTTGGTTGCATCAGGAATTTATATAAACAAGTATATATTAGTCAAAAAATATAATTATCTACATCTAATTCTAGTAAAAATTTTGACGAATAAAATAAAAGCTAAGACTGATTGGTTTATATTTACAATAAATTTAGTCAAACTTGACCCAATATCTCCTAAACCAAAATAAAAGCGTATTATAAAAACAAACAGGTATTTTACCTTATAGGTCAAATGAAAAATATTTAAATAGGCCCAGTTCATTGAATAAGGGTTATGCAAATGGAGGGTCATTCAATTTGGCCGGTGTATACCGATGCCACTTGTGTGCTTGTACGGTAACCGCTTCCGATGTGATTAGCGTTGGGGCTGAGTTAGAAGCTGACGCAGTTTTTGTTATTATATATACTTTAATAATAATAAATCTTTTAATGATATATAGAACATCACAATTTATTTTAATTAAAATTGGTACGAACAATTTTTCACACCACAACAGAGAACGTTTTACACAATTTAATTAAGTCGTCTTATCTATTATCACGAAACTTAGCAGTTATAGTCAGTTATAGTACAGGTAATTTAGGATACTGTATAATAATACGTTATCATTGAGGTGGTCTGGTAATGGAACCAGGACCAATATAGTAGAATTCAGATTTCAGGTTCCTAGGGAACCACTCGAGGACTTGCAGCGTACACGATTTAAGTTAAGTTAGCGTTTTTAGTTCATCCAATATGTACTCAATAGTAATATATTGAGGGATTGACCTGCCGCAGGGACACAAGCACGTGAGAACAAAACTCCTACAGGTTTGGTTTGATCTTAGTGTTACGACAGTAAGTTCCCCACTTTCCGCCGAATTTTTCAAGGCATTGCGTGTTAAGTGGCTGAACTAAACTATAGGCTTTATGCCTTGGTGCCAGAGCGATGAAATGAAAATATTAAGAAATAATAATTCATTCTCTCGAGTGGGGATCAAATCCACAACCACCGCGTTAAGTCAAAATCTTGTGTCTCTACGTCACGACGGCCTCCTTAAACTTGTACGTACGTAAGCTATTTATATTATAAATGTAAATTTTATACTGAACTAAGCTACTTTAAGAACGCTGAGTAATTTGTCTTTTGATTTTCCCCGTCTACTTCTCCAGAATATAATAAAAAATACATAAAAAAAAACGAATCCTCTACCTCTCACATTTTAAACCACACACAGGACAAAGAACTTCTAACTGGCATATGTACCTGTAAAAAACTGTTTGACAAACAGATAGCGCGCTGTGAGTCGGAGTGTAACATCGGTATTTATCCTGAATATCCATAGAATTCTTTGTGTCTCGCTCTTACAAAAATAAAACCAGCTTCTACCATAGTACGGTAGGAAGAACGAACCTAGTGTGAGAGAGATATTGTGTGTTCAGTCGCAGAGTTCAACGCCGCGACTTGCCTCGTTATCAGGGCGAGGAAAGAAAATATAAAAAAATAAATTTCTTCGAGTCAAACCCCAACCTGTCGCATTTAGGCTCGTCCGCTTGTATATTAAACGCAAAATTGACTTTTAAACATAAATTTTGAAAATTATGCAGCTACCTATGTAGATACCTACCTATACATGGCGTTAGAACAATTCGTATCTAAGATTGTTAGAACTGATTAGAAAGTAGCCGTTATGTCCCCGTAGGTGTCCGCACCAATCGATGTTAGATAAACCTACGTTATAGCCTATTGTGATTACTATGGAAGCAATTAGTTTGAATTAGTAATTAGTTGTTAACCTAGTGGTATGGTTTGAGATCTTTTATGTAGTATGTTTTGTTTCTCTTTATTAGTTTAATATATATTTATTTACATGTACATTAAAAATAAATGTATAGTTCGGCAGAAAATGGGGAACGGAGTGTCTTAACACTAGGTTCCCTATGCCTACCCTGCTGTGAGCAGGATACAGCGTGAAGCTGATATCATATCATATCTAGTTTAAGTATTTAACAAATTGGAGTTTAAGTTAAAAAGGTATGTGGAAATCGCCACCTTTGGTTTAGTTGTTGCGAATAAAGCATGAAGAACAACGGTTAAGTTCCGTTAACGTACAAGCATTGTCGCCCACCGTGGGTGAAAAGTGGAGAACATTCCTGTAGCGGAGTGTCTTAACACTAAGTGTCTCCATTTACCATGCTTTGCAAAGAAAATGTTCAATCAACATATAGAAATATCAGTACAAAATACAAATATTGTCTTAGGTGAAAATAAAGTTAGTTAGCAACTGGTGTCTTTACAGTACGTTGACTCCGTACTGTGCTGTGGTAGACGGAAGATGTATAAGTAAATTTTACGTTCATCTTGTAGTTATTTGATCTATAGGTTAATGTATAGAACAAATTGTTGTTTTAGATTAAATATATCAACAATTTCAGCAGATTTTTTTTAGTTTTACGCTGCGTCCCGCATATTGCAGGTTTTGGTTTTGGGGTACTGGGGAACATAGTGTTAAGACACTTCGCTTAATTATTCTGCCCAATGCGTATTGACTGGCGGAACTCAACACCGAGATTTGTCGCTTTACCTAAACCAAAGCGTAAATATTAAATATTCCATTCCCCCGAGTGGGAATCGTACCCACAACCGTCTCGTTTACAATCACTTGTGCCCTGCGTCACGTCGACCTCCTGCTCAGTAAAGATCTCTATAATAATATCGTATAATAGAAAAATAAAAGAACAAAATAACATAAAAAAATTAATTGCCAAAACTGTTTTAGGTTTTTCCTTAACATTCAGATAAAATCTTCTCAGCAAAAACGATTGAACTATTTTAGAAAACAAAAATACGGGCAACAACCTCGTCTGCACTAGTACATTCATGTTGTACCAATAAAGAGGTTTTTTGTGCCATTCTTATACAAACCTATTATGATATTATGAATAAGTAAAATCAGAGTTAGTTATTTCGTAATAAAAACACTTTTTTGTCTATTTTTTTCCCCCAAGGTTCTTTTATTTAGTTTTTTGTGTTGTAAATGTTTGTTATAATATTTGTGCTTAAGGTTTAATAATAGAGACACATTTTAATTTTTTTTAGCTTCACGTTGTATCGGGACACAGTGCGAAGCCTGTTTGTTCCCTCCTGCCCGGCCCTAAGTGTTAAGACACTCCTTTTACCTTTTTTACCCTTTAAGAGCAAAATATGTTTATTTATCATTATTTTTTTTTGTCATTTTACATTTTGTTTTATTTTTCTTTTAAAATATTTCCTTTATGTAATAAAGAGTTTTATCTATCTATTTACCTTTCTATATTTCAAGGCATTGCGTATTGATTGGCGGAGCTCAATACCGCGCTGTGCCGTGTTGCCAGAGCGACGAAATGAAAATATTAAATACTTCGTTGGGAATCGAACCCACCACCGTCGCACTTATTGTGGCAGGCTTGTGCTAATGCGCCACGATGTGAAAGCCTCATTTTAATAATAGTAATGTATAATTTTACTATTATTGTTTTTTTAAATGACTGCTGATATTTTTTTTATAACCACGTTGTTCATAAGCTTGCCGTTGAAACAACTCAGCTTGCAATGGCTAGAGAGTTTTGCGGAAGGTGGAGAACGGAGAACGGTGGGTTTATAATGAACGGTGGGTTTATAAGGCGGTAATACAAGGTTGGATTTGCCTGAACTACTACATGCAGGATACAGCGTGAAACTAAATTAAATCTTTGACCTCGTCTTACTAATATACTACATTGAGAAAAATATATTTCGTTATTGAGATGTGAACTAAAAATATAATGTGCAGTTAAAAGTCTACAGTACAAGCCTATTTAGCTTTACTTAACTATAATTACGTTTATACGATAGAGATACGAGGAATAATAAATATTTTAACTACAAATATTTCATCAAACGAGATATCGAACCCACACCCATCACCTCTCATAATTAGAACAAAAAACAATAATTTTATTGAATCATTACATTGACAGGCGACTGAACTTCGAGAGTTAAGTCAGGTAAGTAAAAAACTTACAGGTTCCCGCCCACGGCGTACGTAATCAATGTTTATTTGGCGATTTAATAGGTGGTTAACCGACACATGTCATATATATTATCACGCCTGAGTAATTGTTACGTGTAGGCTTGTGACGCGTTTTCGGCGACGAAAATAGATGTTGTTATTGTTTTTGTTGTTGAGACCAGAGGTGGCGCAGGGGTACAGGCGTGATACTGTAAACGCGATAGGTTGTCGGTTCGATTCCCATTCGTGAAAATGAAATATGAATAATGACAGCAGGGTAGGCAGAGAGAACCTAGAGTTAAGACACTCCGTTCCCCACTTTGCGCCGAATTTTAGAGGCATAGTGTGTTGTGTGGCGAAACTCAACGCGCTTAGTTTCGATACCAGAGCGAAGAAATTGAAATATAAATTTAAATAAATATTTCATTTCCTCGAGTGGGGATCGAACCAACAACCATCGCGTTACAGCCACACCCTTATGCCCCTGGGCCACGACGGCCTCTTTTATTTATTTTTATTTTTAATATTTTCGTATTTCTCGCTGTGATAAGAAGATAAAGTGCGACATTGAGTCCCGTCACACAACCCGCTATGTCTCGAAAATTTTGCGGAAAGTGGAGAACCGAGTGTCGTAACTTTCTCTCTGCTATATGCAGAATAAAAAAATAAAGATTAACTGAACTTTAAGATTAACAGAATGGAAGTACAAAACACTTCTTTTATGTTAATGGTACCAATAGGTTCTGACAGAAATTTCGACATAAACGTTAATAATATTAATGAATATGCCTACCTGCCTACTGTTTATAATTATACCTATTTTTTGAGTCTGAGCTAGTGTCAATTTGTAAGTGATGATCAATCAAAAAACAAATCGTGGCATTGCGTGTAGAGTCGCGGAACTCAACACCGGGCTTTTGCTTATACATTTCTTATTATACAATTTTGCAAATGTTTAAAAATATAGTAATTTATTTATACATCTAGATTCTACTTCATTTATCTCTAGTAGTAGCACCCAATAGTTGTACCAAACCACCAAATCGTTAAGTCGGTACACATTAAAAGGGTCCGTAACTTACTTAAAATATTTCTATAAGTGCATTCACTTTGGAGGCGTCTTGTGTAATTTGGAGGTGAAAGGGTCTTTAGGCTTGTATAATGGTTCTTGAGTGATGCACTAACATTGGTTTGCCGCTATACCAATAGCTTATCTCAATTAATACTTTTTTTTTCATAGCTGTATGTAGAAAACATTTTTGGGGGTAGGTAAAGAGATTATTATAAGATGTCGTATATTTTTTTAATTAAAATTTAAAATTAAAAAGACCGTTGTGGCACAGGAGCCGGACAGGGTTCAATTGTCACGCGAGGAAATGAAAGATGTAATACTTTCATTTCTTTGCTCAATACTCAAGAAAGGAGTGTCTTATCACTAGATTCCCAGGTTCCCTCTTGTGCCCGGTACGACGGCCTTAATCTTGGATGACCTAATAATTAAAGAAAACCTCAAAGGATATTGAATATACTATATTATTTACTACAACACCTAACGTATACAGTACGGTATTTGTTAATTTGTGATAGGTAGCTATTCTACTTCATAAAATCTAAGATAAGTAAGAGAAAATTTAAATCAAGGAATGTCTATGTATATTTGTTTTTTCTTCAGAATTTCTTAATTGCTATAGAAGTATTATATCATTAGAATAATAAACAATTCTCAAAGTTGGTATTTGAATGCGACACGTCTGTATGCGTTGTAAAATTCGAAATATGTTCCGAGAAAACATGGGATTGAGGCTTAAATGAACATTTTTTATTACAATCACGAGCGTTAGTTATGTGTGGAATCAAAAATTCCAAATTTGTATTGAAATAAATTATGGTTGTTTAAAATATCTTGCACAAAGAAGAATATACAAGTAATTATATAATTGTAGTAAAAATGAAATGAAATGGTGAATCGATTTCAATGTTACTAAAATCGATTTTGAAACTGAAGCAGTTTGTGATGCGAAATACGTCGGTTGTCGGTTTCATTTCCATTCGGGAACATAAATTATTTCGAATCCGATAACAAGACTAATCGCGGCGTTGAGTTCCACTAGTCAACGCGCGGGTATGGCGTATTAGTCAGTGTTTCAATAATAAATAAAAGGATTGAACATATTTTTCTTATTACATATTTTAAAGGAATCAACTCAATTCATCAGCTTAATGTTTATAAGTAATATGTAAGGGCAAAAAAGGGCAAACGTGACAAATAACAAATCATGTCGTGTAACCAATGTCTTTATTACATCCAGATAGCTGGTGGAACCAATCTTGATCTTAATTAAGTTTTTTTAGTAGGCACGGAGCCTAGTGTTAAGACACTCCGCGCTTCATTTCCCCCCGAATTCCCCGTATTGCGTGTTGGCGGAACTCAACGCCGCGCTTTGTCTCGTAATCAGATCGTAGACATGTAAATATTAAAAATTTAATTTCCTCGAGTGGGAATGGAACCCACAATCTGTTTCGTTAACAGTAAAATGCTTGTGTTCTTGAGTTACGACTGGCCTTAAAGTTAATTTTAAAAAAAGAATTTTTAAATTTTGTATTTAAAGTTACTATCAACTACACCAAGTTGGGAAGGCTGATAATATAAAAAATACATGTAAAAATGCATAATAAAATCAGAACTTTTCGAAGAGAAAAGTAACTTACCACATTTTTTTTTATGTTTATATTATACTAAATATCTATCTATCTATTAAATCTAGCGTACACCTTGAGTAAACTTATAATAAATAAAGCTCTCACGGACACGCTTAGAAGATTTAGAAAATTTAAGAGATTGTCAAAAATTTATTATATTTTTTTTTTCAAGTAATAACAATTTTAATAAATATACTACAAATATAAAATATTATTCCAATGACTCCGTCCGACTGTTAACGCGATGGTTGTGTGTTCAGTCTCCGTCAGCACCCATCCGAATGTTTTCTTCCAAATTTCAATTTTCTTAATCTAATAGTTTCGTCTATGAGTTGTCTGTCAGTCACTAAGTAACGGAAGACTTTTATATATATAAAATCAGCTTCACGCTGTATCCCGCACACTGCAGGGTAGGCAGAGGGAACCTAGTGTTAAGACACTCAGTTCCCCATGTTCTGCCGAATTCTGGAGGCATTGCGTGTTGAGTGGCAGAACTCAACGCCGCGCATAACCTCGACACCAGAGCGAAGAAATGGAAATATAAATTTAAGTAAATATTTCATCTCCTCGAGTGGGGATCGAACCTACAATCAGTCGGTTTAGCAGTCACCCCTCGTGCCGCTGCGCCACGACTGGCCTCTTTTTATATATATGTACTATAATATTTACGTTAGTATATACATATATGACCTACCGTAATACATATCGAGTTATTACCGTGCCATGTGCGGTTGGATATAGGGAAATAAGAAAAAAAATGTCAGACAGGTGCTACCAACATACAGGCTGTTTTAAAAGTGAAAAGGGTAATTATATATTAAAATAAGATTTAGTTTTTGTCATGTTGGCTAATTGATATAAAATGACATGTCTAAATGTACTTGATAGTCGTAGGTTTGAATTAAAAAAGCGGCTTGAACTGTGGGAATATATTTAAGAAAAATAGGTTGATTAATTTAGTAAAATCTTATGTATTATATACTTAATAATTTAAAATAGGATTTTATTTGATTTTACTCGTAAAAATTGTCCTATTTAATAGATATTGCATATCTATCTAGGTTGCCTACCTAGATAGATATACAGGTACACGCGCACCTCCTCATTTATATGTATTGATGTTTTCATAAAAACAGAAATTGCGTTGTAAAGTTCTGACATAGAGAGGTTATTGTTTATTCTGATAAACGGTGGAAGCCTAGTAAAAAAAACAATACGTTCCCCACTTTCCGTCCAATTTTTACATGGCGTGTTGAGATGCGACGCGGCTCGTCTTTCCCACTCGGGTAATTGGTAATGAACCGAGTAGGAATCGAATGTACAACCGTCAGAGATATAAAAAATAGAACAAGTAATAAATAATTGTATATAAGAAAGTATAATATTTCTAGCGGCGTTGAGTACCGCCACTCAACATGCGATGCCTCCAGAACTCGGCGGAAAGTGGAGAACGGTGTGTCTTAACACTCGGTTCTCTCTGCCTACCCTGCTGTATGCGGGATACAGCGTGGAGCTGATTTCATTAGACCATTTTTCTTTAAAAAAAAAATAAGTAAACCAATGAAAACAGGCACAACCTGTATAGTAGGGTGTAAGCAACAGGTGAGCACTCGCGTGCCGTCCACAAAGGTTCTGCCGATTTCCTAAATTACTTTAATCGTCTTTAGTTCCATCGTAGAGCAACATTGTAAAGGTGGAGTTAAATTAAGTATAGTGTCTTCAAAAGGTTACTCACTATACGTTTGGATATATTCGATTGGATATTTTATTAAGTTTTAATTTATTATTTCAGTTATATTTGTTGTAACAGTAAAAAATATAATATATATAATTTTTGCCATTTATTTAACAACTCTTCTGTCGCTCTATTTCGCTTCTGTTTCGAGGTTAGATGAGGGCGGAGTGATTGTTCATTTCTTCAGGTTTTATATAACAGGTACATTTCTGCAGCGATGAAAAGTAATAACGTATTTTTTACCACTAATACCTCAATGGTTTTTTAAAAGAAATGATAGACTTTTTTTTAAATACAAATGACAAACACTGGCCCAATTGCAATACTTTAAATGAATTTTAGATTTTTCTAATTTATATCATATAAATATAGCAGCATTTAAACAATCAAATAAAAAAAATGGTAATTTCAAATAAGTGACATAAAATTCGTTTGAATTATTGCCATTTACATCTAAATATACAAAAAGAAAAAGAAAGTAAAGCGTATAAAACGATTACATTGCAATTATCGTAGCTGTACACATTCATTGAGTTATTGCTGCAATAGTCTAAGGGCTCGTGCATCGTTGCACCTGCTTTCTGGAATGTTAGATAAAAAGTAAACTTTTTTACGTTCATCCCCTGGACATCCATAATGAAGGTGTTAGTGAAATAATAGCCTTAATTAGATGATTTTATCACAAAAAGCAGCTGAAACCATAAAAACTTATCAAAATTAATTAGATTTTTTAAAAAACTATAAATAATAGACAGTTTTCTACGTTTGTTTGTTTATCGAGGGCGGTTAAATTTTAAATCAAAAGGTTTACTTTTGATGGCCGGTCATTAGGCAAACGGTGTTTTCAACTTACATATTAGATAAGCTGAGTTCATGCTGAGATAAATAATTGCATAGATAAAATAACTGTCTCAATCTTTTACTTCCAGGTATGAAGGTGCAAAACATATACGAGGTAGTTTTCGTGATTTTATATACAATTTATAAATGAAAAAGAGTTTCACGTTGTATCCCACACACAGCAGGGTACGCAGAGGGAACTTAGTATTAATTAACACTCCGTTTTCCACTTTCCCTCCGAATTCTGGAGGAATTACGTGCTGAGTAAACTCTATGCTGCGCTTTGCTTCAACACCAGAGCGAAAAAATGGAAATATAAATTAAATAAATATTTCATTTTCTTGAGTGGGGAACGAACCCACTACCAGAATATAATTTCACTTTAATTAATTGGTATATTTTTTTAGTTTGACGTCCACTGTCATCAATCTCTTCATACGTATTCAGGGGTAATACTTATGCTTTATACCTGACCTCAGCCAGTATCATCGATATTATGTTCTTTAATCTAAATAATAATAATAATTTAATTATAACAATATCATTTTGATATATCTGTACATGTAAAACTAGTAGTAATTGAGTAAATTAAATAAAATAGTTATTTTGTAGCAATTTTGTCAAACAAACTTGTATGTAACTTTTTTATTTATAAACCGATTTAAATGGAAAATTCATTAAATGTTAGGGGAAGTTTACCAAAAAACTATAGAGAAAACTGTATTTAAATCAGTTAATCCGTGCACACCGAGATAACAAACACACGACAATAAAATAAAGAGCATTGTTTCGGGTTCTGTTACATTGATACATGTCTCCAATAATAGTTTTTCTCATAATATATATTGCATACGAGGTAAATCACTGGGTTAAGTTTCACCATCCAACACTTATATACCCCTCAAGAGTCTGGTGGAAATAGCGTAATGTAGGTGTCGTAATGGGAAACAGAGTGTCCTAACACTAGGTTATTAATGAACCCTACTATGCACAAAACGTAGTGTGAAGCTAAAATAACATGAATCCAATATACAATCAATTATATTTTTCAAACTAACTTACATTACTAAAACAAAATCCTAATCATATTTTACAATAGGGCAACAGCCTTCAAGTTATGCAGATAAAAAGAGTAAACACATTCAACTTGTAATTCGCAGTACTGACATTTAACAAAGCTATTACCCACTATGGCGGAGGTCCGTGGAAACATGCAAACATGTGTATTTTAATAGACTTCACCCTTTGGATCTATACTAGAATTAAATAATTTACAACCCTATTTATTGCATAATAGGGTGCGTTTTGGATTAAAATATGTTGCAGATGCGTTCTTAGCACCTGCCAATCTGTGCGCGGGCGCAGGTGAAGTGTTTATGTTTTTTTTTCAACCCTAGAAGCAAGATGGCTATACAAGCTAACGACCTGCGTTAATAACGTTATAATAAAACAGCGGTGGATGGAATGTTTATTAGATACCTTTTACCTTATTTGGCAATGGAATTCGAAATATTTTAGAAAAAAATATTAGTATTGTGGTTTGAATACATTCATATACTAATAGAAAACGAAAGCGTTACTCAACGACTACCAAACAACGGTAGGTACACCTGAAACTAGGCGGTGTAGAATGTTGAAATTGTGTATGTAAGTTCCTTGAGGAGTGTAGGGAAGCAGTTATAAATAATCAGCTTCACGCTGTATCCCGCACACAGCAGGTTAGATAGAGGGAACCTAGTGTTAACATACTCCGTGCCCCACTTTTTGCCGAGTTCTGGAGGGATTGCGTATAGAGTTATAAATAATTTCCATAAATTCCTTCCACAACAGAGCAAGGGGGGATTTTATATTAAATAGTCCAAACAAACTACTTTTTCGTTACCAGGGCGAGGAAATAAAAACAAATTGGAATGAATTAACCGTATTGAAGTAAACTATGCAGTCTAGTCAGTTGTTAGACATAGAGACAGTCTAATCAGATCAGGGAAATCCGTTTTAGCTTTTATTTACAAATGTAAACAATTCCTTTTAATAAGATTTAAAGCTACTACTATCGCGTGCAGACGACATGTTCCAATTCCGCCATGACGGCATCAATATAATATTTATAGTGTATACTGTGTCAGTATTATAGTAACAGTTGTGGATTTGTTTTCCACTCTGGGGACTGAATGTTTTTAATTTCCTTGGTCTGATAACAAGATAAAGCACGGCGTTGAGTTCCAACACTCAATACGCAATGTGTTGGTGGTTGTGCGGTGCGTGGAGAAGGGAGTGTGCGAGATAGAGCGAGAACCTAAAATAAAATAATATTTCGCATCAGTGCCCTAACAATCAGCCCTTCTAACAAAATTTTGTAACTTTTGAAAATTATCAAAAATTTCTCCATTAATCATAAAATAAATTATAAGATAAGCTTATGCAAATTATCTTTTTTTTTAAATAATATATATTTTTTACCTGTTCACATTTTAGCCAAAAAATAATCGTAGAGTCTGGCCTTCTCAGTTGGCCCTCGCTCTCCTTCTGCTCGTCGAGTATTTCACTGTGTCGTCGTCCAGTCTTCAGCCACACTTCAATGGCTCTGGAACAATTGAATATTTATTAAGAAAAAAAATAGTTTCAGGCTGTATAGCGCAGGGTAGGCAGTCCGGTTCCGGTCCGGTTGACTGGCGGAATTCGACGCCATGCTCAGTATTGTTACCAGAGCGGAGAAACGAAAATAATTAATTGTTCCAACTGGGAATCGAACCCACAACCGTCACGTTTAGAGTCATACACGGTGCCGATGCGCCACGACAGCCTCATTGATATGGTTGATATTTGAACTGACGACTTTCAAAATTCAGACAAACAAACCCTTAAAACAATAAGCGACAAACAAAGATTTTTAGTTTCACAGAAATATACATTTTCATTTATATACATACATTACGTCCGTCCGTACGTCCCCGAACTCTACCAATGCATCTATATATGTATGTAAACCTCATTTAGAAGCACAAGGCGCTTTTAAATTTGGCGTCCCATCCCTGTAATGGCACTTTAAAAGTCGTAAAAGTGTACTTGAATTAAGCCCGCGAGCGTAGACGAGATCTTTCTAGTAATAACAATCTTAGATACAAAATAAAATGTACAGAAATAACTGTTTTATATTCATTTGATTTTAACTTGTAGTTTAGTTTTATTTTGCGGTATAGGTATGTATTAATGTGTTGTTTTTGAGAGGGAGACTAGTGTTAAAACAGTCAGTTCCCCACTTTTCGTCGATTTTTTGAGGCATTGCGGATTGAGTGGTGGAACTTAACGCCGAGCTTTGCTTTGGTACCAGAGCGAGGAAAATATTATTAAATTAAATTACATTAATAATTCATTCCCTCGAGTGGAAGTCAAACTCACAACCACCAAGTCACACATTTGTACCTTGGCGTCAAGTATCTTGTTATATCGAGGAATCTCCTGTATTTGTATAATTGATAGGATTTCACGCATTAGGGGTGATTATTAAGTATTTTTATTTAGTGGAATAAACATAATGGAACAGCGTTTAACTGCAAACGATTGTTATAGGTGGGATCTCCACTTGGAGTATGAATTACTTTTATTTCTCCGCTTTGCTAAGGCAAATGGCAGGGTTAAGTTCGCTCAATACGGTATGATTCGAATACAAGCGGATGGAGGAAGGAGTGTCTTGACTCTAGGTTTTCTCTACCTACCGCATTAACGGGATAAAGCAAGACACTAAGAAAAGATCCCCTCTTGAGTTGAATTTTAACTTACAATTAACGTATCATTCCAACTGCTGCATGAAATGTTATTATATAATTTACATATTTTTTTGCTTTACGCTGCATCTCACACATATGTAGCTGGGTCGAGAGAGGGAACCTGAGAAACAAGTGTAAAGACACTCCGTCCCGATTAAGACACTGTCTTTCCCCACTTTCCGTCGAATTCAGGTTATTATATTCTTTTTTTAGCTTCACGCGGCGTCCGCACATAGCAGGTTACGCAGACAGAACCTAGAACGTGGGAACCTAATATTAAGCACAGCCGTTCCCCACTTAGTTCCCGTTCCTCACTAGCACTTACATTCTATATATTCTGTGCTTAAAAACAAAATGTGTAAAAGAAAAGAACAAAGTCGGTAGCAACAAAACGTATAACGTATTTACCTACCTACCTACTACCTATACCTATTACAATACCGCAACATAAATCAATAAGTAATAACTTGTAATAAAAACTGAGTGCTCAAGCCAGTGCCAGCCATAAGCCAGACGATAAAAAAAAGTAACAGGTGGGCCATCGACCCCGCTTACATCATGGTGAAAAAAAAATGCCTCAGAACTAGGTGTATTCAGTACAATTCCCATTCAATATGTGTATATTATGAGTTCCAAACGATTTTGCGTTTAAATTAAATATTCTGTTAATTAAAAAAATACGAAGTTAAAAAAAACGATAAATAAAAAAGTATAATTTCTATTGGGGGCTATAGTGGCACAGCGGCACATGAGTGCGCCTGTAAGCACGACGGTTGTGGATTCGATTTCCACTGGGGGGACTGAAATATTTAATAATCTCATTTCCTCTTTGCGGGATACAGTGTAAATCTAAAAAAAATATTCCCTATGTTCTACTGTTAAAATATTCTGTTATTCAATAATATTTCATAGATGTTCCATTTATTTTTCTAAATTTGAACTATTTAGGTATAAATAGAACAATTTAATCCAAAAATGATCTATTAATGATGCAATATATTGTAGCTTATAGCTAAATTAAGCTGTTTGACAGCTAAAGGTTACTAAATAGGGATGAGTTTTAAAGGTGATCATGTAAGTTGAGGAAATAAAGTGCCTTTTAGCTCGTACAAAATTTCTTATTCGGCAGAAGAGTTCCCTTGATTTTTTTAATTTGGGTAGTTTTATTAAATTGTCTCAGAGTATTATGAGAGATTGGTGATAACATTTATAACTAAAATCTCTGCGAATTTCTCCTGCAATAGGTTGCGCGCTTGGGGAATGAGTTATTATTTATTTCCTCGCCTTACTTACAAAACATAGCGCAGCGTTGAGTTGCGCCACTCGATGGAAAGAAAAGGAATGTTTTGATACTAGGCGGAACACGACTATGCGTTAATATAAAATTGTACATTGTTTTGAATCGACATCAACATTTCCACGAGTGAGAATCGAATACACTAACACCACGTTTATACATAACGTAAAGCGACCCTCCGCTTTAATTGAGCGCAAAGATTTCATTTAAACAAATCACAATAGAAAAGAATAAATGAAAAGAAAACGCCGAAACAAATTAAAAGCCTTATTCCAACAAGTCGGTTGTCAAACGAAACGATATTATTTTAAAATCTCATCTTTCACTTTGCCAATTGGCTATATCAGCGTCCGTTCCCTTTGTGCCGTCGTTTAGTCCAATATTTGTCATCCGAAGAAAGGAAATTACTACAATTTCGGCGCGTACCCGGAACGCTTAAACGGCTCTAATTTAGCTTCAGTACGTATACTAATCATCAATACATATTATAAATATCTTACTGTACAGCTTCACGCAGTATCCCGCACACAGCAGGGTAGGCAGAGGGAACCTAGTGTTAAAACACTCCGTTCCCCACTTTCTGCCGAAATCTGGAGGCATTGCCTGTTGAGTGGCAGAACTCAACGTCGCGCTTACCCTCGACACCAGAGCGAAGAAATGGAATTATAAATTTAAGTAAATATTTCATCTCCTCGAGTGGGGATCGAACCCACAACCAGTCGGTTTTACAGTCACACTTCGTGCCGCTGCGCCACGACTGGCCTCAATCTTACTGTACATTGAAGATATATAAGAACAACTATTTATTAATGGTATTTGTAGATTAAATATTATTAATTTTGTTTGGTTGTTTGGGCATTTGTGCACGCTAATCTCATAAACGGTTTAAACAACTTAAATGGAGTTGTCACTGTTGTGTTTTGGTAAACTTCCCTTAACATTTAGTGTTTATTTTATTTCAATCGGTTCATAAATATATAATTTATATCGATATAAATTACAAAATTTTTGTAAATACTCGGAACTCAACGCAACGCTTTGTAAAAAATATAGATAAATTAAATAATAATAATTAATAATATTGTATTACATTTCTAATACTTAACTAATTAACAAAATTAATAATTCGTGCGAATGTGCCGAAACACCAGCTGTTATCAAGCGATATATTATTATACGATTGCTGAGGCAGTGTTTCCCAATATTTTTCTGCATTTAAAATTTGTTTGTTCTCCGAGATACCGACGTAATTTATTAGACACATACAAAGGGTAGCAAAATGGCTGTATAATAAGAATAGTAATTTGCATAAATTGATCGTAAATAACCATTTTTTTAAATAAATATGCTTTAAAGATTTCACTTCCATTTTACTGCATATTTTTCCTACTGGCAAGACTTATTTATTTATTTGTTGTACACGTTGAGCGGAACAACCCATGTTTATGTAAACTTTACAAAGTACATAAAATTTGATTAAAATCTTAAATGCTATGGAATAGGTGAAGCAGCATGTAATTATAATCCAATTTGTAAGAAAAAAATAAAATAAAGAAAAATAAAATAAAATAAGCGTCGTAATTGATTCAGATACAATAATATTTCGTTTAAATGTTAATTGCTTGTTTGTGACTTTTATATCTATAAATATATTTTTTGTTGTAATTCAATACAAAAAAGTGGCAAAATATTGGGAGTTTTTTAGTTATGATAACTAAATGATTATACTATAGTATGACGTAATAGAATTTAACAAAAACCAAACCTAAAAAAAGAAAAAAGGTAAAGGTTTTAAGCCTCTTGGAATAACGTTTGTTTATTAAATAGTAGAAACACTGACGGCTTTAAATTCCTCTAAATAGTGATATATCTCTAAATAGCCGGAAAGTTGGGAGAAGAGTATAATGCAACGTGTCACTACTCTCTGATATCTCTAGTATTAAAACACAGAAAAATATTATAATATAAAAAAAATCTTTGAATGCAGTTTCTTAATGCTACGTTCTCCTTGCCTATCTATATAAGATAGATACGTCAGACCAGCAAAATAAATAAAAAAACCAAAGTGAGAAGTTTGACGACAACTGAGTTAAGTCATGAAGTCATTCATTGGCTGCTTAATGAATCGTTTCCTGTCTTAATCAATGAACGAGACATGTGGCGATATCTCAGGACGAGGGCCAGCTAATTGTCGTGCCATTCATGTTTAGCATGCGAACTTATTATGTATATTATTACTCCACTCGGGGGAATTTATAATAATATCCCCGCTCTGGTAGACGAAGCGCGGCGTTGAGTTGCGTCGCTTAAAATGTTATTTAAAAAATCGGCGGAAAGTGGGGAGCGGAGTGACTTAACACTAGGTACGCACTGCCTCCTGTAAAAATGGTAAAACTGCTATACGATAATACATTCTTCTACGTTAAATGTAAAAAAAATAGATTTAGATAAGATATAGTATGATTTTCAAGTCAGGAAAATCATTTAAGCCTGAGGTCAGTTGCGACTGTAAGCACGACAGTTTGCGGGTTCGATTTCCACTCGAGAAAATGTAATATTTAATATTTTCATTTACTCGCTCCGGAAACAAAATAAAGCGCGGCGTTGAGTTTCGCCACTCAACAAGCGGCGGAAAGTTGGGCAACTGAAGTGTCTTAATGGAAACGAACTGTCTTTGCACTAGGTTCCCACGTTCCCTCTGCCTCATCGGCTGCCCGCCTTATGTGCGAGATACAGCGTGAAGCTAAAAAAAAACATTTAAAATATATTTATCTATTTGTATTAAAATTAAACGAAACTGTCATGTGTGATGTTAAATTTTGAATTATATTTTTAAAATATAAATACTTAAAGCAGTTTTCGTAGTATTCTAAAATAACAGTATATAAAGAAGCCAATCTACGTCGATGAAGTAATATATTAAGTTGACCACGCTCAAATTTTTAATTCAAAGTAAATTAATTATAGCTAAATAATAAAAGGGCGCCCGGTCTTCATTTTACGCATTGGAATGCTATGTCGAAGCTAATTTTGATTTACTTTCACACTTATTATAAGTGGAATTGAGTTTACATTGTGTTTTAATGATTTTAATTTAAAACTAACTTTAATAAAATGTAAGTTTCGTTGGTAAGTTTAGGCAATAGTAGATGGTTGGTTGTGGTTTGGATTCTCACTCTTTTCATTTCTTCTTCCCTCCAGACAAAGCGCAGCGTTCAATTCCGCTGCTCACCATCATTGCGTAATGGTTATAATTTTTAATAGGCCCATTTTCAGTTTAAATTATGCTTGTTTTATTATGCGCGGCATTGAGTTCCCCATTGCCACCAGAATTCGACGGAAAGTAGGGGAACGGAAGTGTTTTAATGGGAACGGAGTGTCTTAACACTAGGTTCCCAGGGACCCTCTTTCTATCTTGCTATTTGCGGGGTATAACCTAAAGTTGAAAAAAACCGTACAAGCACGAGTCGGGCTTACATATCGAGGCTTCCGGTTTCCGAGCTATTTCCGAAATCTAGGCTTTGCTTAGAGAAAGTTCTTTCCTCTTATTATTCACTTGAACAAGCGGCCCTAACACAAAATATTTCCCCCTTTAAGGCTATTATTTTTAGTATTTAACTACAAATGTATAGTTTTCAGACCTGTAGAATGCTAGCTGCCAAATTTCATAATTCTAGATTAACCAGAAGTACCCTATTAATTTACATTCTCTATTATTGTGTTATTGTGTTCAAATATGCGTTATTTTTGCGAGAAAGGAAAGGAAAAGGAAAAGAGGAAGGAAACCATCCCGTCGCAGATCTGGGTATATGGTTTGAATTTCTTCGAGCGTTCCTGAGATAAATGCTCTTCACAGACCGACAGTGATCTTATAAGGGTTAATTTTTCCTTAAAAGGTATGGAAACCTAAAAAGCTAAGTGAACCTAAACAACGTTACTTACGTTGTTTAGGTTCACACACACACGCAAAGTGGTTTGCGATTAGTGAACTAGACAAAACGAAGAGCCGAAGATGGACATCAATGGCGTGTCACTGATGATGATGAGGGGACAACCATTTAGCATTCGAATCCTTAAACCATCAACACAAACATACATTACATTTTAATTATCAAAGCAAAAACACGTGCTACTTTATACTATATACACACCAACTACGTACAGAAAATTACAGCACAAAATAGATTAACTAACAAAAAGTGCGCGGTCGATGACACGAGGCGTGCTGGACCAAAAAAAAAAATTATATCATAGATTACAAGTTGCGACTTTAGCTCGTTTAAGAACCAAATCTGCTCTGTGCCCCAGACTTTAAAGTCCACAATCGTCTTCAAGATATCCACATACTAGTACTATTTTTTGTCAGTCCGTTTGTCCCATGTGACGACGTCAAGACCACGCAGGGGATAATTGATGATCTGTCACCTACTGAAGGTGTACAGAATAATGGATATAACATGTTTATTGTTGGAGCTAAGCACACAGTACTTTTGACCCTTTAGCAATTACTTAAAACAGATTTCTTTTGGTTATATGAAATATGGTTTTTGAGTTGGTAAACGGTTCTGGGTTGGATCTTGCATTTTTTTAAAATGTCAACTATGCCTACAGATTTTCGTGTTCGTTTCAATAGCTTTTGTTGGTTTTAGTTGCTGGTCATTAAATATGGTTGCGTTGTGTATTTTTTCGAAGTTTTATGTAATAGCTTTGAAAGATTTAAGAGAAAGAGCGCTTTCTTGGATAGAAAGTCAAAATACTCTAGCTGTTTACACAATACATTAAATGAAGTTATTTATTCTTTCAGCTTTACGCTCCAGCATATAGCAGGGTAGAAAAAGGGAACCTAATGTTAACACTATCCGTTCCACCTCCACTTTCGCCCGAATTTTCGGGGCATTGCGTGTTGAGTGGCAAAACTCAACGCCGCGCTTCGTCTTGTTACCGTGAGCAAAGAAATAAAGATATAATTTATAAAATAACTTAAGTGTCCCATAACATTAGCCAATTTGCTTGTAAGTCAGCTGTGTTCGTGAGCACCATTCGGACGGTGTTTCTTAAGATAAGAAATAACTAAAGTTAACCGACTATTTTTATTTATTAACTTAGAGCATATAACCAATACGGACCCTTGCACCTTGCACCTTGTGTTGCTCTATGATATAATTGTCCCTTTGGGGTATTTTAACTAAAAATAACACCTATGATATTTTTAATAAATATTAATAACAATATATTGGTTATAATATAGATGTTTACTAGTTCAGGTTATATGTACAATGTTGCCTTGAGCTTCGCCATTAAACAAAATAACTGAATTAATGCGAAATTATGAGCAATAAGAGTCGTAGTAAGAGAAATATGGAGGTTGCCCACAACTTGGTTTCCGTTAAGTATAAAACGTAAAAACCGTACCCGTTGGAATTTCAAGAAATCCTCTTACATTGTTAACCTACACTACCCAATCCCAACGAACCTACGTGCCAAATATCACCAGTCGCTCTGTAAAGGAAGCGTTTTATATACCTACTATATATAGATAAAAGAAAAAAAATCTTTAGCAACTTACCTAACCATACCATGGGAAACTCTGTAAAAAAGAAATCGACATTTTTGTCAACGGCGTGGCTCAACATATACATATTCATAGCAACAATTATCGTGCGCTCAACCTCTTGTCATTTCAAAACTCAAATTAAAAAAAAACCAAGTCAAATATACATTACAAACTAGTTTAACGAGGTATGTATGGACTGTTATGATTATATTATTTGCATATTGTGTGAAAATTATATCTACTATCAAATTGAATGAAACCTTCTGGAGGCCATTATAGAGTATTAGTTTTTAGGATTCCTTAGCAAAAAATTAATAAACTAAACCATAAAAAGAGGAAAAAATCGAGATTCAAAGTCGACGCAAGCATTTATACATTGTTTTTACTGAATTGTGTATGTAAGCCGCGTAACAAAAACCTATAGGCAAATTCCCGTGGAGCTACAGCATTTTTTGATGAGACGATAATCCAACGTATTTTTTTTATTTCGTACCAATAGTTCCCCAGGAAGTGTTTGTGTTTCAGGATCGCGCATCATCATGAACGCGCTAGTTCAATTAAAACAAAATCTTCAATTTTGTAATATTAGTATAGACTAGTATTCTACTCGCGGTTTCCAAACACAGGCTCGATTGTAATGGCTATTAAGTAATTTCTAAATTTTGCTTTTTACGGTATCACATTACATATTTACAACAATCTCTGGATATAAGCCTACTTCTTTTATCAGCTTTACGCTGTATCCCGTACACAGCAGGGTAGGCAGAGGAAACCTCGTGTTAAGACACACCGTTCCCCACTTTCCGCCGAGTTCTGGAGGCATTGCGTGTTGAGTGGCGGAACTTAACGCCGCGCTTCTGCCTTGACACCAGAGCGAAGAAATGAAAATATAAATGTAAGTAAATATTTTATCTCCTCGAGTGGGGATCGAACCCACAGCCAGTCGATTTTATAGTCGCACTTTGTGCCCCTGCGCCACGACTCGCGCAATTTTTTTATTTTTTGAATTTATCTGTTGATTAGTGAAAACCTCATCACAATCTGTTGCATAATATATTAGATTTAAGTGTAAATCCAAAGAGAATTTGTTTTATATTATGTAAAGACTATGTTTGGCACAGAAATACTTTGGTATGTCCTTAATTATTATCGAACAAGTCGTTAACTACATGTTAATTTAGTTATCTCATTAGGATAATTATTTCCGTCTTATATATAGTACAAAGCGTTTGAAAATGGAAGCGAAAAAAAACGTATACCTGAATTGATAGATATGTATGTAAAAAACCTTAAAAAAACAAGCGAGTATCAGTAAATGATATCATTTTTTAGTTTCGTAGGTAGACAAGGACACAAACGCCAATACATAATCAACAATGCCTGTTGAATGGCGGAACTCAGCGCAGCGCTTTGACCTATATAACTGAGCAGATAAATGAAAATCATTTAAATATAATCATTTCCCTGAGTGGCGATCGATTCGAACCCATTACGTGTACAGTGGGAGGTTGTTAAATTGCGCCAAATTACTTCATAAGTCATATTTTATTTTTGTAGATTAACGCTGTATCAGGGACATAGAAGGGTAGCCAGAAGGAACCAGAAGAGTTAGGACACAACACCACGCTTAGTTCGACATCAGAAAGAAGAAGACCACACACACACCGTAGGGTAAGCAGAGGCAATCTAGTGTTAAGACACTCCGTTCCCCACTTTCTGCCGAATTCTGGAGGCATTGCGTGTTCAGTGGCAGAACTCAACGCCGCGCTTTCCTCGACACCAGAGTGAAGAAATGAAAATATAAATGTAAGTTAATACTTCATCTCCTCAAGTGGGAATTGAACCCACAACCAGTCGGTTTCACAGTCACACTTTGTGGCCCTGCGCCACGACTGGCCTCAAATAGTTATACCTATAGCTTCTCTTTCAAATTTCCGAAAAAAAAAACAGTCAAAAAGTCCCACCAAGACAGCTTTTTAACGTTTATTTCTAATAATCAATTCCAAGTACGGAATTCTAAATATAACGAAATTATTAATGATATCGTTGAGCGACCAATTCAGTGTTATAATAATGTTCGGTAATTAATAAACTATGCGGACGGCGCATGGGGTCGCGTGTATTATTTTAAAAGATTTGTCTCCAAAATAAGAGTGCGTTTCCATTTTACGTTGATAGTTGACGTATAGTATAGTGTTTAAAGGGAATAGGTATATATTTAATATTCTTAGGTAGAAACATGTTTTTTTATAAAATAAATTTATAATATAGGAAGACTTGAACAAAATATAAAAGACAAAAATTATAATGTGACGCCCTCGTGGTGCAGCGGCACAGCGTTTGTCTGTAATCGCAATGGTTGTGGGTTGGATTCTCTCTGGAGCGATTGATTTTCTTTATTTCCACGCTCTGGTAAGAATATAACGAGCAGCGTTGAATCATTTTTAAAATAATTTGTATAGACTAAACTATTTATTTACTCTTTGTACCTGAGTCTTTGATTTTTTAGACCTAATCACTGTTTGGTCTAAGAACTTATAGATTTTTTTGTAATTTTTTTGTATTATTTAAAATAGGTAAAACTTTGATACTGAGACAGTAGGTGTAAAGAATGTTTACATCAATGTAAACATTATTTTTAATAAAACTTACTAAATACGAGTATTTGTAGAAAATTAAACAAATTTATATTTTTAACCAATTTCAAAAAGCCAAAGCAAAAATAAACTACTATATCCGGAACGAAAGCTGATAAAAATCAGATTGGCATTGATTATAAAAATAACAATAAATAGTTATATAAGTATCAACTGTTATTTCACTAATTATTTAGTAATCGTTTTTACATTTAAATATGTAATTAAAGCATTACTTCTACTTTTTAAGCGTATATATTTAATTTATTGTCCACAGTCGTCCGTCAAAATTCTCGTCCAAGCCTAGGCACGTCTACAATGGGAACAAATCATATAAGCTTCCGTTCTAGTAGCACATGTGCTATCGCAGTGTGTGACAATACCGCAGGTGGCCGCCACACTTGTATCTAACGAGTGCTATAATTACCTATATCATACGATCTGGATGAATATCTAGATATTCTAGGAACCTGACCCATTTGGATTGTTAATGAGTTTTTTTTCTGCAAAATTTATTGAAGAAATACTTATATATTTTATTGCGTCGCCCTGTATCGCGCTAAACTATAGGTTAGGCAAAGGGATACGTTCCCAGGTGCTTAGATACTCTAGCACCTGGGAAACAACATTTTCTGCCGAATTCAGGAGATATTGCGTGTTTCGTGGCGGAACTAAATGTTGCGCTCTGCCTCTACACCAGAGCAAAGAAATAAAAATAATAAATATTTCATTCACTCAATTCCACTCAAGAACCTTTAGCGTGATACGGCGTGAAGCTGATTTTTTTTAAACCTGCTCTTTGAGAAACACTCATAATGAGATCTTCGAGTTTTGTGTTCAGGTTTTTCATGATCTCAGCCAGCAGTACTACATCCTCAGCAAAACGAAGATTACTAAGGTGTTCACAACTAAACTAATACGTAAATTTTTATGTCTTTCTAGATTTTATTGTTTAGTAGTGTACTACTTCAATAATATCAACTAATTTATCAACACCATGCGACATTTTAAACTGACAAACGTCGTAGCGCGATCAACACTCCAGTCTAATGGTACGAATCGATTAATAAATTGATTACATACGAAGTCTCAATAGTGATGTAATAAATTTCCGTAGACACCATAAAAGCAGAAAAGTATTGTTTTCGGTACAATCGACCCCTTGATACTATAAAATTACACGATCACAGCCAAGTTACATATTCACCACGAACCGTTTGGGAATAGGGCCTATTCTCGTTTGGGCGGCGTTCCGTCGGTTCTATAACGATTTTACGCCTGTCCGGTCATGTCATTGATAATGAGCGGAAAGGTATTTTGATGTTTTACGGTTATTTTGCTTGCTCGCCTATCGCGGGATTAAATGTAGGATAGGCGTGGGGTCTCGCGGAGATTTGGCTAATTTTTGTTACTATGTTCGTGTTTGGCGACGTTGCGTTTGTGTTATCCAGTTAAATCTAAATTGTAATGTATTTGAGATATGTAAAAAAGCTTTAAAAACATAAAGAAGAAATAGAGAGGTTTTTGATATGTATAATGTTAAAAAATTTTTTAACATGTATAATGTTAAAAAAATTTATAATCACTGGAACGGAGTGTTTAAGACTCTCCATTTTCGGCCGATTTTTGAGATAATGGGTGTTCGAGATAACTTAAAACAACTTAGCGTCACGCTTTATCCCTTGCGGGGTAGTCAGAGAGAACGGAGCGCCAAACGCTACGGTAAGTCGAGATAGAAGAGGAAATTAACTTTGCGCTCTATCTTGTTACCAGAGCAAGAAAATCAAAATAATACGTAACCCAGATCGATTTCGTTTTGTCTCTTTTTTTTCAAGATCGCTCTCAAGATCAGTGTCAGAGTTGAGTGCGGTTTATAAAAACGGGCCTAAGAATGTATCATATGTCGTATCTAATTCAAAATTATTTCTGGGCAGTTAAATTGAGGACGAAGCCGCCGGTAAAAACTAGTATACAATAAAAAACCTAAAAATAATTAAAAAAAAACTATTTTATTATAGCCCTAACAAAAGGTACAAGCTCAAACCCATACAAACATAAAGACCCAAGTCAATTAAACATAAAGCTATTACAACTAATAGATCGTAAATTAAACTAAAAAGAAACAATCGTACATCACAAAGGAATATTTAATTTAATAGTTTTGAAACGACCTAGGTAGCCTGTAGGTACTTTAAAATGCCATGACATTTGCAATAATATGTGCAATTATATATTATTATTTATCGCTGTAACTGCCTTGGTCCCGTAACACAATAATATAATAATATATAGGGTCCTAGTCCGTGTCGAGGTTCCTGGAAGTGTATGAAGGTATATAGATTGTAGATTGTAATGCTATGTAGGTACGTGTTATAGAAGAATTTATATGTTCGATATTATGTTAAAAAAATAGCTTCACGCCCGTTGAGAGATCCTAGTCATAAATCTCTCCGTTCTCTATTTTCCGCCCAATTTTCAGGACATTGCATATTAAGTGGCTGAACTCAACGACGTGCGTTGTCCTGTTATCAGAGTTACGTAGTGAAAATAATAATTGATTCTCGCAAGTGGGAAATTGCCGCTAAGTTCGGCCACTTATCATGCAATATATCTTAATGCAATTAAACTATAGACTTAAGTGAAAAAATCTTATTCAGTTACTTTAAAATTAGCCAGTATTTAATTCATATACAGTAAATTATTATTATCGAAAATAGTACGTGAATATATGGTACCTACATTTTTTTTTTCATTTTTCAGCTTTATGCTGTATTTCGCACAGGAGCACAACAGGGTAGGTAGAGGGATCCCAGTGTTAAGAAACTAGGTTCCCAACTTTGCATCGAATTCTGGAGGCATTGCTTGTTAAATTGCGGAACTCAACGCCGCACTTTGCCTCGACACCAGAGGGAAGACATAGAGATATAAATTTAAATAAATATTTCTCAAGTGGGTAGCGAACCCACAACCAGTCGTGTTTACAGTCACACTTTGTGCTCCTGCGCCACGATTGGCATCACCTACATATATATGTAATTAACCTAAATCTTTTAAACTGTCTTATTTTATAATAAAAAAGTGTAATGTCACGTTACATGAAAAAACTTTAAAGGAAAAAAAAATTAACCTTTGCGGCGTTGAGTTCTGCCACTCAACACGCAATGCCTCCAGAATTCGGCAGAAAGTGGGGAACGGAGTGTCTTAACACTAGGTTCCCTCTGCCTACCCTGCTGAGTGCGGGATACAGCGTGAAGCTAATTCAATTCAATTCAAATTTAACCTAGTACTGACTGCTCATCATAAATTTCTCCAAAACAATTTTTCAACTTTTGTCAGAACAATTAGTAAACGGCAGTTGTAATTTACTTATTAAAAAGTAATAAATCAAAGCTATAAAAGGAAACAGACTAAACATGTCGTATTATTTATACATATAAATGATTCATGGTCTATGATTATGTGGAACCAGCATGGGAACGAAATGGAGTTATGGGAAAGAATAGAGAAAGAGGTTGGGATGTTGGAGCACTTTTATTTCATGTTTAATATGAACCTTTGCATATGAGAAAAAATTTTTTTTTCAAACAATACTGAATTAGTTTCTATCTCGTGAGAAGAGAAAACGCAGCGTTGAGTTCTGCCACTCAACATGCCTCGAATATTGCTGCAATTTTACAGATATTGTGCGCAACAATAGAAAACTTTCTCGTATAAAGATTTTCCTTGTATATTCATATCAATCGACGCGCCATTTTTCAGCATTTCGCCATTTTTTTTACAACAGATTTAATTTCTATTTCTTCTCTAAGTAGCTTCATTATGAATACATTTTTGAATGTTATGTATTATAAAACAATAATCGAATATAATTTAAAAAAAATCAGATGCCACACGTTAAAATAGTGCACTACGAGTAAAAGATAAAAATGAAGATTAATTAAGTCATAATTGCATTTACTATGTAAATGTGGTTTGTATATTTATATTCTGTGGAAAAAAAATATAACAAGACATCAACCCACGCCTCTTGGATACCTTCCAAATGCTCCGGCCAATTAAGCTATGCGCTTGCATGCATGAAGATGAAAAAGAAATTAATACAATTTATCAAATAAACGCCGTCGTGGCGCAGTTGACACGTAAGCCATTAAGTGCAATGGTGCTAGATTTATATTCCAGTCGAGGTAATATTTATACTTCTTGTAGGTATGAATGTACATGTTTAGGTATTTTTTCTTTATAAATAAATTAGGTGAGGGGTTGGTTCTGAGCTTTTAGCATATGTTAGTGTTACTTCCCTAATCAGACATTACGTATAGAACAGAGTGACTTATCACTAGACGCTCAGTTGTATAATGTGAGAAATACGCAAAACCGATAAAAAAATATTAATAACAATTTTATGTCATTGCCATTAAACGTAAAAGATTGATCTATAGCTTGATCCTTTCACTCGCCCGCATGCAGTGTTCAATTTCAATTACCCTGCACCTTGAAGGAAAACGGGGAGAAACAGAGAGGGCATGCAAACATTACGTTAAAACCAAAAAGTGGGTAAAGGATGGCAACACAAACAAATCGTAAGACCGTAAAAAAGCACGCCATATGTCGTACGTAACAGATGGTTGTGACCACAACAGTGTTGCCTGATTAGAGGTTTTGCCACAAATAAAGGATTATTTTAAATTTAAATATATATTGTTTCCGTATTTATTCATTTTGATTATACATTATTGCAATAAATTAAAGAAATTAATATATTGTTTTAAATATAGTATTTAGAATTGATTTGATACGAAATATATTAGTATAACTAGTCGTGTAGATGTTTTTTATTTTAACAGTAAAAATATATTTAATCCATCAGGTAATACCAATATTATACTTCTCTTTTTATAGTTTCGATATATGATATTTACAACAAAATGAAGGAATATAGTAAATTTTCGGAAAAAAATATTTCGGTAGCTTACAATACTGGCGTAACCTCACAGGTTGATTTGCTTACGGTGGCAGTTGTCATTTCAAGTGTTTCCAGGAAAGCGAAAGTGAGCGAGGCTTTGTGCTTAAAACAAAGGGTCTGTTTGGTCAATACAAAGGAAAGACATAAAACGGCAACAGATTACTAAGAAGGGTTAAGTAAAGTTTCTTTTGACGTTCCTTTGACAAGCGATTTAATTTTGAAACGGTTGATGTATTTATTTTTTTTTAATGACGCGATCAACAGAAATTATATAGATAAATATATTTAAAGAAAGTTTTCAGTATATTTACAAAATGAAGAATATATAATATTAAAAAAGTCATTCATTTATATACATCAAGCTACTGCTAACGATTTCTTAGCCCTTTCGTTCACCTCGTTCCTTTTATCAGCTTCACGCTGTATCTCGCACACAGCAGGGTAGGCAGAGGGAACCTAGTGTTAACACTGACACTCCGTTCCCCACTTTCTGCCGAATTCTGAAGGCATTGCGTGTTGAGTGGCAGAACTCAACGCCGCGCTTAACCTTGACACCAGAGCGAAGAAATGGAAATATAAATTTAAGTAAATATTTCATCTCCTCGAGCGGGAATCGAACCCACAACCAGTCGGTTTTACAGTCACACCTCGTGCCGCTGCGCCACGACTGGCCTTGTCCCTTTCTTAATTTATAATTAATTGATTTGATATAATAATCGAGGCCAGTCGTGGCGCAGGGCGACAGGACATTTCTTCGCCCCTGAACACGAAGTGCCTCCAGAATTTGGCGGAAACTGGGAAGCGGAGTGTCTGAACACTAGCCTTCGTCTTTCTACTCTGCTACGTGCGGGATACACAGTGACGCTGGTATAGTAATTGTGTCAACTCACAGACGAATGCCACTACAGTCTACCTGTACCTCAGATAATTACAATACAAAGTGTTCGAAACTTCAGGTTTCCATAATAATAATATTAAATATACACGATTAATCCAGTTAAAGAGTTTCATTTAAAATGTGAAAAATCTCGTAAAGCGAAGATTTAATTTTTTAGAGATATGTACTATAATAAAGTAAGTTGACATGCATATTAAACCATCAAGAATTGTGTTGCACCATAAAATGAAAGTGTGTCGAATAGTTCTAGCCCCCATGTTAATTACCATATGAATTTTATCAATTATACGGAAATTCACAATAGAAAATATGGAATGCATACCTTTTTATGGTTTTACAATGAAAACTAATTTAATCTTCGTGTTTTTCACATACATATTTGTAATGTTTAGAAAACGCATATAAATATTTTAAAGAAAGAGTTTCTGGAGAGACTAGGCGCAGCGTTTAGTTCCGCCTCGTAACACGAAAAACATACAAAACTTATATAAGAATATACCAGGACTTAAACCCTCAACCTCTTGAAACAATCAATGCGCTATGACCATTTAGCATTTCGTTCAGCCTACGTTCAATTTGGACAAAAGTCCAAGTGGACAATCACATCTTGAAGGCACAAGAGGCGCGGGTTCGAATCCCGATACGTAATTTTTTTTTGTTTTGAGTGTTATTCAGTGCTAAGTGGCGGAACTAAACGCTCTACCTAGTCATTACAGCGAAATGAAAATAATTAATTCCTCCGAGTGGGTAGCTACATCACGATGGTATTACATTGTTAATTAAGTTTAAACTTTTCTTGTATGAGTATCTCACTTCTTATCTAAAGTAAGCCGCATCAAAGGCGTGACGTAGACGCGTGTACAGCTGATGTACGTCAGCTAAATTGGAAATTTTAAGGAATCTTCGATTTCTATACGCCCGTTCATCTGTAGTTACTATCGTTAAACGATAGTAAAACTGAAACAAAATTTAAATCGCCAACAAAATATGACAGATTCAAGCTGTATCACAGATACAGTAGGGTAAGCAGAAGGAAAATAGTGTTAAGACACTCCGTTCCCCACTTTCCGCCGACACCAGAGCGAAGAAATGGAAATATAAATTTAAGTAAATATTTCATCTTCTCGAGTGGGGATCGAACTCACAACCAGTCGTGTTTACAGTCACACTTTGTGCCCCTGCGCCACGACTGGCCTTTATAAACATATAAAAATATGACGACCGATTTTATTTTGATCAACCGTTCAATTTTTTTTAGCTCTATGCTGTGTCCCGCATATAGCAGAGCAGGTGGAGGAAACCTAGTGTTAAGACACTTTGTCCCCTACTTTCCGCCGAATTTCCGAGGCTTCCGAGATGAGTGGCGGAAATCAACGCCGCGCTTTACCCCTTTACCAGAGCGAAAATATTCATAATTATAAATTCATTCCCCCGAATGGAAATAGAACCCACAACCTTCGCGTTTACAGCCACACGTTTATGCCTCACGACTGCCTCTACTTTATTGGTTCTTTCGAAATTTGTTATATATTATAATAACTGGTGAAGTCGACCCGACTAAATCTTTACTTATACAAAATTATAAATTTAAATGAATCAAGATGCACTTCTGTTTCGCACGTCCCATTAGACATGCTATAGAAGTTCCAGTCTGAACTATATTTAAATAGTTTCACTCACCGCCCGTCCGCGCTATGTGGGTCAAACGATTTCTTTTGTTTTAAACGCAACGTCCGAACGTTTAGGTAGTGACAGTAGCGAGAGCTAATCGCGTTTATTATTGTTAATATTTTTTTTTACTTTACACTGTATTCCGTATATAATAGTTGGAGGAGCTTTGGGGGAACCTAGTGTTAGGACTCTGTTCCCCATTTTGCGCCGAATTCTGGAGGCATTGCGTGTTGAATGGCGAAACAAGGCCGCGCTTTGCCAGAATAAGAGCGAAGAAATTAAAATAATATATTGATTTAAATATGTACATATTTCATTTCCTCGAGTGGGTATCGAACCCACAACCAATAGCGTTTACAGTCACACATTTGTGCCCATGCGTCACGACTGGCTTCTGTGAATATAATATTAATAGGTACAAAGAGTAGTTTACTTGTAATCTATGAAGAGCTACACTATTCAAGTTCAGGTTGTAGGTTCGATTCCCACTGGAGAAAATTAGATATTTAATATTTTCATTTCCGCGTTCTGGAAAAAAGACTAGGCACACCGTTGAGTTCCGCAACTCAGCACGCAATGCTTCCAGAAATCGGCGGAAATTGCTCAACAAAAGTGTCTTAATACTAGGTATAAAAAAGAAGAGAAAAAGATAATTTGTCACTACAATATATAGCACCTGCTCATCATATCGCTTATATACTCCCTACAACCCTACCCTAATTCCCATCGTTCAAATTAACCAAACATTCGACGAGCGGCGTAACATGTGTCATATATCCGTATTTTTCCTTCACTTTACCTCTATTCTGGTAAATGCATAAAAACAAAAACACAGTATTTTTAAACTTCAGAGAACGTTTGTTGTTATTTTCTATTTGAAATATCAACTATTTTAGTTAGCTTATTTTACTTTCCACATATTTTTTTTAAATTGCGTGTCAACTCGCGGCACTCAATGCCACCGAAGTTAAAGAGAATCTAGTGACGGGACACTCCGTTCTCCTTGCTATAAAAATCGCTTTACACAAAACTACTTAAAGGTGACCATGAAATTTACCATTGAAAACGGTAAAAGTGATAACTTTCCATCATTATATATTTAACGTTTTTAAGGAAGATTATTATTTTATACTGTCTAAATCTAATTATTCGATATGTGTCTAACTAACTTGTTATTATTTGGTTCTATACCCAGACGAAAAAAAAAACGGTTCAGTGCGAGTCGGACTCTCCCACGGAGAGTTTCGTAAAAATTTCAGGATTGTAGATTAACGGAAAGTAAAACTTATAAAAGTTGAGTCGGTCGTATGCACTCATTTTGAATGAAATAAACTATAAATAAAAGTTAATAATTATTTTTATCTATGAAAAATGTAAACACTTTCATGTTTCGGTTTATTTTTCTTTTATTTATATTGTTAGTTTTCATTTCTTGCCAAATTTTATAACAGTAAGTTCATGGGAAGTATTCAAAAGTACAGCAAAACCGATGCATGAATGCTCATATTTTTCGATTGCGATAATTTAGAGAGTTGATTTTTTCTGCGCTTCAAGGACTATATCTAAATCTAAAGTAAATAGCCATAGATCTTAATACTTAATCTCGAGATAAATGGACTTGACAGATTGACAGACGGACAACAAGACGATCCTATAAAGCCATCACTCAGCACGCACTGCCAGAATTCGGCGGAAAGAGGGGTACGGAGTGTCATAATACTAGGTTCCCTCTGCCTACCCTGCTGTGTGTGGGATACAGCGAGAAGCAGATTTTTTAATTTACATACATACATGTAACACAATATTACTGACTGCTCTGTTAATAGAATAAATCACTGTGCAATTATATGCACTAATTGGCACAACCGTACGTAGACCATGATATCATCACAAGAATGTTTTAAACTGTGCAGATCTAGTTTATGTATAGAAAAGTTCTTTTTTCTTTATCTGTAGACATCCGTCACGTTTAGAGTGGAGTGGTGGACCTACTAAGTCACTTGAGGCCAATCATGATGCAGGGGCACAAACGCGACTGTAAGCGCGACAGTTTGTGAATTCGATTCCTACTCGAGGAAATGAAGTTTTTAATATTTTCATTTTCTCGCAGTGTTAACGTGGCAAATCGCGGCGTTGAATTCTGCCACTCAAATGCAATTCCTCTAGAATTTGGCGGAAACTCTTAATGCGAACGGAGTGTCTTAACATGAGGTTCCCATATGCACTCTAACTACCTCTGTGAAGTATCGTAAATGATTGGTGATGTCAATCATTACATTTATAACAGTCGTTTAGTCATTTTACCAAAATAAAAAGCGTCTCGTGATCTCGACAAATATTCTAAATTACAAAGGTCTACTAATATACGTAGTTTTTTGGCGTTTATAGAATAATTATATTTTCTTGGGACTTTTATAACCATTTAATATAAAAACTTTCTTTGACTAAATAATTTTGAACACCGGAGGGACTATATAAAAGGGATTATATAAAATAAGTTAAGTACGTATAATTTTTTTAACAAGAAGTTTGAAATTTCATTATAAATAATATATTCGTTATATTATTATTTACAGGGGCACAAAGTGTGACTGTAAGTAAGACTGGTTGTGGATTTGATCCCAATTCGAGGAAATGAAATATTTATTTAAATTTATATTTTCATTTCTTCGCTCTGGTGTCAAGGAAAGTGACTGAGTTCCACCACTCAACACGCAATTCAAAATTTGGAGGAAAGTAAAGAACTGAGTATCTTAACACTAGGTGCCCTCTGCCTACCCTGCTTTGTGCGGGATACAGCGTGAAACTGATTTTATAAATTTATTTTGGTTAATTGAAATACACAGCTGTCACGCAGTTGGCCAGTGTCTGACTCTAAACGCCAAATGTGGGTTCGATTTTCATTTCAGAAAATGTTTATATTTAAAATATATGTATTCAATCGAAGCTTTCCACTATCCAACACTCAATGTCACAAATACAGTTGAATAGCTAATATTAGAGTGTCTTCACCTTAAGTTTTAAATGCCTATCCCGTCAAATACGGGATAAACGTGAAAATATAACAAAATAAGTATAAATAAATATGAAAAAAGATGTCCACAAAATGTGTACCTACTACTATACAATAACAAGATTTATCAGAGCTAAGGTCGGGTCAAGGGCCCGTAGTCAAGGATACCAAGGTCGCGAGGACGTCCTGAGAATAGCAGAGCTAAATGGAGCCTTTAATGTGTGCCTCTTATTTGGATGTATGTTTCCCAGACGCAGGAGTAATATGATATATACCTAAATGTGAATAAATTGTTAAATTATCCTTATAAATTATGCCTATAAAGTGGTATTTTGTAGATTTTTATTAATAAAATGATATAAATTGTTATGTTTATAACTAGTGACTGATAGAAAACGCACAGATGAAACTACTGGATTTCGAAATTCAAAATTTTACATATATTAAGATATGTAGGTAATTAAGACATTGTACATACGTACCAGATACCAGGGCCCTTAGACCTACGTCATTTTAGTAAAGTTGAAATTCTGAGTACTATTAGTCTAGTATGTGGTTAAGACAGTATGCGTACCTACTCACTGACTTGAAAGTGGCGCCCTTTCAGAGGTAGCTCCAAATATAAGTATATCTTTGTTTGGGAGGATAATTGAGCCATCGGATTGGTCTGGGTGCTTTTAAAGGACCTTGAAATAGTCCGTAAATAATATATGTAAAATTAAAGCTTGCTCGTATAGCGTAGTTTGCCCAATATAATTTTAAACAGCCTTTAGGACGTCTGGCAGGGGTAAAGGCTCACGTAAAAGGTCTGGTAATAATAAATATATATTTTTTATATAATTTTTAAAAACATATTTAAATACGAGCGTTTGTACTTTAACTTAGATCAGCGTGTACCTTAAGTTGGCGCTACTTCTGTAAGAGACCCACTTTCAAATTTGTAAGTACGCATACAATCTTAAGTACATATTAGATTATTAAGCCTCAAAATTTCAGCTTCGCTAAAATTACGTAGGTCTGGAGGGCCTGGGATATGTAATGGTTATTATAAAAAAAAACATGACACTAAGGCATTTTAACATTTCGAGGTAAAGCGTGGCATTGAGTTCTGCCACTCAACACGCAATGCCTCCAGAATTCGGCAGAAAGTGTGAAACGGACTGTCTTAACACTAAGTTCCCTCTGCCTACCCTGCTATGTGCGGGATACAGCGTGAAGCTGATTTATTTATTTATTTATTTAACATGACACTATCCGTCTACACTCACACAAATGCAAAGCTCAGCTTACGCCTCGCGGACTATACAAACTTATACAAATAGCAATACAATCATTTTAAACCATACACTCCATAGAAGTACCTAGATGCTGTCCTCAAGAGACGAAGTTAATAGAACAGTCGACATTGGGCAATGTCGGTATTTCATTTGCGTAGAATAAAGTGCCCCAGACGGTACTGAGGGCGCGCGGTGCGTGCGTACCGGGACAGGCTGGCTGGTCACAGAGTAAATTTATTTTAAAATTTATGGTATATGAATCATTTTTTATATTATCATGTGTTTCTGGTGCTTGGTAGGCAGCAGAAAAAAATGAATTGCAATTAACCATTGCAAATTAATAATTTACTATTTGTATGTGCGATAATCGCAATTAAATTTTTTTTAGATTCACACCCCGAACAAAGCAGGTTAAGAAAAGGGAAACTGGGAACCTAGTGTTAATACAATGTTTCCATTAATACACTTCCGTTTCCCACTTTCCGTCGAATTCTCCAGGTATTATAAGAGCGAGGAAATGAAAATACTACATATTCCATCCTCCGAATGGGAATCGAATCCACAATGGTCGTATTTAAAGTCACACGCTAGTGCACCTGCGACACGACGGCCTCAGATTTTATATATTGAACATTTATAATACATTTCTGTATCTGTATCGTGTAATCTTTGCTAAGGGCGTACTACGGAGGCGACCGAGGACGCCGTCTCTCTCGTTTCCCATTCGCGTCCTAATTGTGTTGCGGACGGAAGGGGGAGCTCTGGTGTTATCTTCATACTACTTAATTGTATTAAAGATGTTCTTTTTTACAATATTACAGATAGTCTTATCGTATTTGAACTTATAACTGACGAAATTATTTTTCTACTATAAAATACAAACATTTTGCTTGGAATTCATTTTCCAATAATAATTTAAGGATATTGCTATATATACGAAACCTGTTTTATTTTGACATTTTTTGTATGCCACATGAAATCAATAATAACAGGTCACATGCGAGTCGGTCTCGCCCACAGAGGGTTCCGTACCAATTTCAGGATTGTAGGCCAACGGGAAGTACAAATTTCATATAAAATGGAGCAAAAATGCTCATATTTTAATGTATGACATAAAGCGTGATTTTTTTCTGTACTCTAACAGACCAAAAACCTGAATATTTGATATTAATTTCTAACTAAATGTAAAAAACATTATAATTTCGTCCTCTGGATACAGAACAATCTATACTCGCATAGTGCTACATGTTTTATGATGTTTAATGCAAAAATAAGAACCTATATATTTATTTATACTTGTAATAATAGCAATTACATTTTCATCAATATAATATCACGAACTAGTCAAAACTAAGGCCGTCTTAACTGAAAACGCGACGCTTTTGTGAACACATCTCTCTCTATTTTCTCGTTCTGGTAATAAGACAAAGCGCGGCGTTGAGTTCCACCACTCAACCCAATGTAAAGAAGAGAATGTCTTAACATTAGTCTAGGCTCCCTCTCCCTTCACCCTAGATACGGGATACCGGATGAAACTAAAAATATATATCAATTTTAAGATATTTACTTGCGTCTCTTAAAATAAAGAAACAGAATAGAACAACTTTTGAACACAATCATCTGGATAATAAGTAGTAAGACGAGCGCAGCATCCAAATAGTAAAGAAGACGTCATTAACCTTTTAAAATTCCGCTCACACTTAACACGGTATCGGCGCCCTTTGGAACGGCAACCCCTAATTCGTTTTAGCGACAAAAGCCAGAAAGCTAGATAGATATATATGCTTGTAGGAGTAATTGAAATTACTAAAATAATATAATATTATGGATACAAAGAGTATATTATTATAGATTACAATAGAAGAGGCTTTTCTGCGTGGGTTCGATTCCCTTTCGGGGAAACGAATTATTATTTATTAATATTTTCATTTCTTTGTTCTGGCACCAAGACAAGAGCCCGGCGTTGAGTTCTGCCACTCAACACGCAATGCCTCAAAAACCATCAGAAATTAGGGAACGGAGTGTCTTAATACTAGGTTCCTTCTGCCTACCCAGTATATGCGGGATATAGCGCGAAGCTGATTTATTTATTATGATCTAAAATTATAAAAAGTTTAAACTAATAAAATTGCATTACAACCAATATAGAAGCAAGTACCACCTTATAATAGGTATATAAAGGAAATACGAATAAAAATTCCGAATTATCGGGGGGCGCGTCTCGTAAGGCATGATACCGCGGTCCAGACATTAAAGGAGCCGTCAGAGACGTTTTTAAATTCCGCTCACACTTCACGCAATATAGCCCTCAGCCTCGCCGGCCCCTAATCCGACGTCGGAGATATTCGCGACATACGAAGCTACTAAATTGGCGAGTTGAGTAGTAATGTTAAAATTTGACTCATCGTTATATGGGAAAATTATGGTTAGTTTCAAGTTTTTTCTCATATTGGCAACGTAGTGTTAAGACACTACGTTCTCTATTTTTTTGCTGAATTTTGAAGACATTGCGTTTTGAGTTAATTACTGATATGATAATTAATTATTAAATTAATCAGTCAAATCTTTTAAAAATTTATAGTATGTAGAATAGAAATAAAATACTTACACAAAGTTAATATTATAGTTAAAATTAATAATTAAATTAAAATATAAATTATTTAGTTCGATTTATATTCGGCGTCGAGATCCGCACTCAACTTGCAATGCTTCTAAAATTGGACAGTGCTTGGGGAACGGAGTGTCTTAACACTACTTCCCTTTGCGTAGCTGTGCGCTGTAAAGCTACAAAAATAATACATAATAACTTATTTTCCGCCATTCTGCTAGCTATACTCAAACGAGGATCCGATGTTGCCATAAATCGGCCCTCCGCGACACGATGTGAATATCATTATAAATGCGTTTATTGCGGATCACACCCAGGAGTTGTAGGAAGGGAAATTATAAGTTCTTGTAAATACCTTCAAGAAAAACGTCTTGCATTTTTTTATTGTATACTTCCGGCAATCATTTGACGTGTGGTCTGTATATATAAAAATAAAATAATTTTGTTATTTCTGCATATGTAATTTTTAAAACTCCATAACGTCGAAGTTCAAAACTTTTTTTTTTATTTGTGACATTTTTATAATATTTTTAATATTTAAATCGTCTTACTTTAAACGTTACAGTTACAGCATTTAGAAATTACAATATTGTGTGTTATTTGGAAATAATCCTTTAATATGTGATTAAGCTGTGATATATATAAGATATATGATATTTTGTTTTAGTTTCCTGTATTCCTTCCTTCCTCTGTCAGAGGAAACTAATTTTGTGATATATTAACTCCTAAAAATTAACTTTCTTCTAAAATTTTAGATTTTTATTAGATAGTTATATTAATTACAATTGTATTAATTTTATATAATAATAATATACTGATGGCTTCATGCTTTTTTTGTAAGGATAAGGCAGGGTTGGCAGAAAGAACAAAACACTCTAACGTTCCACCTTTCCGCTATAATTCGAGACATTGCTTGTTGACCGGCTGTACCCATCGCCGCGCTTTGTCTCGCCAGAGCGGGGAAGTGATAACAATACCAATGTTGCATCGTTGTTCCACGACAGCTTCATTATTTTTTTGTTCTTATCGTATATAACATTCAACACAACACGAACCAAAATATCATTCTCATATCCGAGCTTTAGCAGTTAGCGCGTTGCGCGACTTTTTCTTGGCTGGACACGCTGGAGCGTATCTAAAATATAGGACGTCGCTCAGCTTCATCTCCGTGGACTGAAACACGAAAAATGGAAATCCCGTTTTTCCCGTTCCCGTAGAAATTTCGAGAAATCCTTTCTTCGTGCTCCCCTGCACTCCTTTGGTTTTTCAATACAAAACACTGTAGTATTCTCGTAGTAAGGCGAGGCAGACAACAAAGGGCGTCTAGTTGTTTCGGATCATTTGCGTAGGGCCAGGTGAGGTTCGCTGACCGTCTGAAATATCTTATTAAGGGATTTCATACTTTAACATCAAGAAATAAGATATATTTTGGGTAGAAGAAAAGACTCCATGCAATGAAATTATTGCAAATGAACTCCTTATTATGTAGAATAAGTTGTTTCACTTTCTACTGTAATTGGTTTTGAGTGCAGTAAATTTAAATGTTGACATTCGCGTGGTGTTTTTGTAGCAGATGTTTGGGCTCCGTTCATAGCAATATTTCGTTTAAAAGCACCTTAGTGAGTAATATTCAAAGATAAGTATGATTGACGAGAATTTTAATTGCAATTTTTTTTAATTATAACATCGGCATTTGGCGGAAAATGGAGGGAGTTGAGTAGCGGAATTCAATGCTGCGCTTTATCCTGTTATCAGAGGCCGAGACTTCGAACCAATAGTTCCTGAGATTAACTTTCTAGAGCTCATGCAATCAAACTCTCCATTTTCTTAATTATAATCTTAAGTATTTATTACAGTAGAAAACAGTTATTATAAAAAAAAATCTTCCGAGTAGAATTTGTTTTATAGCAATTGTATGTATTCAGATACCACTCAAATATACATTACAATATCTACAAGGGCTTAAAGCAGTTAAAATTAACTGATTACGATATAAAAAAAATATAACAAGACAAAGAGAGTTATCTTTATTATATTCAGACACCATTACTTATAGATGTTCCTCAAAACCATAATAGGTCATTAGAAAGATTATGTAATCATAAACAAAATTAAAATTTCAATTTCTTATTCAATTAAAACTAAAATATGGAACATCATGATTTCATTAATTACAAGCATAAACACCTTATTTTAGTTCAAACACGACCATTCAAGCCCCATTCATTCCCAGCTCGTAAAACCAGCTAGTTATATATGCTTTCTACAAAATATTTAGATTGTTTGTCATGCCATATGAGTTTTATGACAAAAGTTCTGCATTTTATTTACTTTTTTATCATTTTAAGTTGCATTAATAGACTATAAAAATTTCAATGCTGTAGTACTCCATAATTAAGGGGAAAGATTTAGTGCTGTTCCAGCATTTCTCAGTAACAAGATAATCATGAAATATAATAAATAACTGGTATGCTGATATAGATTCAGTTAGTCACTTGAGAGTTTTTTTTAAATGATTTCATATAAATCATTTAAAAAAATCTCTCTGGTATACATATAAGATCCCAGTCGTGGCGCAGTGGCACAAAGTGTGACTGTAAAACCGACTGGTTGTGGGTTCGATCCCCACTCGGGGAGATAATATATTTACTTAAATTTATATTTCCATTTCTTCGCTCTGGTGTAAAGGCAAAGCGCGTTGAGTCCTGCCACTCAACACGCAATGCTTCCAGATATATACCAGAGAGATTTTTTACCAGATATAGCTAGCTTGTGACTTTGACAATATAGGCAAAAATTATGTAATATGTTCTCAACACAACACCGTTATTTACTGCAATTTATACATTGTCATATCGCCCCAATACATCCAATAAAAGTATATGAATAATCTTCCCCTTTTCTCATGCTTTGACATATTTAACCTTTAAATATGTGAATCTTTCTCTGTTTCGCTTGACTAAGATTTGATTTGAACAGAATAAGGCTTTCCACATAATCAGCAATAAGTTTAACATGAACACAAAATATTTTTATACAAATATATAACAAATAATAATGATTAATTCTCACCTCCGACTGATATTAAAACTGCGCGTTAACTTTGTCCTTGATCTAAAGAGTAAAGATAAAAACAAGGATTTTTTAAACAAAGTGATGTTTATTTACATTACTATGACACACATTAGAAAATTTATGTTTAATTAAATTATTCGTAGAACTTAGACGTGTCCATATAATTTAAAATGTTAAATAAAAGGCGAAGAAGCTTATTGTTTATTTATTGTTTATGAGAAATGCATATTTTTTCATTTTCATTTATCTCTATCTCATTTTGGGCAAGCGCGGCGTTGAGTTCTGCCACCCAGCACGCAATGCCTCCAGAATTCGGAGAAAGTGGGGAACGGAGTGTGTTAACACTAGATTCCCTCTGCCTACCTTGCTGTGTGCGGGATACAAAGTGAAGCTGATTTTTTTTTCTATCTCTATTTTTATTTACAAAATAAAATAAACATATATTTACTAATCATATTGACAGATTACTTTCATGTATATACCAACGCACATATACAAAATGATCTAAGTAAAAAAAGCAATTCTGGGTGATGATTTTTTTATAATTTTAAATCATTAAAAAACCCGTTAAGTGCGAGTCGGACTCGCCTTCCGAGGCTTTTGTACATATTGTAGGTCAACTTATAAAACACCGTATCCCGCATATAGCAGGGTAGGGTCAACATCTTAACACATACATATTTTTAGCCTTATCCCGTACCTAAGGGAATAGATAGAGTGAGCCAAGCTTAGTGTTAGCACACTCTGTTTCCTACATAGTGTTGAGTGGTGTAACTCAACGCCCAACTTTGTCTTATTACCAGAGCGAGAAAATAAAAATAATTCATTCCCCCGATTGACAATCGAACACAAAATTTTCGCATTTAGTCAGATGCTGTGACGTTGCGTCAAGTTCGCCTTAATTTTGACTAGTACATGATATACTAACGAAAATATAAATAATTGCTATTATTACTAGTATAAAAATATATATAGTAGGTTTATATTTTTACACTAGAAATCATAGAGCATGTGGCACCATGCCAGTATGGATTGTTCTGGGTTCAGAAAAAGAAATTATAAGGATTTTTTCATATAAACGTGACAAGAAGGGATCAGGGTCTCATCATAGAGATTTTGATGTTATTTAGATTGACTGAGACTATTAAACATTAAAACTAAAAATACAAGGGTCTCTGCTATAATTATACATTTTGAGCTGGATTTGGAGCTGCCTATATTTTGAGCTGGATTTTAGAAAAAAAATACTTAGCAAGGTAGGCAGGGCTAATTTAGTGTTTTAATTTAGACATTGAGTGTGTTTGGCGAAACGTTAAACGCCGCGGTTTGTGTCACAGTGTAGGGAAAGTGAAAATTTACGAGAATCGATTTTTGTTCAACTTTCAAGCAAAAATTATTGAACGGATTTAGATGTAACTTTATAGGTTATATATATGAATAGCAAGTACGTCATAATTAACGCTTTAATAAATTACTAGCTAGTTTGTAAATAAAATCATTCCCCCTAGTGGAAATCGAACCCACGACGATCGCATTTACAGTCAAATGCTGTCACACTGCGACACGACGTCCTCTCTAAATATTAAAATTTCATGTAAATCAATTTTCCTATCGTAGAAAGGGAAACGAGATCTCAAATTTATTGTTTCGTAGAGGCACATGTCACCATGTTTAGATGTGATCGTGACGCTCGCCGTGGGCGCGGCTATAGCCTACAAGAGCAGACTTTAGACTTTTATATATCATTTTTTTCTTCGCTTTTTTAATATTTTTAAAATTAAAAAGCTTTTTTTGGAGATAGATAACATGTTTTCAATTTTCTTCTAAAAGATTTAGATTTTTTTTATGAATTAGACTTCATTAATAAAAATAGGTCAAAACTTGACAATACATGTTATGTATAAAATACAATATCAGGACTATATCAGACAGTATCCGATACATTTGATAGTGGAAACTTTGATTCCCAATTATTAATTTCTCCAATCTGGTAAAACACGATGTACTGACATCGCGTTACATCACTAAATACGTTAGTTTACCTCTCTAAAGTAGACGGAAAATGAAGAACAAAATGTATTAACAAAAGGTTCCCTCCGCCTAAGCCGGCATAATATGTAAAAAATATATGAGAAAAAAAACATTTAAAAAAAAATTTACAAAACAAAACTAATGTTATAAAGCCACTCCGCTATTCTCAATAGAATTTGTAGTTATAATAAATCTTTCGTCTACAGTCTGCGTTCGCAACGTACAAGGTACTATTTATACGCTAGCAACACCAAAACGTATAGATTTAAATTATTCTGTGGATAGGTCAGTTAGTGGTCTTTATGTGACAATAAAATATATAATAGAATGGCGTGTCTAAAAATCTTTTTAAATAAACGTCTGAGACTGTTATTTTTAAAATGTTCAGAAGTTGTAATTTCAAGTGGATATATGTATTTTTTATAGTGTTATATTTTCTTTTGGTTTCACATTATATTCTGGGTAGGCAGAGGTGGCGGAATTCAACGCAGCGTTTTGCCTTGATACCAAAGTGGGGAAACGTTTAAAGTCCACCGGTCCCAGCCGTCCTTACAACTGGTATTTTAGTAATTTTTACGGACTTTATACCTGCAATATCACGAAAAGTGAATTTGGTTATAGACAAATGCTGCGACTACAATCTGATTTTGAATATTTAATTTCAGCATATATATAAATGTTATTTTGAAGCCGCGGTGTATTGAAATATCTCACAATTTTAACTTGCGGTTGTCATGACGCGAAAGCATAACGTTTCACTACAACTGCAACTGTTTTTGATTCGATTACTGGTCGAAGAATAAAATATTGTCATGTTTTCGTTAAAACGTGGCGTTAAATTCTACCACTTAACATCTCCGAAAATGACTAAATCGAATCCATAACCGCCGCTTTTACAGCCAAAGGCTGAGCCACTGTGCCATGAAAGCGTCAGAAATAAATAGTATTCTTTATTAAAGTTACGTCATACCAGTACACTGTCTAAAAACATAGACCGACAAAAATTTTAAGTGTTGCGTTTTCAAGTCGACAGTTTTACGTGGTGTGGACGATTTAGTGCATTTTTAAATATTTTTTTGTTCGTAGTATTTTTTTATTCTTAAAAATACGAAGATGTTCTCTTGTAATTGACATGGAATATTTTTAAAAATTTGCTCAGTCAATTGAAATTTTCTGTAAAATATTTAAAAATATATTCGCAACAATGCGTGTTGGTTGACAGTCGTGGCGCTTTGTCTAACAGAGCGCGGAAATGAAAATAAATATATTCCTTTTCTCGAACGGAGATCGAACCCACAACCATTGCCCTTACAGTCAGGCGCTGCGCCGCACCCAAATATAATAATAAAAAAAGTAAATTTAAATCACGCTATCTGTTCTGAGTAGTCCCTATTACAAAAAATATATTAATCGAGTTAACCAAATACGTTATTTTTCTATCTATATCTATTATACTAAAGATAACCACTCCGGTTACAGCAGTTACATAAACAAAAAAGAATACTTAAGATAAATTGGCTTTAAAAATGTAGGCCCATGTCTATTATCTAAATAAATAAAAAGATAAAATTGCCTTAAACAATGTATTTTATTGTGGTCATACGTCAAAAAAGATATAAAGCTTAACAAGTGAATGTATGTAATTTATTATATTCGTTAATAGGGACATCACTATCAAAAGGTTTATTTAAGCTTAATTGTATAATATTAATTTTAACAATTATAACGGCGTCGTTGGGTGTGTAAAGTTTTAGGAAGCGGAAATCGTATAAACTTTGAGCTTTTAACGACGAATAATCAAGATAACGCAACTTTGAACATGTTTCAAATATTTTAATAGTATCTAAATAATCTAAATGTGAATGAGTAGAGCAGTAGTAATATTTTTATTTAGTTAAGATGCGCCGTTCCCGGTGAGACACTTCCGTTCCCCACTTTCCGCGGAATTGTGGTGGCCAAAAGTAAATAAAAAATATATATTGTCACGTATAGTTTTTTGAGGTCTATCGTGTTGCAGATACACAAGAGTGTGACTGTTGTGGATTCGATTCCCACTCGAGGACTCAATATTTTTATTTCGTTGCTCTCATAACGAGGCAAAGCCCGGCGTTGAATTGCCCCACTCAACACGCAAAGCCTAAAGAATTCGGCGGAAAAAGGGGAACGGAGTATCTTTACACTAGGTTCCCTCTGCCTACCCTGCTGTGTACAGCGTGAAGCTGATTTATTAAAAGTAGTAGGTATATACGTCATTTTTAATCCAATTCGTTAAGCACTGTATGCTGAAACCATTTTGAAATTTATTTTGAACAACTTCTTATAACAATAATTCTAATTCTGTTACATATTTTATTATGATGGAATATAAAAAGATATTAAAAATATGAAATAAATATGCGACATCGTGTAAAACTGACGGCCTATAAAAGATCAAACGTTAGTAGTAGGCGGTTACATTTCGTATTTAGGGTAATGATAGATAAAAAAAAGACCCAAACGTGAGTCGGACTTGCCTATGGAGGGTTCCGTACCAATTTCAGGATTGGAGCACAGCGAGAAGTGCAACTTATAAAATTTGGCAAGCTTCGGTTTGTGAGCGTATAGCGCATTGTTATGTATAAAATTAAGTACAAATATAGGTTACCGAAAAGTGAAATACCTATCAATTTTCACTTTTCGGTTTTTTTCTTTTATTTATTTGTCATGTAATTTCTCACTACGTGTTAAATTTCATAACAGTGTCCTCGGGTCCACCCATCCTATAGGTTGTGGATATTCGTCGAATTTTATAGGAAATGCAGTAAAAACGATGCTTAGATGTTCGTATCTTTTGATAGCGCCGACTAAAATCTTAATTTATTTTCTGTGCCCCAAGGGACCCTAAGCTTGAGTTGTTGATAATAACTTCAGCTTGATATGTGATCAAGATAAATCTGATCTTGAGCATCCGTCTCACACATAGTAGTTCCTCATCCGTCTTCACTTTCAGCCAAATTCAGCGGCGGAACTCAATGCGCTGGAACTCAACGCCGTGCTTTGTCTTGATTATGAAATAAATGAAAATGCTAACTATTTCTTTTTACCGAGTGGGAATCAAACTCACAACCGCCGCGTTTGTAGTCGCACGTTGGTGCCACCACGATGGCCTCAATTTTATTATATATTTTATTTATCTATATTACATTGCAGGCGTCGCGTCGCGTTTTTAATTTATTATTTGTGTTTCCAAATTCGACTGTGGGTAGTTGACTTCCATTCCCCATTATGCAATGTTTTCTTAATGGGGGTGATACCTATTTCTTTATATTATGATTTTTATTTCGATATCCATCCATACAAAGGAATATTATTATTCAATCACTACCTAACATATACCTGAAGCATAAAAAGCAAGAACAAAGTGTCTTAACACTATATAACATTTAACTATCTCATTAATTACGGCATATTTTTACAAGATAAAAAAAGAATATTACAATAAAAAATCCACATAAAATTGGATACATATGAAGGTTTTATGTAATATATGTGTCTGCTTTGACTAATAATTGATAGCGGTGAGTCGCGCCACGGTAGGCTATTCTGATTCGGCGTTGCGTAGGGAAATTCCGTTTGGCCCATTCACAGATAAAGATTGTCGCCCACTGTCGTTATATACAGTACGGTCGACGAGTCGTGGCCGCTTGGACTTGGCGCTTATTGAATTTTGGCGTATTGTTCACTCGGGAAGAAAAATCTCAAAAGTACAAAAATAAAACCTAAAATCAGAACTAGGTAGCCAACTACAGCTAATTTTAAGGCGGCCACAACTCATAGAACGTACTATATATACATATTCATACATATATACTCGTATAGATCATGTGTCTATAGCACGTGACACTATCAGAATACGTATGTATGTAAAATTTACAAACTGGTTGTAAGTTCGATACACACTTGGGGGAATTGTTGATAAAATATAGGTATTTTTATTAAAATTATATTCGTTTACCTATTATTGTACACTTATGGATGTCTCAAAAATTGGACGAAAAGTGGTAAGCGGAATGTCTTAACATTAGGTTCCTACCGATATGATATGACTTAATAAATCTCTATGACTTAATAAATCTTATAATATCACGTGTCATACTATCACGAGATACTATTGAATTGTTAATAAAATATTGCTTTGACCATTTATAGTCCATATTTATTTAAAATAGCAAAAAAATATTTTCGAATTCTTGAAGTATTACATACGTATATTAAATGTTCCCGTTACTAACTGGACGTAGAACACAGAAACTTGTATTCTGTCTTATATACTCTGTACTCAATACAAACGATTTTATTGTGATAATAAACTTTAAAATACCATTGACCAATGTATGCTAATTTTGTCAACCTAACACTTTCCGACATACATATTTAATACTATAAAGCTGAAAAGTTTATTTGGCGCTAACCCCAAAAACTACCGATTCAAATTGAAAAATTTTTGTTTGCGTTGTATAGGCCATTCATTGGGGAAGGCTATAGCTATCTATATATACTATATTACATCACATCAATCTTTTCGATGTAACCCACTTGCCACCTGCTACGGTCGAAATTACCTCAGATACTTAGAGCTAGTCATAGAAAGTTTTTAATTTTAAAATCAGCTTCACATTCAGCTTCACCGCATACAAAGTAGGCAGAGGGAATCTAGTGTCAAGACACTCCATTCCCCACTTTCCGCCGAACTCTGAAGGCAACGCATGTTGAGTGACGGAACTCGACCCTGTGCTTTTCCCTGCCACCAGAGCGAAAAAACGAATATATAAATTTAAATAAATATTTAATTTCCTCGAGTGGGGATCGAATCCACAACCAGTCGCGTTCACAGCCACACTCTGTGCCCCTGCGCCACTACTGGCCTCAAACCATTACCATAACCTATTGCCAATAAAAAAAAACATTTTTTTTAAAGAGGACGTGACATTTAATATGTATAGACGATAGAATAGCCAGAATTGCGTTTCACTATAGATTAGTAAATATTTCGTGAGTTGACGCGTTAATATTATACATAGTGCGATAACGTGTTGCTAACGCGAATTTTTATTGCTACGCTTGTATATAAGGTTGATATTTTAATTTAATTCGCGTCTACACCTTCCCCTTCTAGAATCGAAGGTTAAAACGTTAGGTTTACATGCAAATGAGCTTAGTTTTTGATGTTCTATGTCGAATATGTACTCATAGTGTCTTAATTTTGTATGATAATTTGCTGTTTTGTTTAGTTAGTTAGGCCGTTTCAAAGTTGTGGCGCGTGGAAGGAAGTTCCTACGAAACCGAACAGTAGTAGAGTGCCACGTATCTAGGTCTCACTTTTGTATCAAATTGGGCGGAACTCAACTCCGTTAAATCAGTTAAAAATATTATCGTTTAAAAAATATAATTTCACAATATATAAAAAAAAAACGAAATTTATACAATACACTGCTAATAGCTACCAAGCCATAGTCTATAAAGGCTGGTCAGTCAATCAGTATGTATGGAAACGAATGGCTGTGTTTGTGATGAAAATAAAATTGTGATTTGGAACTTTGCCGATGTTATATAACTTTAGTATATGTTTGAGCTAGGTCTAGGTTTTTATGAGGTCTAATAAATATCTTTTCACGTTTAAAATTGCGCATTTTGTGAATGTATTGATTGATGTTCACGTAGAATACGGGCTTAGATTTTTTTTTCATATAAAAATACTCTACATATTATACGCAATACGCTTGTGGCCGTCGTGGCTCAGTGACACAGCGTGTGACTGTAACGACGCAACGAATATGGGTTCGACTCCCAGTCAAGGCAATGATTTTTTTTTATTTCCTCGCTCTGCAAGTTAAGACGGCGTTAAGCTACGGCAGGCAACACGGAACGAGTCGAAAGTGGCTGCGCCACGACGGCCTCTACTTATCATAAGACGTTTAGAATGCCCTCCAAACTACAAAACGGTGTGACGATTGAAAAGGGGGTAGATATAAAATATCAAAAACCAGTACAAATATATTTCTTTTATCACAACAGTATGTTTTTCAGCTCTTAATAAATCAAGATACAATTTGCACAATTAAGTTTTACACTTTTTCCTTTTCTTAAATATGAAACAAAACTATACACACATGTTTGAAAAAAAAACTAAGAACTATATATTAAGAAAAATAATTCATTCAATAAAAGTAGAATTACTATTTCCGTTCTTTAATAGGAAAATAAAATGTAGATTTTTGCGTTTTCCAGAAGTTTACAGATATAGTAGATCACATCACAGCTATTAACATAAAGCGGCCTTCCTTGATGAAAGGATTATCCGACATGAAAATATTTATTCAATTTGAATCAGTTGTTACTGAAATTTCGCGTTCAATCAAAGAAAATCTACAGCTTTATATATTTTTTAGCTTCACGTCGTATCCCGCACACAGCAGTCTAGGCACAGGAAACCGGGAACTTAGTGTCAAGACACTCCATTCCTATTAAGACACTTGTTGCTGAATTCTGGACGCATCGAGTATTACGAAGCTCAACGTCACATTTTGCCTCGTTACCAGAGCGAAGACATGAAAATATTAAATATATGATTTCCTCTAGTAGTTTGAATCGAACCAACATTGGGTCGTACTTACAGTCACACGCTTGTGCCAATGCGCCACGACTAGCCTCAGCTTCTTGCTCGCTTCTCCAGCTTTATAATATTATAGAATACTGTAAAAACAGTACATATACCTACTCAAATCCTATTTAACGGAAAACGATAGTTTAATTGTAAGCTAAAATATTCCATACCTCCACACTACAATATAAAAAGTTCATACAAACCACAAGATCGCATAATGGTACAAAAATACCCACAGACCCACTGACCCGCTACAAAGTATCGCGACTCCTAATTGCGGAAGACGCGACAATTTATTGACGACCACTCGCGCGATCGCGTTGTATCGTGCGTCCATTTCTTTTGAGAGTTATTTCGGGATATTTTTTTTTTTTTCAGAGAAAATCTATGTAGTATTAAGACACTCATTTTCCCTAGTATCGACCAATTTTTGGGACACAGCGTTTTGAATAGTTGAATGGTTGAATTAACCGGAATCGAATCCATAATAGTAGCGCAATAGTAAGAAATTAGCAAATAATGAAACAAGTCTTAAAAGTAATAGCATTTTGCCTTGTAAATATAATATATTGTTAACAAACTCGTGTAAAAGAGGGTAGATGTTGGTGAAAAAGACTGTAAAAGCAGTGAAATTGTGTCAATCGGGGGCAATTGCTTGTAGGCAACGGTCCTTATTGGAAGGAAACTAGTGTGAAGTATTGTTAATAGGTGATACATATTACTTATTGCAATTACATAATATCTCTTACCAAATAGTTTAGAAATATATAGACGATATGTGTTTTTATCGTGCTTTTTTTAAAAACAATAACCGCTACCGATTTCTAACAATATTTATATTGAATTAATTTGATTTCCTTATTTGGCCCTTTGGATTTAGAGGGAATTTTTATCCTGATATAGGTCTAAGTGATTATTTAGGTATTCTTAGAAAAATTCTTACAACATGGCACATCCCTAAACCTAAACTTTTGCCCTAAATTTAGTTTACTTTTCGAATAGTACTGTACTATACCATTATAACCATATGCGATACGCATTAGCATACAACTTGTGGCGCAACAGATAATAGCTCGACCTGTCGCGACAAAGGTACGCAACTCCTAATTATCAACACATTATTAACACCATATATGATTATTTTGTAGGACATACTAAAAAATTATATTATTTATTAAAGTTAATTAATGTATAACGTTATTATTAAATACGATAAATGTGTTTTTAAAACCAGAACTTGTCCATCTTGAAATAAAACATGTTTATAGTTAAGTGTATTCACCGTTGTATATAGCAATATTCATATGTAAATATTTCAGCTTCAGCTTCACGATGTATCCCACACACTGCAGGGTAGGCAGAGGGAGCCTAGTGTTAAGACACTCTGTTCCCCACTAAATATTTCAATTTAGATTATTTAGCTAAAAACCATAGATATTTGTAGAGCCTTGTCATCTACAATATTCAATACCAATCAATAGTCTACATGTCAAAAATTCAATTAAAAGTGGTATAAGTTAAAGTGTACACACGGTATAATTAACATGGGGTTGCTATCGTTATTTACTTTGTGCATTACTTAACGAGAGGATCTATTTGGCCATTTCGCTTTCATCCTATTCGATACAACAAAAATAGTTAATCTGTTTTAAAGTTTCATTAACTATTAATAGTTATAAATATTACAGTGATTTTGGACAAAAAAAATAGTTATTTTTAGCCAATAATATTAATACTAAAAAGTAATCCAGGCTAGTCGATGCGCAGCGGCACAAAGTGTGACTGTAAAACCGACTGGTTGTGGGTTCGATCCCCACTCGAGGAGATGAAATATTGACATAATTTTTTATAATATTTTGATACTTCCATTTCTTCGCTCTGGTATCGAGACAAAAAAAGGCGTTGAGTTGAACACGCAATGCCTCCAGAATTCGGCAGAAAGTGGGAAACGGAGTGTCTTACACTAGGTTCACTCTGCCTACCCTGCTGTGTGCGGGATACAGCTAAAAAAAATGAAACCCTAATATCTATATCATTGTTCGAGTACCGTTCGAGGCCGGTCGTGGCGCAGCGGCACGAGGTGTGACTGCAAAACCGACTGGTTGTGGGTTCGATCTCCACTCGAGGAGATGAAATATTTACTTAAATTTATATTTCCATTTCTTCGCTCTGGTGTCGAGGTTAAGCGCGGCGTTGAGTTCTGCCACTCAACACGCAATGCCTCCAGAATCCGGCAGAAAGTGGGGAACGGAGTGTCTTAACACTAGGTTCCCTCTGCCTACCCTGCTGTGTGCGGGATACAGCGTGAAGCTAATTTATTTATTTTATTTATTTTATTGTTCGAGTAGAGAAAAAACATTAACATCCGTTTGCGGCAAAGATATATCAACATATATTATTTTAAATATTTTTTCCTACCTTTTACCAACACATGGGTCCCCTATAATAAAGTGATAAATACGATATTAATGTCGGAAGAATGTTCAAGGTGAGCTTTGGTGTGTTTAGAACACAGACAGAATATGTTACGACTGAAACTGCGCATTTTATTATTCTAAAGTTTATATAAAGATTTTATAGTACTAAATGAATTTCAAGATAATTTATAAATGTCTCTTGGAGCGATTCAATATTTTATAAAAATAGATAAGAATAGTTATTCGTTGGTTTGTCTAAAATAGTATAGTAACTAACTGTGATTGTAAAATTTGGATCTTTTTTAAATTTTTTTTACAGTCACACGCAAACAGAAAAAATCCGGTCAAAAGCGAGTCGGGCTCGCCCACTGCGGGTGACGTATAAAAATTTTGCTCCCCTTTTAAAGCTATTACTTTTTAGGATTTAACTACAAATATATAGTTTTTTCTGCAACTAGTACTACCTGTAGATGCTAGCTGCCAATTTTTATAATTCTAGGTCAACCGGAGTTTGTTAAGAGTTATTTTGAAGATTTAAATTATTGAAATAATTCTAAAATCGATACACAAATAATATTTTTTGTTATAAATTCATCTTTGAAAAATAGGGCCTTCATTCCCCGGCTTATTCCCGGAGGGCTAAGTAGCATATAACCTAACACAGTCTATTCTCCACTTTCCAACCAATTTTTAAAAGAGCAAGAAATTTAATACAATTTAAATTATAAACACTTCCCCGAGTTCTATCGAGTCTACAACCTTCGCTTTTACAGTAACGGCCTGTCCTAGTGAACCTAGTGTTAAGACACTCCGCTCACCCTTTACCTAAGATGAATTTGAACCTATAACCCCACACGTAAAGTGCGTCACACCTTAAAAAATATGGTCACGCGTAAACACGTCGTTTGTTATCGAAACAGCGTTGATACAATTTCAATAAATTAAAAACTATTTGCGTAGAATTCGTTAATGTCTTCCTGGTGTGTGCCGGCGTGAGATTTTTACACGAAATATTATGATTACGATATACTTATATTGCTACCAATGTTGTTTTAGCTGCTATAATATAAAACATTCAAAATATAATTAGCATTAAGCAAATTGAGGCCAGTCGTGGCGCAGGGGCACAAAGTGTGACTGGTTGTAGGTACCACCCCACTTGAGGAAATGAAATATTTATTTAAATTTATATTTCCATATCTTCGCTCTGGTGTCGAGACAAAGCGCGTCGTTGAGTTTTGCCATTCAACACGCAATGTCTCGAAAATTGAGGAAAATGGGGAAGGGATTGTCTTAACACTAGGTTTCCTCTGCTCACCCTAGTGCGTACGGGATGCAGCGTGAAGTTGATTTAATTAAAAATATGAAGAAATAAAATGTGTGTTTTTCAGATGATTCACGGCAATGTTAACATATGTACTTACACTTATAATTGTTAGTTGATCATTTTATAATTTGCTTAAAATTATATTATATGTTATTTTGAAATCTAACATAGGCTACAATTCATGTAAACATTTTGTATATTTTGAGTGTACTATAACAACACATATAAGCGGGCGAAGCCGCGTTTGGGTTGCTTATAACAAATAAAAACGAAATATTTAGCTTCAATCACAAATCACAACGTATTTATCAAAAACAACATTCCTACTAAATTCACACGTGATCCTTATAAGGAAGTCCACAGAGGACCAGGGCCTGGTTAGTATAATTTATTCCATGAGTATTTCATTCATACCTTTGTATGATTCATACAATTTCGAGTCCTTATCTCAATTAGCAAATCAACGTATCCTTTGATATAGAAGAATTTCCGCTTGATGGCCGACGCGACGTGGCAACAGCGCGTGGATCTCTAACAAGGTTTTGTCAATTTGGGACTTATTTGGTTAACGTGCCGTGAGATATTTATTATATGATATATGTTTATATCATTTTCTGTTGTGTAAATATAATGTTTAAGTGAGTTTGCTTTATTTTTTGTTTTCAAAGTGTGCTGTTGAGTTCCGTCACTCAGCACGTAATGTCTTTGAAATTGGGCGTTACGCTGGGAACAGAGTGTCTTAACACTAGGTTCCCTCTGCCTATATACAAGATATAGCGAGCTGAAGCAAAAAAAAAGTCGTAGGTGGTTCACCACTATTTCTATCTATTTCAATAGTTAAAAAGAGAAAAACGGAAAGTAAATACGTCTCGAAACCATTCGTTTTGACGTAGCTGACCTACAAACCCGCGTTAATGTAAACTGTTGCGGTCATTTTGCTACTTCGGCTCCTTCAGTATGTTTGTTTTGCAAGTGTCTGAAGTAGTAAATCGGTTTACAGCTACGTTGATATGTACCCGCCTACAAGGTTTTTTACGATTGTGCCTTATATAAAAATGTTGGGTTGCCCTAATTGTATTTAAGATTTTTAATTTCTTATTGTAATGTTGTTTTTTTTTTGTTTAATTTGGTACCTATAGTTGAAATATTCGACGCAATTTTTGCATAGTTGAGAAATTATTATTAGAATGTGGACATTTCTAATGAGAATGTAAGTTCGACGAATCTAAAGCTCTTTTTGTGTCTAAAAGTGGCCCGCGATACAGCACAGACAAAACTGCTAGACTTAGAAAGTCGAAGTTTGTAATGTAGGTAGGTTAAGAAGTAAAAGGGAGCAACACTGAGAGAGTATTTCTTGAAATTTCATATGGAAAGATTTTCCATTTCCCGTTTACAATGGCTTTAAGCCATTATAAGTTGCCCTGTGGTTGCGGAAACATAAAAAAAAAACAGTTAACCAAAAAAGTTATAATATATAAATAACTTATCACCATGAACCTTGCAAAACGTATAAAAAAAAAACAAATAATTTAGCTCTTGAACCGGCGACCACCTCAGTAATATAACAACACAAACATCCACCTACAAAAGTAATTCAGTTTATTTTTCACTATGAGAATCTTCAGAATCAAGTTCGTTAAGTTTCCGTTGGAAATATAAATTAAAATAGTAGCAGTAACAGGGTGCCGGTAGTCGCTACCGCTCGTCGAGTGCTTGCCAGCCAGGGCGCTCGAATTGCTGGACCGAACATCGAAATTATACATAAAATGTTTATTTTTATGCATTAAGTACTGGAATTTTGTATATCTTTTTTATTTATAATGTAATTATAAATATTGGTATGTATATATAAAGAAATATTGAAATTATTGTAAATATTTTTATATTAAAATAATATGTAAGGTTAAAAAGGAATTTTATATAAACTACAGAAAAAGATACGGTCCCAACAAGTGGGAATATATCCTAATTATTTCTTTGCTCTGTAAAGATAGAGTACGGCTCTCGCAAATATGACGGACACTGAGCGAGACTGAAAAAAAATAACAAGAATATATGTACAGACAGTATTGTAAATATTAATATCTAATATTAAAATTAATAAAATAACTCCTTTTATCTAGAGAAGGAAGGTTGATGTATCAATCAATATTCTCTTCTTATATCCACAATTCTCTTATCGAAGCTGTTAAAAACTATTAAAATTGTTATAAAATTTATGTTTTGTTCTATCGGCGCCTAACAAATTATAGCTTATATTGGAAATACTAAGTGCGTGTTCTTAAAGAAACTTTCATTATAATTTATTATTAATAAATTGTGTTATTTTTATTAGAAATTAAATTAGTACAGATTTGATTAGATAGATATACATAGGTATAGATAGGCAGAGGGAACCTAGTGTTAAGACACTCCGTTTCCCACCTTCCGCCCAGTTCTGGAGGCATTGCGTTTTGAGTGGCGAAACTCAACGCGGCCCTCGACAGAGCCAGAGCGAAGAAATGAAAATGTAAATATAATAAATAATTCACTTCCTTGAGTGGGGATCGAACCCATAACCAGTCGATTTTACATTCACACTTTACGCCCATGCGCCACGAATGGCCTCTATTTATATTTATATATATATATAGCCTATATTTTTATAATAATTGAGATTAAAACCCACTCAACCATCCGACGCATATCTGAACTAAATTGTCTAAATATATTTCATTTTTCCACACAAAAAATTGTATTTTGGATTGGAAATTTATAACTTACGCCTACTTCATTTTTTTAATCTACACTTTGATTTGTAAAAATACTGATACTATTAGTTTGCCTTACAAATATAGATAACGTATACACAGTTGTTTAAATTTCTAACTAACAAATATTTTAATTATTTAGCTTTGAACTTCCACATGCATCTACCACATCTCTTACTGCAAAAAGCAAAAACCAAGTTATATTTTAAAAAAAGCAAATATTGTGGTTTTTTAAACATTTTTTAAAGTGTTATTCCACACTTAGGAAAGAAAAATACTTATTTAGAAAACATAAAAAAAATTGAACGTAGCGGGATTCGAACTCGCGTCTCCTGGAAACCAACCTGGTCGGTTTGTTGTGCTTTTCGACTTTCTTTCATAATAATATAACTGTAACCATACAACTTTCACGAAACCCATCGCAATTATTATCACTAAATTTCTACATAACTGCCTATTGTAGTCGCGAGTTGACTTTTTAAATGTATTTAAGCAGAAACTGCCCTAGACAATGGTCTGCTATAATATATAATACACACGTTTCTTTACATCGGCTAACATACAAAGAATATATATAGATATATATCTATATTAATACGGATTTCTTTTCGAAGCTCTTTTGATTTTGAAATATCAATGTAATGCTGGTATTGTATGTTAATATGATCAAATTGCTAAAGAGAAATTAGCAAGCAAAATTGTATGACACATCACTCTACTCTACACTCTCTGCTTTGTCCCGTACATGACAGGGTAGGCGTAGGTAATTTAGTGTTAAGTGTCTACGTTTACTGCTTTGCGCCTGAATACAACACGTGTATGATGAGTGGTGTAACTCTCCGCCTCAATTCGTCTACCAAAGCCTTGAAATAAAACGATTTCAAAAATTCTTCCACCAATATTATGCTACATAATTAGCGACTATCGTAACATTACGTTAGGATCAATAAGAGTGTAGCATCTATGAAAAAAAGGCCAGTCGTGGCGCAGCGGCACGAGGTGTGACTGTAAAACCGACTGGTTGTGGGTTCGATCCCCACTCGAGGAGATGAAATATTTACTTAAATTTATATTTCCATTTCTTCGCTCTGGTGTCGAGGTTAAGCGCGGCGTTGAGTTCTGCCACTCAACACGCAATGCCTCCAGAATTCGGCAGAAAGTGGGGAACGGAGTGTCTGAACACTAGGGTCCCTCTGCCTACCCTGCTGTGTGCGGGATACAGCGTGAAGCTGATTTAATTTAATTTTTTAATCTATGAAAAAAATATAAAAAAGAGGAAAATTTATTACTTAAAAAATATATATACAAGTTTTTTTACATACACTATTTTAATATGTCATTGTATTAACGAGCATCAATGTGATATACCAACGAACAAATAGACGCGCTCAACTTTTGGCAAACAATCTGGGTCAATTTTTCAGCATTCAGCAAGGAAATTAATAAAAAACTAACAGTGGCCTCGAGTGTTGTTACGTAATGAAATACTGAAGTCATCCATTTATTATTATTTATTCTGGGTGTGGATTTACAAAATTGGACTTTCGTGGACAAATTTGGGAGTTTAGGGAAGCACCAAGAGATTATTTCTCGAAATTCCTACGAGAAAAACGGAATTTTTCATTTTTCTTAACAAAATTGCACTTTCGTAGGCAAATTTGGGATTTTAGTAGCACCAAGAGATTATTTCTCGGAACTCCTACGAGAAAAACGGAATTTTTCCATTTTACATTCTAAAATCCATGGGAACAAAGATGTAGGCGATGACTAGCTAAGGAATAAAACATAAGAAAAACTAATATTGACATTCATTTATATGTATATAAAATATATGTATCTACAAATACACACACAATATGTAATACGGAACCAAACTAGCCATCCGCTTCGAAACGAAACAAACAAGTCATTATAGCAAATTTAAAATACTCGCAACACCTCGCTCCACTAGTTCAAGGGCAGACGGACTGAAAAAAATCGCTTTCCCCGATAATGTAGGATATGTAGGCGTGCTACGTCATTGTTCAATATTGATATGAGAACATTATATTCGCGTAGTTCTCTTATTTTTAAAAAGACGCGTTTGATGGCTATTTTTTTCAGCTTCACGTTGTATCCCGCACATGGCGGTGTAGGCAAAGGGAGCCTAGTGTTGAGACACTCAGTTCCCTAGGCGGTTCCCTTGGTTCCGCCAAGCATGGAGGCGTCGCGTGTTGAGAACATAACGCCGCGCTTTGCCTCGATACCAGAGCGAAGAAATGAAAAAAGAAAAGGATTTTGTTGAGTGGGAATCAAACCCACAACCTGTTATTATAGTTTCTAGATATATCCACCCATTTCAGTTATTTGTCATAATGTAATTTAATATGAGGCAGTAACGCCCCCTCAGTTTTACGTAGGTTTTTACACATAATAAAATAATAATCTAAGGATACAATGACAGTAACTTAATATGCAAAATAAAATGATTACTCATGCAACTATATAGGCCAGTCGTAGCGCAGGGGCACAAAGTGTGACTGTAAAACCGACTGGTTGTGGGTTCGGTCCCCACTCGAGGAGATGAAATATTAACTTAAATTTATATTTCCATTTCTTCGCTCTGGTGTCGAGGCAAAGCGCGGTGTTGAGTTCTGCCACTCAACGCAACACACAATGCCTCCAGAATTCGGCAGAAAGTGGGGAACGGAATGTCTTAACACTAGGTTCCCTCTGCCGTGTGCGGGATACAAGCGTAATGCAGATTTTTTTTATATATAAATAATATTTAATATTTTAATTTTTAAAGCGTTATTCACATAATAAGGAAAGGAAAATGTTTAAAAACGTATAAAAATTTAAACGTAGCGAGACCCACTTGTAAGCTAACCAATTAAGAAATACATACATAATTTCTTATGTCGAAATCTTTGTTGTTTTTTTATAATCTTCACATATAAATTCAGCATTTTGCGAACTATGTCCACTGCCATACTTTCTATTTCTATAAAAATAAATAATGATTTATCTAAATTAAATGTGAATCTCCACCTATTGCTTTGAGCCAGATGTGTTAAATTTTTATCAAGATGTGTAAAAAAATAATTAAGTAGACTTATTAATTAAGTGTAATTCTAGAGGTACTGAGTGATGAACGGCAGAACTTGCCGCGATTTTCATTACAATATATTAAATATTTCATTTCCTCGAGTGGGAACCGAACCCACATCTTGCCGTATTGGCAGTCGCATGCATGTTCCCCTGTGACACTGTGTGACTTTTCTCTATACCTATATTACTACCAGGTTATGTTAGATTTACCAAGATATTATATACTCTTACAATAACTGGATAATGTAATAAATTATAACCTAGGCAAAACTGAGAACATATTGTATACAACTGCCGGATATTACAAATAATATCCTGATTTATTTAAAACAAAACCCCACAGGATTTTCGTTGCAAAATCGATCTGAATACACGGCGAGAAGAAACACGTCACGTCCGCAACCTAGAATCGAACCTAGACAAGTCTAAAATTACAATAGACCGAAGGCCTCGTTACGACATCCGGTCCTTTGATTTATATGACAATACCTAATACATAAACAAATTCACTACGCGTAAGGCGTTTAAATTTGCATATGTGAGACGTTTTGCTGAATTTTAGAGTTTAGTTCGACTCCTGGTTTTGCTTTTGGATTATTTGATATTTTTTTTATATATATAATAATTTATATTTTGTTTTTAAAACAGACTTTGATGTGGATGAGTGTTTGTATGGAAAATATGTAATGAAAATGTAAAGAAAATACATATTTAGTTAGTTAGTTTAGTTTATACTTTATTGCACACAAAAAAAAAATACAAAAAATATACAATATCATTTTAGTATCAAAATTAAAATAAAAGTGATCGATAAATCGTTTAGTTATGTAATCGATAATCGATTTCGTATAATAAATTGATTTTTTTGAATACTCTGAAAGAATGAAATATAAGCTGAAAAAAAGACTATTCTATAATAAAAACTTGTAAATCACCCGACAAAAAAATATATTGTGTCCACATGATTTCATCAACTGGAAAGGGGCTGATGATCTACAAACGTCTGAACATATTTTCTTGGATAATGGCTAAGGTCAACTCTCGTATAAGTCACCTTTAGGAAAGTGAGAATTCGATCGCTACATCCGTTCGGGAGCTACGATCTCACATACAGAGACACATCAAACTTTGTTCACGTCGGTAGGTAAAAATTACAATACAGACGATTAAACAGCATATCTATATATGTATATAATTAAATGTATTCTAACTTGTAAAATTCACAATAAGCAGACGACTAACTAACCTTCGAATTAACATACGGTCCAATAAAAATGGAGATCTTTGATAGCTTGAAAAAAAAAAACATAAAATATTCTAAAGTCGTTGCAAATTTTAAGGACAAGTCAACGTACCATTAAGGTCAAACTGCGATATGGTATGAATGGTAAACTATGTTAGATATCACTATCTAAGCCACGGTAGTAGTTACCATGGTGACACTACGAAGAATCGGTAAATCCCCAATAAGCTTCACGCTGTATAGTGGAGCTAATGTAGGCAGAAGGAACCTAGTGTTTAAGTTATCGATGCACCACGTATCAATCAGTATTAATTTTCCAGACATTGCGGGTGTAGTGATTAAACTCAACGCTGCGTTTGTTTTTTTACTAGAGTGATAAAATGAAAATAATTCTTTTACTGGGTGGAAATCGAACCGTCGCGCTGTCAGTTAGACGCTGTGTCGCTGCACTACGACATACGCCAATTATTTTCTCTCTCTTATATAATAATAAGTTTGTAATGTGTAGATTCAGAAATTCAGATTGTTTAGTTCCAGAAATGTTCACTTTTCGGAATTTTATACAAAAAATATATTTTATAGAAAATATTTCTACTTTTTTATTGCATTCACACATAAGCTTGATTTTTGTTTGAGCTTGCTTCAGAGGGACCGTAGACCTGAATATTTGATATTAATTTCAGCTTGATATCTCCTTCTTATTTTACCTGTACAGAGCAGCTTAACGCTGTTCCGCACAGCAGGGAAGGTAGAGGGAACCTGACTTAAGTGTTAAGACACTCCGTTCACCACTAACCGATATTGTGTATCGAGTGGCGGCTATCAAAGTCGTGGTTTGTGTAACAAAGCGGGCGTTGAATGATTATGGGTCCATCGTATTTACAGTCAGACGTTGTACCACTGCGCCATAACGGGCTCAATATCTTTTTTTAGTTTTACACTATATCACGAATATACTAGGGTTGGCAGAGTGAACTTAGTGTTAAGACACTCCGTCACTCGCGTGTTGAGTAGTGGAATAATATTAATAAATTACAATTCACTCAACCGAGTGGGAATCGAACCCACAACCATCCCACTTACAGTTAGACGCAGTCCCACTGTGCCTCAACATTTTAAAACCAAACACAAAAACCCGAATAAAAAAAAACCAAGTTCATATAAAGACCTAATACAGTTTCCAGGTCCTTGAAATATTACATTTCATTCACACGCGACGCCGCGGGCAGTTCCTAGTATAGACATGATTAAATACCCAGCGCGTATATGCGTACGCGATTATGATGTCACATCCGTTGTTCAGTCGGTTCATTCATAAAACTTACATAATTATGTTATTGAAATTTATACCATATTATATTCTATTAGGATTGGTTTTTGTTTGTATGCGGTGTAAGATTATTAATTATTTTTTATGACAGCGCAAACGATGTATATAAATTGTTATATTATACGGCTGTATGTAGACAATAGTTAAGATATTTAACTGGTCTTGGTTATTTACAATTATTTTTTTATCTGTTGATCAAATGAGAGTAATTCTTACAGTAAATTAATATTATTTGTTTATCAATTTTATTGAATTGAATTGAATTCTTTGACGCCCCCCAGGGGACAGAGGGTGAATGGTTACAGGGCAGTACCCTCTGGCTATAGTGTCAAATCTCCGTCGATAAATATAGAAGTGTCTTTAGATTTGGGTCTGTGGATGGGTCCCGGCTACGGGACTTACGAGAATTATGGGGAGATGGGGCTAGTTGGTGCTAACCCAAAACAAAGATTTATATTATTTTTGGCCAGTCATGGCTCAGCGGCATAAAGTGTGACTGTAAAACCGACTGGTTGTGGGTTCGATCCCCATTTGAGGAGATGAAATATTTTCTTAAATTTATATTTCCATTTCTTCGCTCTGGTGTCGAGGCAAAGCGCGGCGTTGAGTTCTGCCACTTAACACGCAATGCTGTATATATGCAATCTGTAATATAATTATAAACTTTAATTTTCATATTTTTTCCTTTACTTGTAAGTACAAACTTCTTGCCAAATTTCATAATTATAGATAGATCTACGAAAAATATCATATAGGTATGTAGGTTTTAATTACGCGGATAATAGTTTTAAAGTTAAGAAAAAAATAATCTTTTGACGCCAGTCGTGGTGCAGGGTAACAAGCGTGCGACTGTAAATGTGGCTTCGATTCCCACTCAAGGAAATGAAATGTATAAAATTTTCGGCGTTGAGTTTCGCCACTTAACACACAATGCCTTGATGTCGTAAAGTGTTGAACGGAAGTGTCCTTAATGGGAAAGGAGTGTCTTAATAATTGGTTTGTGTAAGTGTCTTAATATTATATTTAAAGATTGATTCAGACTAGACTAGACTATTTCTGCCTACTCGAGACATCTAAGTAACATTCCACTAAGTGTGCGTTGGCATTTAATTAGTAATTTAAGTACGTAAAACCATAAAAATTATCAAATAACACGAAAATCTAATCAATTTTTTTAACCTTGCAACTCAAGGAAGTTTATATAAGGCTACAACCGTCACTTCTGCCTATATCATTGGATTTCCCTAAATTGTTTTTTGGGACACCCACATCTGTCTCTTTCTTACGTATTATAAAAATTGTGTGCGTGACAAGAATAGGTCTATAAAAAGGTTCATTTGGAATTGTGCCACCTTGACCTTCTAACTTCGCTATGAGAGCCTACTGGGTAGGATTTAACATTATCTATAACTATATTATAAATTCGAAAGTAACTATGTCTGTCTGTTTGTCTGTGACGCAATCAGGGTCAAACCGCTGATCAGACTATGATAAAAAGTCATAAAGAGATATTTGAGGGTCTTGGGATGCACATAGGTTCGTTTTTTATCATATTTGTAATATTTTCGATAGTAATATATTAAAATACCTTTCAGTTTGACATGTAATTTATTCTGCCATGCTAATTACAACCGTCACTAAGCAAGCGTTGCTAAGCAACGAGGAATTTTGTTTGTTTAAAGAAAACGTCGCCCAAAATGAGCTTCCTAAACGCTTACATGGCTCAATCTTATGAAACATAAAAATAATGTTTCACAAAAATATTGTAATTTAAAAAATCAATTAAAAACTCCGAAATGTCAATGTGCCACAGTACCCATTTCAATAAATTAAATTTAAATTTATGGGATTATTGTTGGTATATTTTCTATAATTTGATATTAATATAATAATCACATTTAGAATTTCATCTAGACTAAAATTATAGCTTACTTTAAATCATTCTAATAAATACTTAAGGAGATATTAGTAATTCAAAAGGACCTAACCTACGAGCCGCACGGTATGACCGACTCGAACGGGCAGACAGTTTTGTAAATTTTCATCTACTGTTAATTTTTATATGGTTATTTGCGGTTTATAATTTATTTATATTTTCTTCGGCTCTGTTCGCTTATTCATAATTTATATTTTATTGCAGTTCGGTTGTTTGGTTATTTATCTGTACCGTTGTTATACACTTAGCAAATCGTAATTTTTATCTTTTAGGGTTTTTATTTGCGATTGCTTTCAAAAATTATCGTATTAATATAGAAAAATGTTTAGTTTCACACAGTATGTACGCGCGCACCGTAAAACCGTAACCACATGCACTTGCAAAAACACAGTAATATTGAAATCACAAAGAGACACTTCAATTTTATTTATAAGAAACGGTTTTGACACAAAATACCTTATTGTGACTTATTTATAAGACATATGGTGTATAAGACTATTGAAAATTGAAAATCAAAAAAAAAAATCGCACACAGCAGGGTAGGCAGAGGGAACCTAGTATTAAGACACTCCGTTTCCCACTTTTCGCCGAGATCTGGGGGCATTGCGTATTAATTCCTATCTATCCTATAAATTAAATCCTATCTATCCTCTTGTTGTGGGTTGAAATCTATTGAGGGCTTAACTTTTCCTTTATTTGCTTAGCGAAAGTGGGGTGTTAAATACGTCACCTACCATGCGTAGTCATGATATAGAATGAGGACAACGGAGTGAGAGGCCAGTCGTGGTGCAGAGGCACGAAGTGTGACTGTAAAACCGACTGGTTGTGGGTTCGATACCCACTCGAGTCGCGTCGAGTAATTATTTTAATTTCTACTTCTTTTGATAGCAACACAAAGTGCGTTGGTAGGCAGAAGGAACCTAGTGTTAAGACACTCCGTTCCCCACTTTCTGCCGAATTCTGGAGGCATTGCGTGTTGGCAGAACTCAACGCCGCGCTTTACCTCGACACCAGAGGGAAGACGTGGAAATATAAATTTAAGTAAATATTTCATCTCCTTGAGTGGAAATCGAACCCACAACCAGTCGATTTTACACTTTGTGCCCTTGCGCCACGACTGGCCCCAAAAAAAAGTACTAAATTGTTAAGAAAAATATTAAATACGACATTAATGTTGCTTTTAACGTAAATTCACTTTTTGATTATTTTTAGTTACTATAACTTGGTTTGTTTCAAAATTTTGATCATATTTCATATATTTCAATGCCCGACGTACCATTTATTTTGATATTCAAATTTTTCATGTAAATCCAAGATGGCCTAGACGCCAGTAACCATAGACCTTCAACAAGGGGCCGCGGCTTCAAACAGGTTACTCATACTTTACATAAGGTAATGTCCATACGGCACGGCGGTACAGTGGAAAATGTCTTACTGTATACATGAGGGTTACTAGTTCTATATATATTCCAAGGTATAGAGTAAAAACCATTGGTTTCATTGGTGTGCTTAGACCAAGTGCAGCGCTAGTCATCCACAACCAAAAGCTAAATCTAGGTTCTTTATTCGTACTCCGTTTGATGCTGCTTGATAAAATTCTGGCAGTAGACTAGATTGTATAATCTGAAGAAACAGAACTACTTCCCGCATATAGAAGAGTAGACAGAGGGAACGTAGTACTAAGACACTCCATTTCCGCCTAATTTTCAAGATGTTTCGTATTGATTGGCGAAACTCGACTCCGCATTTTGTGTACCAGAGCTTAAAAATTAAAATGATTTAAGCACAATCAGCCTCCCAAGTGGGGACTAAACTTAAAACCATCGCGTTTACAGTCTACTATCGAAGATATTTTTAAAATCCTTAACCCACATTAACAAAGACTATTAATAAATTTCATCACCGACAAGTTTGCATGGCAAGGAACACATTATTTCAACTATTTATTGTTCAAATGTGTTCAACACTGACCTCAATTAAAACTAGATATTCATTGGTTGCTATGGGAACTGGGGCTTAACATTTTTTTTACAACTAAAATGAGCCTTATCGTCGTTTTGTTTAAAAAGAAACTATTTAAGTCACAATTTATGTTGGGTCAGGTGTTTTATCGCAAAGGCATATTTTAGCAGTGTAAGTATGTAAGTAAATAAAGGCGCTACGCATTCTTTTAATATCTAATGATGAAAGATATTATTTCATAAGTAAATATGAAATCATTGTTTTAGTATGGTCAATAACCTTATTAAATTCTATACGTAGTTTGTGATCTCCACTTTTGTGTCTGGGTGGCAGAACTCAATTTACCATTTTACCTAACTACCTGTTAAGACATTCGTTTTTCCATTTTCCACGTAGCACGTCCACGTCAAATTCCACTAGGAACTCGAGACATTGCGTGTTGAGTTCCGGAACTCAACGTTTTGTCGTATCAGAGCGGCTAAATGATAATATATCATATCAATTATTTGATAATCAGATTTGCTCAAAAACATATTTTAAGTAAGTTGGTAAATTATTTTATTTATGAGTTCTCTAGAGTAATGTTTTCTTTTTAAATTCTGAGTAGGCTTAAAATTATCTAGTTGATATCTTTAGGCTGCCCTTTTTTCGTCCCCATGTTCAGAAGGAAGTAACTTATGCAATATATTCAGTGCCCAAGGCAACTATGATCGCAAGTAAAGTGGGTCATATCGAAACGTTTAACCTGATGTAATATAGCCTTCCTCGAACGGCCTATCCGACACAAAAATAATGTTGAAATTCGCACCAATAGTTTCTGAGATCAGCGCGCTCTAATAAGCAAACTTTTCAGCCTTACAATATTAGGAAAGACGTCTACGTTATAGAATACAAATATAAATAAGTATTTTAGGTATATGGAATAAGTATATTTACTCAACATTTAAAATATTATGAAAATCTGTGTAAATACGGTTAATCCAAATAAAATTTGTGAAAAGGTAGATATTGACTCCATTTAAACGTAACGTACAAATATTAGTTATTTCTGTTATTTTATGTTGAAACCAAAACCATGCCCAAAAATATATGCTAATAGATATATGATACTACAATATAAAATGTGAAAATTGTATAGAAATTTTGTCATATATATTCCTCAAGACCTGCCAAATTTCTACGCCGCGTAGTTTCAGCTGTGCGTTGTTTGTCATTCACTCAGTAACGGAAGGGTTTTGTATGTTACTAGCGGCTTCGCCCGCATACCACCTATATTATTTTATTATGCTGTATTTGCCATATTATATAATTTATACATTCAATTATTTTTCATAATTTTGAAAAAGTGCAAGCACTACGTCGCTGTTTGCGAGGACGAAATCGGCGGCAAGGGCATCCCCGCGAGCCGATGCCGATCGAGCCTAAGCTTGTGGCCGTAAACAGAGCGTTGAATTATTTTAATTTAACATTTTCTCTAAAAGTATACGTCCAAATTACATGCTGAAAAAGACAAAGTTTATCTTCATTAAATTTGCTAGATGATGGAATAGCTGTCGCTCTTAAATTTTAATCTTTGTCAACTAAAAAATCTTTGAAATATCACCTTGCAGTTCTCAATTATTATTAATCACAAAATGTCTTATTGTGACTTATTTATAAAAGATCGATTTAATAGGTTCTCGCGGACTTCATTTTAAAACTAATAAAACTGAATGTTTTTGTAGTACAATGTACTTACATATATTTACTTATTTCTGCAGCGCACGTGGCTATAGTAATACAACGGCTTTGGTAATTATTGTTATTTCATTATCTAACTATAGCTAACTAAGAATTCACCCGTAATGATTTTTTATTCCTCACTCCTGAAGAATGTAGCTTTCATATAAAATAAACAAACAGTAAATCCGATCAGTAGTTCCAGAGATCTTAGCGTTTAAACAAACAAACTCTTCCGCTTTATTGCATTAGTATATATATAGATAATAATATAAAAATTAAGAAAAATAGAGCAAATCAGCAAAGAAATAGCATTAGTCCCTGCCTTTGTTAACTGTGTCTGCTTTCCGATTATTAAAGCGGAAGACAGAAGAAGAAGTAGATTGCTACTCCACTTTGCACGGTTTCCAACAACTGGATAGTCGATTAGTTTTCATGTCTTGCATCACGACATCCAGCTATAGCTTCCTTTAGCGTCCGGGGGGTCTAATTCCAGGGACAGACATAGCAAAACATTTCCATCCGACATAATTCTTACGCCGTCGCGCAACGTGTCCATACCATCTCCAGTGACGCTCTTGGGGCTTGTCCGCTGCGTCAGGAACTCCCAAGGCTACCTCGAATATCCACCTCCGCCGCATATCCACCTTAGCCTCTTGATTACCGTGAAATAAAGCTCCTGAGTGTGCCGAGATCGTGCTGGTGATCGTGATGTCAAAAAGAAACACTAACTCTAATTAGCTTTCATGTATAATATCATTTATTTATTCTTTACACTTTAACATATTTGATTAATAAAACAATTGTACACAACAATTGTATAAAATTTGTTAAATTTAAAAGTAAGCTTAATTAATATCGTCATTTAAATCTTCAAATCGCACAGTTTCGCTTTGTCCAGTAGACGCTTAGCCTTACTGTTGCTAGGCGCGGCTAATCCCACGGAATTTGCGGCGTCGCCACTAGACTATTAGGTCAGTCGTGATGCTTATTTTTTTATATTTCCGAGTCTTTAGCATATTATAGCAGGGAGGGGGCAGAGGGAACTTAATGTTAAGTCATTCCATTCTCCTCTTCTCTATAAATTTGTTTAGTGGTTTAAATTAACATTGTTTTTTTTTGCTTAACGTCAAAAAGAAGAAGAAAGCACTGCACATTGCACACTGTACAGGGCGTTTGCTGCCCCTTTCTCTCTGGTGGTCTGGTCTGTTAAAGTTACATATGTAGATCATGTAACAAAACAATAATATAGCATCATCTAGCTGGTTTTAGAAAGTGAAAGACGAAGCCCTATCATATTAGTGACATTAGTGAAACTTAAACTAATTTAACTTAAAGTTTGGGATCATTCATTTCTGCTGGTGACTTGAAACTGGCGATTTAATAGGCTGGTTGGGTTGGACTTTTAGTTTTTAAGCTAATATATTTTTTATTTTTAACCGTGGCAACTAATAATAAACAATAAATCAAATTCTTGTCCTAGCCCTATCATGAATAAAGTAATCTTAATAATTTAAATTCTAAAAATGTTATTTCGTAAATTTGTCAGTATTAATCGTAAATGTTTTGGCTATTATAATAAATATGTCAAAAAACTAACACATAATGTTATGTTTAAAAAGATATTATAACAGGTTTTAAAAATACTTGTATACTTGTATGTATATATATATACATATATTAGCCTTATTATTATGAGTACCAGACAGAAACGCAAAGACGAAACTAAGACATTTGGAAAGTTGACATTGCATTTGGCATGTGGTGGGTTAGAGATAGAGAGGATTTCTCGAAATTCCTCCGAAAAAATAAGGTAGAGGCCGTGGGTACCGCAGTGATACAAGCGTGTGACTGACAAGGTGAAAAGCGAGATACAGAGTGTCTTAACACTAGGTTCCCACCATAGTCTACTCTGCTGTGTGCGGTATACAGCGTGAAGATATAGTTATTTAATAAGATATACAAAGTTGCGGCGACAAATCGATAAATAGTAATAATATAAATGAATATATTACTTTAGTTAATATTTTTCTAAACAAAAAAAAAACAGAATTTACGGTGCCTTGGATGCATTGATTAGACGGCGAAACCTCAAAAATGTTTATGCAAAATCAGTTTAACTGACCGAATTTGCAATGAAGAGATAGATACATTGCATGTTGAGTGGCGAAACTCAACGCCACGTTTTGTCTTTTTTCTATCTACCATACATATTAATATGTATGGTATAAATTCTCATTGTTTGTTTGTAAATCGTGAACGTGGACAATTGTACACGCGTGTTCTCACACTGCGCCCTTGTAGCGATAGAAATACCATTTATTTATTGTTTATTATAATAATTATTATGAATTACAACAAAATTTGCTTCACGGTACATTTTTTGAATGTTGGTTTTTGTTCCAAAGATATTTTTGTTTCTTTAAACTTACTCTAACAACAAGAACTATTAAATACAAATAAGCTTTATATATTACTAGAGGCCGCCCGCGACTTCGTCCGCGTGGAAACCCTATGATAACGTAACAATATTATCAACATTAGAAATATGGTAACTAAGAATTGCAAAGCTCTATTCATAGGTCTATTGGTAGCTACTGCAGTATGCTCCTATAAACTATATTTAACTCTCTGCTACCTTCAAGGTTTGACCCTAAGATCACGCATTCAGTTTCCAGAAGCGACAAATGTATCCTAATTTTCAATTAGGAATCAATCCCGCGGGAACTCCGGGATAAAAAGTAGCCTATATGTTATTCTGGGTCTTCAGCTACCTACATACCAAACTTCATCATAATCGGTTCAGTAGTATTTGCGTGAAAGAGTAACAAACATCTATACATACATACTCACAAACTTTCGCATTTATAATATTAGTAGGATTGTAATAACTAAATGTTCAAAATAGGGGAAGACCTCGGTTAACCTTCGAGAACACAGTATCGACGATAATAGAGGAAGGTCACGTAAAACTCACGAGGACACCGGAAAGGCCATCCATGAAAAGGATGAGAACACTAGATGAGGCGAGAGCGTACAGAGACGGTAGTGGTTGGTGCTGCGCTCTCCCTGGCTACCCCGCTACGGGATAAAGCCTGTAAAAAACATAGATATATTTTTTGCTGCTGACACTCCTTAATCGTAACTGGCGAGGGACCAATCAGTCCTCACTCAGTACATCACGCCTTCTGCCTTTTGAGTTAATTATTATAACATTCATATTCTATTCGTATGATGGAGATAATAATATTTTGTCACACATTAATATTCAAACGGCCTTATAAGTTGCCATCATTGAAATTTTACTCGCCTCCCATACATTTAATAACCTTGGTCAACGTCGCTCGACGTGTAAATGATGTTAGGACATTATGACATTTGTGGACATCAATATTTAATTATTGATATCGTCATAGTTTCTGTTTTATTGATTTTACGGTTTTAATATTTTGTAAGCAAAAGCAAATCTATGCGTTTCTAAAAAATATATTTATAGTAAGTATTTTCAGGGTTGAAACTTAATAAAATTAACGTCAATTTGGCGATTCTGAATTTTCAAAATTTTTGGGCTTAAGGTGACCAAAAAAAGGTGTAGGGTAGTAGGTTGACCTAAAAAGATATTATTAAGTAGTTTATAGTATATTATAGGCTAGGCTGCCTGTATTTTGTTATTTATGTCATGGTTGTGGGTTCCTTAATATGAACTATCATTACAGAATTTATTTCCCTGCTCTGGTGAAATGAAGTGCGATTTTACTTTCACACAACTTGGGCAGAAAGCAAAGTATAGTGTCTCAACACTAGATTCTCGTCTCGTCTCGCGACAACTGTCGCGTTACAGTCACACCCTTGTGTCCCTGGGCACAAGGGTGTGACTGGGACGGCCTTTTGAATCTATTTTGATCAAATAAAGCTCTAGCTCTCCATATTGTTATTAGGTACTACTTTTATTTATAACTTTTCTTCTAAGAAAAACGGGAAGGCAGTGTCTTAACACTAGGTTCCGTCTGCCTACCCTTGCTGTGTACGGGATATAGCGTGAAGCTGATTTATTAAAAAAAAAATCATAGAACATGCTAAACATGAACATACTAACATACTCAAAGATCGTAGCAAAGATTATTCATTTAATCCCACGTTATATTTTCCATATTAATATGTTTAACATAATAAAGAGTTAAAAATAAGTTATTTAATGTACATACGTATGTGTATGCGAATTTTAAACTAGCTTGCTTAATCATTTTATAATAATAATTTAAACTGTTCACACACATGGTTTATATACATATGTAATGTTAAAGTTTAAAATATGTTAAATATAAAATAAATAAATCAAATAAATCAGCTTCATGCTGTATCCCGCACACAGCAGGGTAGGCAGAGGGAACCTAGTGTTAAGACACTCCGTTGTTATGTTAAATATAAATATATTTATTATATATATTAAGTACAAATATGTTAATAATGTTAGTTTCTTATTAAAAAAAAAATGGGGGGACTTGATGATAATATAAAATTATAACATTAAATTGTCATTTTCATTTATTATTACCAATAAAAATCAGCTTCATCCTGTATCCAGCAAACAGCAGGGTAGGCAGAGGAAACGTAGTGCTAAGACACTCCGTTCTCCACTTTTCGTTGAATTTTCGAGGCATTGCGTGTTGAGTGGCAGAATTTGACTTGGTGTCAGAGTGAAGAAATGATAATATTAAGAAGGATTGGGAATAGAACCTACAGCCGTCCCGTAACACTCACACCCTTGTGCCCCTGCCGCCACGACGGCCTCAATTTATAAGATTTTTTATATCAAGTTTTATTTAATATATTACTACACTAAAATACTTACTATAAAAAACTTATTATATTAATGAAGTTAGTCTTAAATATTTTAATGTAATTTACATTTGAACTTTACGCCGTATTTATTCACAATTGAATGTTTAAGTCATTTAGTTGGTCGTCTACAAAATTAGGCTATCAGTGAATAAAATGTTTTTCAAGTTTAATGAGGTAATTACTATTCTTATCATAGATATTCTACAACGTCACTTGAAAATAACTAAGTTAATAGATTACAAGCTACAATACCGTCATCATTTGACATATTGTTTATATTATTTTAACTAGCACCCACTCGCAGCTTTGCCCGCATTACACCTATATTTATCTTTTATAAATTAAAATTTTATTAAATTATTTGCTTCACGCTGTATCCCGCACACAGCAGGGTAGGCAGAGGGAACCTAGTGTTAAGACACTCCGTTCCTTTTGATCTTTTATTTCCAATTATCTTTTATTATGCTGCATTTGCAGATTGATTTTATAATTTATATAATGCAATCGTTTTTTATAATTCTAAGAAAGTGCAAGCACTACGTGGCTGCTTGAGAGGATATCATGAGCGTACATGGTGGCGCACAATTTCAGGATACCTTTTCCAAACTTTTGCTTATTATAATAAGCAAAAGTTTCAATAAAAGAATGGTCTTCACGCTGTATCCCACACACAGCAGGGTAGGCAGAGGGAACCTAGTGTTGAGACACTTCTTTCGCCACTTAGTAGAGGTTCTCCCTTTGGATGATATACCTCTCAAATAATAGACACATCTGAAGATATCTAAAATCCTCTAAATACCAATTGAAATGTATATATTTTCCGCCCAATTTTCGAGACATTGCGTGTTGAGTGAAGGAATTCTACGCCGCGCTTTGTCTATTCGCCAGAGCGATTAAATGAAACCAATTCATTCTGCCGAAATTCATGCTGCCTATAAATCGAACCCATCAGACAATGTGAGCCAAGATACATGGCCTGTATACATATATACTCGTATATGTATATTGTTTTTTAAGATAACAAGCAAAGAGCGGCGTTGAGTTCCGCCACTCAAATCGTAATATTCCGATTTGGAACGACAAATGGACAGAAAAAAACGTGAATTTTAAGAAACTCTATAAATATATCATTTATAAAAATGACAACGTAATTATATTAAAATGTCAAGATAATACTTTTGCTTGTAAATTTCATACATAAGAAAAAAAGATCATCCATTATCATACAATAAGGGTGATAAGATAACCCTTCTGTAAATACCAGTCGGTTATTTCGCAAGAATTTCCATCGGCGCCGTGGCTTAGTTGGTTAAAGCGCCTGTCTAGTAAACAGGAGATCGCGAGTTCGAATCTCGCCGGGGCCTGTGTCTTTGACACCCTTAGTTTAGCTTTTTTTTATTTTTTTTTTCTTGATATTTTTTTTTGTTTTATTTTGTTTTTGTTTAATTTTAACTACTGTTATATATTACATATATACGTTATGCTTTTTGTTTAAATCTTACAAAATTAAAGCAAATTATTATAAGAAATGTATGTAATAAATAGTAGGCATTATTTTATTAAGATAATACAAAAAAATATATCAAAAATGAATTTAAACGATAATTTTTAAACTAAAATCTTCTCTAAAAAATCTCAACTAAAAGCTTTCTAATTTAAGCTTATACAATTTTGAAATATTTGGTAAATATATTTTTAGCATATGACTGTAGAGTTTCGGGCTTATTGCGTGTTTAGTGGCGGAACTCAACGCTGGCTTTTTGCCTCGTCACGTTTGCGCCTCTACGCCTTGACTGGCCTCAATGATTTTTTTTTATGTTTTATAAATATTATTTTTATGGACAAAACAAAGTTTTTGCATACAAAAAAGTATTTACCTATATTTAGATATCAAAATGAGTCATATTCGCGAGACAACCTTCTCCATTGTGTTTCGTATGTTATCTACGTGAGTTCTAGTAGACCCCTCATTTTGAATGGCAAAGTTTATTCATGCGGTTCTATTTAAACGCATACTAGTCGTCGCCTGCAATTTTGTTTGAATGGATTCTAAGAAAAGAGAGAGAAAAGATTTAATATAGAAAATCTCGGTTTTAACACGTTCCCGTAGCAAGTTTGAGTAACTATCAATATTTTTTTAATCTGATAACTCTACAGACAATCTGGTACGTACCTTTTTTTCGATATAATTATTTTAGCCGTGGTACAAGCGTGCGACTGTAAAAGTGGGTGAGGTAAGTGGACTGTGGGTTCGATTCCTACTCGACTAAATATTGAATACTTTCATTTCGTGGTTCTGGTAACGAAGCAAAGCTCGGCATTGAGTTCCTCCACTCAACACGGAAAGCCTCTGGAATTTGACAAAAAGTGAGGATCGGAAGTGTCTTAATGGGAACAGAGTTTCTTAGTGTTTTAACACTAGCGCCCTGTGCCTAATCTACTACGTGCTGAATACAGAGTAAAGCTAAAAAATAAAAATTGTACATGCATTTCCAGCCTAATTATATAATATTTAATGTAATGTAATATATTACTGTCTCTTATTATAGTTACCATAGTCATATATTTGTAAAATTATTCATTTATTCATTTTAAATTATCATACATATGTACTTTATATGATTAAAATATATAATATAAACATTTATATCATATTCTAAATATGAATAGTATTTTTTATATGCATATTTTACTTTATTTCGTCGGTTTAGTCAATTATGCTAAATTGCACCGATTAATATTTTTATTGCCAAAATTACTTAAGGCCGTTTACAGGACCAGGCCAGTCGTGCCGCAGGGGCAAACGGTTCTGGGTTCTATCCCAACTTAAAGAAACGAAATATCGTTATCTCAAGATTGATCTCAGGCTTAAGTGCGATTTATAAATACAGGCCTTAATTATTACCACTCCAATTCATTTATTTCTGTCCAGTAGTTTTTGTATATTCGCGAACAAACTAACAAACAGACAAACAACATTTCTTTTCTTCTCAGCTTCACCCTGTATCCTGCATAATCTACAGTCACACATCGTGCCACTGCGCCACGACGGCCTATTACTTATCGTCAACGAACCCAATTTTATTTTTTTATATAAACCCATAACGTACATTACGTATGTACGTTTTTATGTAAATTTGAATATATAATTAAAGTACATACATAAATTGGAATTGTTTTTAATTAGTGTTAATTACTATTAAATATTAATACTAAAATTGTAATTAATATTTAATTTATTAATTTAATATAAAACAATTAAAATTATTTTATTTCATGTCGGCGTAAGTGTAGTATGAATTTAAATTGATAATTAAATTTTTATTATCATATTGTATAAAAAAAAACCTAGTAAATTATATTTTTATACTAAATTGTATGGATTTAGTATATTTTATTATAATTATTACTGTGAGTTATTAACAGTTTTTACATTAGTTATTTTAAGCAAAATGTGCATAGCATTTTATTATAAGCAAAGCAAAGCGCGCTAAGTCTCAAGAATTCGGCGGAAATTGGATAATAGAAGTGGTTTAATGGGAACGAAGTGTCTTAATACTAGGTTTCCAGGTTCCCTTTGCTTACCCTGCATTGTGCGAAGCTAAAAAAAATAATGTAAATACTTACCTACATATAATTAGTGTGCAAGAAAGTAGTTTTTTTGAGTTCGAAGTGTTGTGTTTCTTGTGACTGACTGAAAGCGCAATGGTTGTGGGTTTGATCCCCACTTGGAGAAATGAATAAAATAAAAAAAAAATTAGCTTCACGCTGTATCCCGCACACAGCAGGGTAGGCAGAGGGAACCTAGTGTAAGACACTCGGTTGCCCACTTTCTGCCGGCATTCTGGAGGCATTGCGTATTAAGTGGCAGAACTCAACGCCGCGCCTTGCCTCGATATCAAAGCGAAGAAATGAAAATATAAATTTAAAAAGTAAATATTTCATCTCCTCGAGTGGGGATCGAACCCACAACCAGTCTGGTTTACAGTCACACTTTGTGCCGCTGCGCCACGGCTGCGGCCTCAAAGAAGAGAAATGAATAATTATATATAAATATTCGATATGGTAACAAGACAAAACGTGGCTAGTTCTACCACTCTATAAACTCAGTTTTTTCCTCTGCTTACCCTGCTATATGCGGGATACAGCGTAATAAAATATAAAAAACAATAATACGACAGCCACAAATTACTAAATTACATGTGAATTACCATCATTTTATTTTTCAAGTAGGTATACTTACTATTTTCAGCTTGCCACTGTTACTCTAATGATATGTGGGTGTTTGTTACCAGTTTGATAAATTTAATTTATATCTTTCTTTTCGATAGGTCCTTTAACTAGGAATGATTAAACGTGGATTGTATTTAAATATATAGATAGATAAATTATTCTTTATTACACACAAAAGATAAAAACAACAAAATCATTAAAATATATATTTGTGAGATATATGGAAAGGCGGTCTTATTGCTACAAGCAATTTCTTACTGACTAGGACTAGATAGGTAAAAATAATTGTATAATTTAAATGTATAATACAGTATGTAAAGAGTCTTCTCATAAAATGTATGTGAGTTAGTTATTTCTTGAATTAAGATATGTAATATGCATTTATAACATATATAAAACTCTACCCGCTCAGATAAAATATTTAATAATTTCATTTCCCCACATTGGTAACGACGCAAAGGCGTTGAGTTCCGCTATTCAACACGCAAAGCTTCCAGAATTCAGCGGTAAATGGGGAACGGAAGTCTCCTAATGGGAACGTAGTGTCTTAGCATGACGTTCTCAGGGTTCCTCTGTTCCTCTACCTACCATACCATGTGATGAGTGCTGCGAGCTGATCATATTTTTTTTTACTTAAAAGAACCAATAAAATATAGCTAATATACACAAGCACATAATCTAAAACAATTAAAACAGTTAAATTCAGTTTTCTACTGAGAAAGCAGGTGAACCATAGTCCATTATAAAATACAATTTAGAGCCACCACTGGAGGTATGCAAGTTTACTAGTACTTTAGATATGTATCGGCACAATCGTAAATACCTAGTTTGTTTTATCTATAGCCGCGGCTACATTAAATTTAATGTTTCTAATCACATCATCTTTGCTGTTATACTTAACGTGACCACACGTCCCGTTTTTAACGGGACTGTCCCGTGTTTTGCTTGTGTGTACCGATGTCCCGAAATATGCCACCGGGACGTACGAATGTCCCATTTTTTCGGTATGGTATGTAAATTTGGTCGGTCGAAACAAGTTTATCAGTGACTATCGCAGTACGAAGTTCAGAAAAATGAAAAATACAAGATATCCTAAAGATAAAAATACAATCTTCTTAATAAAAAAAACGAAACCCACCCTATAATGTCCCGTTTTGAGCCGACCGAAGAATGGTAGCGTTAGTTATACTACTACTATTGTGCTATGCCTTTAAGAAAGGTCCTGAGGCTATCGTAGCGTAGCGGCACAGTGTCGGATTGTAAATGCGACTGTCGTACGTTCGATTCTCGCTCGAGGTAATAAAATATTTTCTAGAGCTCCTAATAAAGTTATTTCTGTAAAGCGCGGCGTTGATTTCCACCACATAACACGCAATGCCTTTAGAATTCGGCGAAAAATGGGGAACAGAGTGTCTTAAGACTCGGCTATGCCTACTCTGCAATGTGCAGGAAACAGCGTGAACCTAAAAAAAGGTAGATTGAAAGCGGTTATAGATATATCACTTGGCACTTTTGCTGAAAAAGTCCGAAACTTAGGTATTTTGTGCCAACTTTCACTAAAAATAAAAAAATATCTGTCATATATTTAATTTAATTTTAATGAGCATTATAAAAAAGAGTATCCAACGAACTCACTATTGTTTATCTGTTTCCAAAAAAAAAAGTTAAAGCTCAATTTTAATAACCGTTTGATAAGCATATTATCGTTGTATGAAATCTAAATAGATTGTAAAGTTCGAGTCGGCTGACTCCTCCACCTGGAAGTGCTACTATCCTAGTACCACAATGTCAGTCGACCAAAAAATTGTCTTATTAAACACGCTTTGTGAGCTTTCGTCGGTTTAGTTATATGTTAACATAAATTTACATGATATTTCGTTTTGATATTCATTTCTTTGGCGGATATGAGTTTCATGCCTAGGAATATTCAAAGTTACCTTGGGAACCTTTTTAATTAGGTCCCCAGCCTGTTTTATTATTTTTGTACAGGTATGGTAAGGTCTAGTTAGCTGGTAATAATGATATTTGAAATATTTCTTATGTAGTTTCAATCATCTATTAACATAAGCTTTGTAGTGTCAGTCACGCTGCATCCTGAATATAGCTGGGAGGAAGAGGGAACCTAGTGGTAACAGCATCCTTAATTTTTCACCCAGATTTAGAGACATGTTCTGTTAGCAGAGCGAAGAAATGAAACTGATTATTTCTCCCAAATGAGAATTCAATCCACAACGGTCGCGTTTAAAGTCACACGTTACCCGACAAACTCAACGAAACGATGCATCAATATTTAGTTTTTTTTTTTCAAAATCTGCCCCAAACAATAAGAAGCTAAGGAACAAAAATCACAAAATATCAGTAAAATTACGAAAACCCAAAACAAAAAAATGGAAGTATCCATTGTTTTAAAACACTATCTTTTTCTACATTATTAATAGCACTTTTCTGGTGTGCCGTTTATCATAGCTGCATTGAACATGGATGCACTCATTTAAATTGTTAATTATTTCAATACATGGCCATGCTTTAACATTTCCTATTCAAATAAAAATCAATTAAACAAACACTTTAATTGGGTAGTGGGTTCATATTTACATAATACGTGTTTTAGACTTTTTGATTGAAGGTTGAATATGAAATTATAATAATATAGCTTGTTTTCAACAGTAAAGTGCACGCATCGTTTGATTTTCATTAATTGATAATAATTAACAACTCCGTTTTTTTTTCTTTCGCTTATAGGAAAAGGCAGAGATAGCTTACTGGTAATTAAATTTTATTCGATATTGTGCGTCAGGTGGCGTAGTTTAACGGCGCAGTTCGTTGCATCAAGCTAGAAATGGAAATTAGATTTATTATCGCGTATATAGCCATACATTTTCAAAGTAAAATATCATATTAATCTATCAATTTTTGTTTTTATTGTATCTGTCCGTACTAATTAATGTCTTAATAATATGTAAGCAAAATTTAATGTTTTTTTATTTCAATTCAACGCAATTTATATGTGAAAAGGGAAACTTTATTATAAAGGGGAAATATATTTCCTGTTCGTTAACAATAGCTTGATCTTTTATTGGATTTTTCTTTCAACCTTTTTTAGCGATACGTTAACGCATCCAGAATTATTCCCTAAATAAACACAAATAATAAAAAGTAAAAAAAAACATTATATTATTGAAAAAAAAGATAACTCGACCCTGCCAGGATTCGAACCTGGAATCTTCTGATCCGTAGTCAGACGCGTTATCCGTTGCGCCACAGGGCCACTATCGAGATGTATAGCGAGAGCAAAATATTCGTTGTAGATTGAGTTATATTTATTTTTAGAATATGTTTATTTAAAACTATGCAAGTCGGTACTATTTGTTACAGATATGAATTGATAAGAAAATTTTGCTCATCATAATTATAGTCCTCATTCTTGTAGTAGACGCCGTCGTGGCGCAGTGGCGCAGCGGGTAAAACGCGACAGTTGTGAGTTCGATTCCCAGTCGGAAGAATGAAATATTTTATGTTTTTATTTCCTTACTCTGGTAACGAAAACAAACACGGCGTTGAGTTACGCTACTCAAAATGCAATGTCTCGAAAATTCAGCGAAATGTGTCCTCCAGTCCAACACCGTATGCCCTGTTACATGCGGGATACAGCGTGAACATGAAAATAAAATTCTTTTGTAATATAATAAAAAAAATTCTGACCTAGTACACATGATAGTTGTGGATTCGGTTTCTACAAAAACGCATATTTGGGTTAATTTTTTTTCTGCGACCAAGTGAAACAAATCGCATCGTTAGTTTCTAAATAAAATTAACATACAGAACCGAACCGAACCGAACCGATATCGATACCAAAAACTTTTGGTATTTGCCCAAATTATTTTATAATACAAAAATCTTTTTGTTATCGGTTTATCTTTGATTTTTTTTCTTCAGCTTCACGTTGCATCACTCAGGAACATGAAATATTTAATATTCTCATTTCTTCACTCTGGTAACTTACCGAAAACGCTGCGTAGAGTTTTGCCATTCAACACGCAATGTCTCCAGAATCCGACGGAAAGTGAGGAATGGAAGTGTTTTAATGGGGACGGAGTGTCTTAACACCAGGTTCCCAGATTCTAGGTAGGTAGAGATGCCTACCCTGCTATGTGCAAGACACTGAGTGATGCTAAAAATAAAAAATAACTGGACTTAGTCGTATATTGTTCCTATAAATTTTTGCTGTCTCTGGTTTACAATGAGCAGAAAAAGCAAATATTTAAGAGCATATATATTTTTTAGCTTCACTGTATCTCACATTCATCAGCGTAGACAGTAGAAACTACGCATCATCTTACTTTCTAAATATTCCGTATCAAGTGGCGGAACTCAACACCGTTCAAACGCTGTACCACTGTTCCACACCCTCCTTTTATTATTAAAAGGCAAGGGACGTCTCTTAATAAAATGCAGTAAATCAGCAAATAAAAACCACAATTCATAGTAACCTCAACGACAATGTCCACTGATTGTCAAACTAAAATTTCTCACCGGAAACATTTACCTTGTGAACTATAATTGCCTCTTAATCGTGCCCAACTCGTTATAGCCTCCGGCTAGTGGTGGTTTCGTGCTAAGAACCCAATTAGAGACAAAACTTACCTCAGTTATTTCACTGGTGACAAATAATCGGTGGTTATACTGCGGAACCTCAATAGGCGAGACTTACCCAAATATGAGCAAGGTGTCAGTTAATATCAACAAGTCAATCTATTCGGTGCGGTAAGCGTGACCGCTGCTGGTTTAGGTGAATCAGATGGGGGTAATATAGGGGTCGCTTTCGAAAATATATATTAAATAATAATTATTGCTAAAATTTTGTTTTTTTTTTTGTGTTTGAGCTAGGAGTAAGTAGTTATTTTTCTGTCAAGGATTTTAGTTGTAGTGTAGTACAGCACAACTGGATCAGTAGAGCCTAAATGGCAAATATTTATTTATTTATTTATTCGCTTCACTTTATATGGCCAATTACAAAAATATATATTCCTCTTAAAAATAGTTTTCTTGGTAAATTATGGCATTGCTTCAAGCCTCGTTCCGCATATAGTAGGATAGGCAGAGGGAACCTAGTGTACACACGTCTTTCCCCACTAATATTAACATTTAAATTATTTTTTGTACTTAGAAGTTTGAAAAGCCCTGTTTCTTAGAAACGGTGAGAACCGCCCAATTACCTATGGCCCTAATTTAATTATAAACGTTACACATCAAGTGCTCGGTGATCATCTACAAATAACTTTTTAGGGAATATATCTAATTATTAATATATTCACTTAGAATTTTTATAATAAGCCTAGGTACCTGTAGAATATAAATAATAATGTCGAAAAGACAAGTACCTACAATCAAACGATTTGATTTATTTTAATATATTTTAATAGACTACAAGTAAAGCAAACTATAAAAGTACTTATTTGACGAAAAGTGGGTAGCACTTGACCGGTTTTTAGGGTTCCATACTTCAAATGGTAAAAAAACTTAAATTCTTATAGGATAGATCACTTTGTTGCCAATTTGTCCGTCTGTCAAGACAATTTATCTCGAGATCGCGTGGAGGTATCCAGATAAAATTAATATCAAATATTCAGATCTAAGGTCCCTTGAAGCCTAGAAAATATCAAGCACATACGAGCATAAATGCGTCGATTTTAGTGCATTTTGTATGAAATTCGCCGCGTAATCAAATATATATAGGCTACTTCCCGTTGACTTGCAGTTATGAAATTTGGCACAAAGTGAGAACTTACAAAATAAATAAAGAAAAAAAGTATTCGAAAAGTAAAAATTTGTATTTAATAGAAATAATTACAAATTTAAGTTTGTCAACTTTTATAAGTAGTACAGTGTACATCCCGTGACCTACCATATTGAAATTGGTACGGACGCCTCTGTGGGCGAATCCAACTCGCACTCGACCGATTTTTTATTTAATTTTTTTAGGTGATTAAAATATAGAGGTTTATTATCAACTAGAGCGTTTGAACGGTAGTTATCAAGAAGTGCAAATTCTGGTTTATTATAAATATTTACACACAGACTGATATAGATCTGTATTTTATAAATATTTAAAATATTCAAAATTTATTTACAAAATAAAATATTTCATAACTTAAATAAAATATTTTTACTATGAAATTTGCTCATTAACATTAGAATGAATGCAAAATAAGGCCGTTTGTCAAAATTTACGCATGTGACATTTTTTTGTAAAATTTGAATAAGCTTTTTTAATAATAAAATGCAAGTGTTTTTTTGTAGTACCATTGCATAAATAAGATTTATGTATATAATACAGTTTTGATTAAAGGCCTTCTGATACAGAGTCTGGCTATAAGCGCGATGGTTTTAGATTCGATTCCCAATTTGGGGGAATGAATTGTTTTCATTCTGGTAACAAGACAGTGCAGTGATGAGTTCCGCCACTTAAAACGCGACGTCTCGACAATTGGAAAATAGTAAAGTAGGGAATGGAGTGACTTAACATTAAGTTCCTTCTGCTTACCCTGCGGTTGCTAAAAAAGGAAAATATTTTTAATTTTAAACATTTCGTAGCACCATACGATTGTGTAGCCCACAAGTTATAATTGCCAACAGGTATTGCTATCATATAAATATTAAACTTACATAATATGACGCATAAACTAATTTTAACTTCAACAAATTAATAGTATTAAAAAAAATCTAAAGTAAATCACAAGTGCCTTATAATTATTTAATTAAAGACAATAAAAAAAATCACTTCTAGATTACCAAAATGTAAAACAACTAACGAATATATAAATTAAGATGTATTAGATAATAAAATTCTTTGGAGTGTAACTAACTAGAATATAAATGTTCATTATTATATATTTTTTACTTCTTTTTTTTTCTCATTATCAGCTGTCTATAACAATGTAATAAAAGGGCCGTATTGTCAGTGGAACCACTGGGAATGTGTAATTTCAAAGTAACGAACATAGTGTACATAGATCGATCATATTTATGAATATTACGTTTTTATTTATTTAGGGAAAAATTCTCATTCTCTATCAATCTGGCAAGACAAATCGCAGCGTTAAGCTTCGCCTCTGAACACGCAATATTGGGACGTCGACAAGGATTCCTTAGTAATAATTGACGATCGTTATTGAAAGGTCGTGATATTTTAGCGACGGAGCCCAAAAGGAGTGTTATATAATAAGTTTTTTATTTTCACGATTATTACAAACTTTAAATGAAGCTATTTAACTGGATTAATCGCGTATATTTAGTATACATTTTTGGAAACCCCACGTTTCGAACACTTTGCAGTCGTCCGTGGTCACGGGTAGACTGAGGTGGCATTCGTCTGTCAGTTGACATAATTATTATATCAAACTACCGCCAACGATATTTTAATTGTCGCGCGTACTGCCCTGGATTCGACTTTGATTGACTGCAGAATGAGCTGACTGTATCTTCTCTCTCTCGTATGGTTGGTTTGTTACTTTAGAAATTTTATGAGTGGGACCTCGGTGGTAGAAAGTTGGATGGAATCAGATTCTTAATTAAACATTAGATATCAAAATGTGAGCCAATTTTCTAAAAGTTCCAGATATTCTATAGGCATATTCTATTCAGGATTATATACAATCCTGATGCAGTCTTTAATGGGTATACTGGTGAACAGACCATGGTATCATTGTTAGCTAGCTTAAGATCTTTCAGTCCGCTAATAAAATGGTAGAAATCCCTGACTCAAGATTTGTGTGGCACCGCAGTGGAGAAAGTACTTTTATACGTCAGCGTATCGATTTGGCTAACTATTGGACGGAGAGGTACATTTTTTTGTGTATTATTTGTAACCCTTACAACTTAGGAGATCACAAATAACATTTACAGAAGATGGTAAAATATGGAAATAAGAGATTTTTTTGTAGTTTAGCAGGATATCATCGAGGTTATATTAACTTCACGTTTTAAACGGATTACAGCAAATAAGCTTATTAATGGATTAAACTTTTTAAACTAGTCAATGATACGCATAACAAGAGTTCCTATTACAATAATATCTAATTCAATATTTCCATTGACCCAGAAACCGATATACACGATTAGTGTTAAAGTGCCATATAAAATCTTTAAAATGTTAGTTATTTTAAGTTCAAAACATCGAGTTGATTAAGTCTAGCAAGTTATTAGGTACAAATGTGTCTAGGAATGGCTATTAACCATACTTTGTTGGTTGTAATGAAGTAGAGTTAAGAAAAGTTAGTAGAGTAAAGATTCTACTTAAATACACATATGTACAGATTTTTTGTGTGTTTCTTTATATTTTGTTTTAGTTATCCGGCATATGGCGAAGTAGGCTGCGGGAACCTATTGTTAAGTAGAAGTACAAAGTACTAAATTTTCGAAATATTACGTGTTAACTGGTAGAAAAAAATGCCGCGTTTTATTCTCTCTCTAATTAATAGAGCTAGAGGAGATAATGAAAATACTTACTTCCCCTAAGTGAAAATCAAACCTACAAACGTCGCATTTACAGTTTGTAGCATTTTATGAAAAATAATCTACTGAAGCAATTTGTTAGAACAGATTTCCAATATTTATTTATTTATTCTTTTCATATTATATCACTCTACCAAACTACTCAATACTTGTATAGACCGAATGGTGAAAGCTTAACCACAAAAAGGGTCTCAAGAAAAGGGACGAAAACCAAAATATTTATTCATAGCCAATCAAACAACCACTGTTTACAAATAGCACCCAATGAATAAAAAATCGGTTTTACATATTCGACTAAGCGTTTTGTCGCGTGCTGCCGTGTGCGTTCTAAACGCCACGACTGTTAGGTGCATGCAATGATAAATAGATGTAAATAGCAGTATTTCACTCATTTTTAGGGTTCCGTAGCTCAAAAACGGAACCCTTGTAGGATCACTTTGTCGTCCGTCTGTCATTTATTTGAGTTTGTTTTAGCAAGCTGAAATTTATATCAAATATTCAGGTTTATGGTCCATTGAAGTGCAAAAAGAGCAAGCTTCTTAGTCTTCTTAGCAATCAAAAATACGAGCCGAGTAATCCAAATGTATAGGATACTTCCCGTGGATCTACAGTTATGAAATTTGGCACGAAGTTAGAAAATTTGACAACAAAATATTTATAATTATTTCATAGAAAAAAAAACACTTCATACAAAATTACTGCATATGCGTGCAAACTGACTTAACTCCATTTTTATAAGTTGTGGGATGGGAAATCCCATTAACTTACAATCCTGAAATTGGTATAGAAGTCTCGGTAGTCGAATCCGACTCGCACATAACCGGTTTTTTTATTCTTATTTATAAAGAAAAATCGGCCGTCACGGCTCAGTGGTTCAGCGTCTGAATCTTAACGCGATTGTTGTGAATTCAAACAGGATTAAATTATTTTCATTTCCTCGCATTTGGTAAGAGAGAGTGTAACATTGAGTTCCGGTATTTAACACATATTATCTCAAAGTCTAGAGGAAAGGGAAGAACAGAATGTCTTGAGGCTATGTCCTCTCGCCTCCCCAGCGATATACGATACAGCGTGAACTTGGAAAAGTAATCAAGAAGATACTTGATTAACAGGGAATAATGTAGATAGCCAAAGTATATCACAAATTAGTTCAATTTTATTAGCAATGACGTTAAAAGTGTTTAAAATTCTAATTTTTAAACAATAATTAGTTGTATAGTAAGAAGATGCTATCGTAATCATTATTTTAAATCTGATGTTACTCCAATCTAATCAAATATATTGCGGTGTTCACAACACGGTGAATCCTTGATAGGGCGAAAAGTTATTATTTTAATTATTTTTTATCAACAGAGTCGGCCAAAATGGAAAAAAAGGTATTTATCAACACACGATTTAAATAGATGATGGTAGTATTTACATTACGGAAGTAGCTTCTTATCATCAAAATGAATTGTTTACAATATTATAAATGAGCCAAATACGTTGCAATTTATCTATTTTATTAGGATATAGGTCAAATTTGTCAATTATGAAAAGATATCTTGCGCCAAGTCATATTTTAATTTAAATAGCTCAATGCCTGTTAGTCTAGTTTTCACTAGTAAAATCGCGATTTTATGTTCAAAAAATGCTTGGAAACATATTGGTTCGATTCCCACTCGAGGAAATGATTTAATATTTAATATTCCAACGAGTGGTTTCGAACCCACAACCATTGCTTTTCCAGTCAACTCTGTCCCACGCCACGAGCGCTACGTGTACGGCTTATCAGCTTCACGCTGTATCCCGCAAACATCAGGATAGGCAGAGGGAACCTAGTGTTAAGACACTCCGTTCCCCACTTTCTGCCGAATTCTGGAGGCATTGCGTGTTGAGTGGCAGAATTCAACGCCGCGCTTAACCTCGACACCAGAGCGAAGAAATGGAAATATAAATTTAAGTAAATATTTCATCTCCTCGAGTGGGGATCGAACCCACAACCAGTCGGTTTTACAGTCACACCTCGTGCCGCTGCGCCACGACTGACCTCGTGTACGGTGTACGGTTTAACAACGGAAAAATACTGCGTGAAAATCTCTCGTTTGCATATCCAAATGAAATATAATAGTACTATTAACACAGCCATTTACACTTAAGAGAGATATAATTAAATAATTAAAGGTCCCACTGAGGTACCAATTTATATATTGTATACACCAATACAAAAGCGGGTTTTTTTTATTTTCGTAACTAACAGTTGAGTTTAGTTGGTTATTGTCGCATTGTTATAGAGTTATAGGCCATATTTTAATTTAATTGTAATCCAGCCAAGAATATTCCACGACGGTTAACAATTAAGATTAATTTTTGATGTTTTAATTAACACGTTATATATAGTAGGCACATTAAAAATAATTCAACAGTGTATGTAAATTTTTGTTTAGAATGTGTTGCCTAGTCACTTTTAACATAATTTAGTTTTGTAACATTTTCTTATGGAGGTCGCAAGTTCTTGGTTCGTGTGAAGCTAATTTTAGTATTATTCTGGAAATAAAAAGCCATTGTCTCTGAATTTATCGAGCGATTGCGCTCGATAAATTCAGGGGAAAGTGGGGAGCGGAGTGTCGTAACACTAAGTTCCATCTGTCTACCCTGCTGTGGTTTGGGATGCAGCGTGAAAACATTTTTTTTTTGTAAATGTCATTGCAGTTGGGACGAGGTTGACTACATATATGAGAAATAGTAATCACTCAATCACATCATACTGAAAGTCCGCTATAGTCCAGGGGGTAGAAGAAGGCGGTATCCGGATCTTTAATACCTAGAGAATCTACTGCGAAATAAAAAGTGTTGTTTACGTTTAAATGTTTCCATCTCTCCAATAATATATTTGTAATGAATGCAAAGAGGTACATAGATATCACAATACATCAAGTAGAACAATGTATTAAACATGAGTGAAGAATTTGGCATGGTGGATTGACGTATAGCCAACATTCAAATCAAATCATTATGAAAAATAGGAAAATGCTGTATTTTTTTTTCATATGAAATATAATAAAATACATGTATAATCAGCCTCACGCTATGTTCCACAAACAGCAGGGTAAATAGAGGGAACTTAGTGTTAAAACTCTCCGTTTTCCAAGTTTTTTTTTAATGTTTCGCTGAATTTTGGAGACATTGCGTATGGAGTGGCGGAAATGAACTACGCGCTTTCCCTCGACATTAATGCTAAGAAATGAAAATATAAATTTAATAATATTTCATTTCCTCGATTAGGGATCGAACCCACAACTCGAACACACACTTGTGCCCCTGCGCCACGACTGGCCTCGGTCATGTACAAAAATTAATAAAAAAATATTTGTAAAAACAAAAACCCCGACTGCATCAAACTAAAAAGAAAATAAACAAGCCCAATAGTTTATTAGGATTAACAGTCGGGACTTCTTTAAATTATGCGGGGTCCCTAAAGCTTTTATTGATTGAAGAATTACTTATAGGTCCCGACTGTTAATCCTAATAAACTATTGGGCTTGTTAATTTTCTTTTTAGTTTGATGCAGTCGGGGTTTTTGTTTTTACGAATATTTTTTTATGTTTCATTTTTTTGTTACAATTTATTACGGTAATGATAATCATGATATACCTTTTTGAAATCCTGAAATTGAGCTCTTGAATTTGGTACCCATATTGTGGTATTCGAAACGAAAAAATTTTTTTTAACTAAGTCCAATGGCGTCCCACAGCCGCCACGATGATTTTTTATTAACGTCACCTATCTAAGAACACTTGGGCTGCTAATGCGAATCTAACGATACCTCAAATATGTAAATCCGTTCAGCGGTTCTGGAGATACGAGGTAATAAAGAATATTACATACATACAAGATACGCACGAAAAACATAACCCTTCCTTAGCAGTCGGGAAAAAGTATTTTCCTTTGTTATATATCTAGCTTAAAAAATAATATCGTATTTTATTATTTACGTACATACACAAGGCCTACAACGCTTAGTAACAAAACTGTATACAAATAGGCTAATTAAAAAGAAAAAAAAATGGTACTACAACAGATAATTAATTTCCTTCGGTGAACGGTGTGAACTTGAAATTGCCTAAAATTACGAGTCCGTGGGACGAGCGCTTCCGGCACTGTAGTTATGAGTCAGCGGGGCGTCTACAGAGTAAAAATGTAGATCATTTATAAAAAAAAACAATGTTTTTTTACACATTTAAAATAGAAAATTACTTATTTTTGTCTATTTAGATACAATGTGTCTGTGGCGGAACCTAACGCCGCACTATATTTAAGCAGTCGCAACAACAATATTTATGTATAAATAATATACAGCATGAAGCTTAAATAAAATAAAACTAAAGTGCATATATGTCCAAATGTGGCTTAGACCCGGATTTATAAATACAGGCCTTAGAAACGTAACATCTCATTTTTTTTTTTTCATAGATTGGTAGTAGGTATAGCAAAGTATTTTCTTTCACTTAGAATGTGACACAACACTTTTTTTAATATATAATTATAAACAACGCCATATTTTAGATGATGCGTAAAAATTTTCAAGTACATGACGTTTCAAATCACAAAACTTATTTATATATAATATGTAACATTCATACAAACAAACATATTATTTTCTATATATCTAATAGCGAATAAAAAATAACAACTATACAGTACATCACTACTCGGTATAAACGTCAAATATACAACAATCCAATCATTAACAATCAAAGTTTACATAATAAGGTTGTTTTATGAGCCGCTAATGCCAGATCCTATTCAGCTTGGAGATACGTCCTTGGCATACTTATGAAGTCTGAGATAACCACGCCCCAGCGATGAGCGTTTGTCTTTTTCTATATTGGCCCTTTATTGTAAAGTTTCATTCAAATCTGCTTAGCATATTGTAAAGCAAGTACCTACAGGTACAATAGTACTTATATAAGTGAAGGTATTTAAGGTATCTGTGTCGTGCAATGATGAAATTAGGTGGTTGTTTTACGAATATTTTGACTGTAGCTAACTAAATCTATAATCATATTATAAAACTTTATTTTCATTTCTTTTCGCTCTGGTGACGAGGCGAAGCGCGGCGTTGAGTTCCGCCACTCAACACGCAAATTCTCCAGAATTCGGCGGAGAGTAAGGAACGGAAGTAACTTAGTGAGAACAGATTTAAACCTTATGGTCATCGAATTCAATGAGTATGAACCAAGATGATGTAGATTTGCTATCCGTTTGTTATTAGAAGTCGTATTTGTAAAGTTTCACAGACTACCAACTTTAATAGGTATTGTTGATATAGTAAGGGCAGCTATATTTAATTAATATTAATTATATATATTTAAAACAAATATTATCTATACACATATGTACATGGTATATATGTATATTGCGCGTCATTATGAGAACCTTGCTTTTGTGGTAATTATCTTTGTGTTTACTTTTCCTCAAAAATTATAAATAGAAAACCATAAATTATGTGATTTTATAAAATTAATTATTAAATTTATAGAAGCCTCCGTAGTGTGGCGGCGCAACGGTTGTGGGTTCGATTTCCACTCGAGAGAATGAGTTATAATCGCCGCGCTCTGGTGATGCCTAGCAAATTGAGCAAAGTGTGTGGAACGGAGAGTCTTAATATTAGGTTCCCTGTTATATACGGAATACAGCTTGAAGCTAAAACAAAGACAAACTGTAGAAATAAACGACAAGTGTATAAACTTTAGTATAGTAAAGAAACTTATATAATTGAAGGAAATAAGACATACAAATCCAACCAAACCAGGGGTCAATTTGGAGTCAAAAAATGATCGCCTAGCAACAGGCCCAGCAATCACATACTAATGTATTCATAGCCGCTGCCCGCTGGTGCTAGTGGTGTACGAGCATTGCGATATACATAAATAAAGACTGTTTCATAGACGTCGAAGTATTATTATAGTGTAATAAAGTCAGTTTATTATTTTTGAGATTACGAGTACATTGCTTTTTGTGTTTATCTTCTTTTTGTTTAGGAAATATTATCTTTTTACTCTTTTGCATTTTTTATGTTGGGTATTACGACCTTTTTCAATAACAATCCAAAGCAGAGATAACCTAGTATTAAGATATTGAATTCTCCACGGACCGCCATATTTTCAAAACATTTCATGTTTTCAAGATAGATGTAACGACGCACTTTGTCCTTTTACCACAGGAAGAAAGTAAAAAAAAAATATTCACCCAAATGGAAATTGAACCCACAATCATATTTCTTCACATGCTGTACCGCCGTGCCACCCAACTTCACCTATATTTAACTAAACCAGGAAAGTATAAATCAACTTAATTCCCCAAAATTTGATTCTAGTCATAACTACTGTCGTCTGTAGTCAATATAAAAAAAAACAAAACAAAATTCCATACAAAAAATATACAAAATAAAAGCTACAGTGGCGTCCTTGGAGGGAATCTTAGCCCCTAGCAACAGCATTACCATGATAAAGACAGCAGACTCGACGCCGCCAGCCCCTCTACATCTATTATTTATTGTCCAACAATACATTTCCATGGACTATTTGGAACTTCTTTAGATACGTATGTTAAGTTGTTAATTTAAGTAGTCATTTTGTGGTTCTTGGTTCAATTCCTTTGAAGATTTGTTTCATTTTAATGTCCATGTGTGATCGTTTTTAGTTATTTATTTAAAAATGGGCTTATAATATTAAAATAAAACTAAGAGTTTTGTTGAACTACTTGCCTGCAAGTCTATTAAAATTTAAAACGTAAAATAACAAAACCCGTTTCATCCCGTTTTATACCGTACCCGTAAGACCTTCAGAAATCCTATGTTAGTGCTTCCCTACACTCCCTAATCTAAGTCCAGAAGTTTCATTTGTGGTTGGTGTGATAGTCACATTCAGCAGCAGAAAAGTTATATATATAAATTTATTGAACTATTGTAAAAATATTTATAAGAAGGCAATTAAACATAATTAAAAAATAATAATGTAAAAATATATAGACAAGTAAAACAAAAAAATACATTTTATTGTTCAATATGAATAACACTTTAGTTCACGTTACTTTTATTAAACATACATATGTATGTATATAGTTAAATAAATAGACAAAGAAAAACGTCACAATTTCAATGTAACCTATATTTGAAATAATGAGCGATCAATAGAAACAGAACTAAAGTAGTTAACTAGGTCAGTAGGCCTGTAATCTTGGTAAGGTCTACTATAATATAGGACAGAACTTATTTTCAACTGTATAGTGCATATAGCAGGGTAGATGGAGGGACGGAGATTTTGGACACTAGGTCCCCCCAGTGTCCAAATGCTCCGTCTTCCTCCGCTGACTCCGCTGCGCTTTGCCTTGTCAAAGTAGAAAAAATGAATACGATTCATATTCTCAAGCGGAGATCGCACCCACAAACAGCGATTTTGCAGTCAGACACTGACCCACTTCACCACAATAAAATAAATATAACAAATTATCTTCTCATATGTTATATATATCCATATAAATTTAGTATTATTAAATATAATTGCGGTTTGAAACACCAAGTTCTACGTAATAAGGAATTAATGAACGCTACAATCTGTAACTACTAAAATATAAAGCTGAAGAGTTCGTTTGTTATTCTTTCATCTTAAGAACTACTGGTTCGAATTAAAAAATCCTTTCTATGTTGGATAGTCTATTAATTGAGAAAGGCTCACACTAATCCGTATAACTAATAATCCATATATATATATATATATATATATATATATATATATATATATATATATATATATATATATATATATATATATATCTATCTATCTATATATATATATATATATATATATATATATACGTAATTTTTCTTATGATACCTATCACTTATCGCATCCCATTAACATTTTTTTTTACACTTGACAGAAAGAAAATTCATTCTCCATGGCGCATAAATCCATGGCACAGTGTGTGACTGTAAATACAACGGATGTGAGTTCAATTCCCCCTTTGGGGAAATGATTTATTGAACATTTTCAATTCCTCCGCTCTGGTAACAAGACCAAGCGCGGCGTTGAATTCCGCCACTTAACACGTAATATATATATATATATATATATATATATATATATATATATATATATATATATATATATATATATATATATATCTATCTATCTATATATATATATATATATATATATATATATATATATATATATCTATCTATCTATATATATATATATATATATACGTAATTTTTCTTATGATACCTATCACTTATCGCATCCCATTAACATTTTTTTTTACACTTGACAGAAAGAAAATTCATTCTCCATGGCGCATAAATCCATGGCACAGTGTGTGACTGTAAATACAACGGATGTGAGTTCAATTCCCCCTTTGGGGAAATGATTTATTGAACATTTTCAATTCCTCCGCTCTGGTAACAAGACCAAGCGCGGCGTTGAATTCCGCCACTTAACACGTAATGTCTCGAAAATTCGACGAAAAATTTGCAATGGAATACCTAAACACTAGGTACTCCCCTTTGCCTACCCTGCTATTTGCGGGATATAGTGTAAAGTTAAAAAAAAATCATACTTTAACATCAATCAAAAATTTTACTCGTTGCTAGAAGTAAAAACTATAGTAAGGACAAGTGAATTACCTACCAGATATTAATAAAGGAACATTAGCGTGTTTTATTTATATTTTTTATTACAACGATGTATAGTGAACGTTTTTAACGTTAGCTGGCCTTGGTGTTACGAAAATATAGTTTTGTAGCTTAAAAATATGAAATTACTAGATTCTATAGTATCTACGTATTAATAATGATTAGCTATATGATAACAGAAAAGTATTTAACACAAATCGTAGAAGACAAGGCACAGGTTATGGGTTCGATCCTCATTTAGGACAGTGAATTATCATTCTTCTGTTTTGGCAAACTGTGGCGTTGAGTTCCACTATTTAAAAAGCAATATTTTAAGTTCGGATCAGTTACGGAGAAACCAATGTCTTGATACTGGGCTATTTCCACACATTTTATCATATCTAAATGCTGGATATTGCGCTAAAAATGTAATTTTAAATATTTTATTTTATTTAGCTTCACGCTGTACCCTGCAGATGGTAGGGAAGGCAGAGAGAACCTGGGAACCGAGAGTTAAGACACTTCATTCTCCCTAAATACACTTCCGTTCCCGACTTACCGCCGAATACTTAAGGCATTACATGTTAAGTAGTAAAACTTAACTCCACGCTTTGCCAGAGCGAAGAAATGAAAATATTAAATATTTCATTAAATGGAAATATTAAAAAAGCGCGTCACTACTAGGATCTCACAGTTTTCTGAAATAATTTGACAATAATAAAACCAACACAATAAAAAGGCAATGAGCGATCGTTTTAAAACCAAAAAAAAAAAAACTCAGCTCGATGGTATTGAAGTAGTATCTACATATAGTAGTGGCAACGGAAAAACTTGTCGATGAGTATTTGCACGTAACGTACGCACACATACAAGGTTTGTGTGCTTGTGTTGTATTAATACGATAAATAATTCGGGTTTATCGAAGGGGCCGCGTTTGCGATATAAAGTACTGTTGCCATGATACTACATTTTAATTTAATTAGCATTAATTTTGGGATTTTATGAGATTTTAATGGGGAATGGAAAGAGGAGAGATTTTATTGATTATTTGTTTAGGATATGAAAATATTGTTTTAATATTTTACGTAAATATAAATTTATACTTTTATATGATTATATCTAAATTATATAAATTTATAAAAAAATGTATGTGGCCGAAGTTGGGCTTGCCTATAGAACGTATTTGTCGATAGGACGACGAGTTTTCTTTAAGAAAAAGATGGGTCCGAATATAACTGGCTTAATTTATTGTATTATCAATATGTTTATAAATAATAGAGTATGAATATCGATCTAAATAATACAAAAAATATGTTTAATTACTTATACGTTACTAAGAAAATAAACAGACACTATTGGAATTAGAATGTTGAAAGTCAGCCTCTGTAGCGTACCTAAACTTAGGGAATGTAGGGAGCATTAAGAAAGAATTACTTCAAATTCTTATGAACGAGAACGCAAACAAAGTTCCGGACATTTAATTATAAGCTGTAATATAAAAACTTATATGAAAACCAATAATTTATACAACATCAATTAAAAAAAAGCAAAATTCACAAAATAACAAGCAACATGGCCACCCTACAATCGGATAGTAAAGCCAAGGTCAGTACACACTGGCAAACTACGAAATCCTTCAAAGCGGTCAGAGACCCGCGGAAGTTGATACCACCAGCATAACCTGAGACGCCGCCACCCATACAAATGCCATACAAAGTCATATAAAAGCCCACTGGTCACGAAGACGGAGGTCTTGGTGGCTGGTCGCCAGTTTTATGTCATCATGTCAACCGGCCTTCAATTCTTGTGTTTATGTAAATCACGTGAACAAGTTCTACGATGTTACGGCATTATTCTTTTATATATATATATTAATAATATGTATTAATATGTATATTTTATTATATACATTATATGGTTGTTTGATGGAAATATTGCGGAAAACGTGTGTTTTTGACGCGGATGTTGCTGATTGTTGATAATGTTAGTCGTTCTAACCTAAATATAATAAAATAGACGGGAAATGGTAAATTGATATCATGACCAAAGCGCGGCGTTGAGTTCCGTCACTCAACATACTATGTCTCACAATTGGGCGGAAAGTGGGGAGTTGAGATTCTCAACACTACTTTTGCCTATCCTTGTTATCGGGATTCAGGTTCTTATTAGATTAATTTTCAGGTAGGAAGGTGGTTGGTGTCATTATGTGTTCGTTAATTTATAAATATTACGAATTTTATTGTGAAGTCCATTAGGTAGGTACTGGACTTTGCCCCACTTCACTTGGTTAAGAAAAACTTTTTTATTTCAGATTCACGCTGTATCCCGCACACAGTAGGTAAGGCAAAGGGAACCTAGTGTTAAGGTTTATCCCACTTTTTTTTTCACCACTCGAATTCTGGAGACATTGTGTAATGAGTGGAGGAACTCAACGCCGCGATTTTGAAAACGATTTAAAAATATAATTACAAGTAGGATTTGAAGTCGCAATCTATTCTAATTAATTTACCGCATTTATTATTACTAAAATTCTAATTATTTTATTGTTATCAAATTTAATAAAGAATACTTTAAAGTGTGTCAATACATCGAACGAAAAGGAACTTGAATCCGCTTCTTAGACGCATGAAACACGGTCAAGGGCTCTCAATAACTAAGCATATACATACATACCTATCTAGATAGTACGTGTGTATATTCGTACTATGAACTATTTCTATAAAATTCGCCTAATAAAAAATCGTTTATTTTGTAACAGTTTATGTTCTTTTTTTTCATATATTTTATAAAAGAAAGTTAGAGGCCGTCGTGGCGGAGTAGGATAGCGCCACACTGTAAAAACGCGACGGTTGTGGCTCCGATCTGGTAAAAATACACAGCCCGGCGTTAAGTTTCGCCACTCAACACCCAATGTCGTATTACGTTCGACTGTACACCTATTTATTTAATGTAAGTATATTAAAAATGTATTGGTTTATTCTTTTAGTATTCAATATATTAAAAATAGATTTTAATAGAAAATCGTTTAATTATTTCATATATCAATATAATTTGAAATCACAGTTGACACTTGAATTTAACATATGAACATTAGTGACGTCAGCAAGCCTGTCCTATGTATGTCCTAGTAGCCTATGATATCTAATTGCAATTCATAAATTGTTATAATAAAATTAATTATTTATATAATAAAATAATTATATCTGTCGTGGGTTTGTTTCTCAATCGGGGAAATGTTGTATACATTTTCCTTGCTGGTAAGAAGACATGAGATTTAAATCCGTCACTAAACATTCAATAACTTAAAAAATTGAGCGGCGTGGGGAACGACATGTTTTAATGCTAGGTTCCCTCTGCCTTCCCTGCTGCATGCGGGATATATTTTTTTAGCTTCACAATGTACAATAAGAAAACAATAAGAAAATTTACATTATTATATTGTTATATATTATTGTTGAATATGCTTGACTATATTGTGGATTAATATCTTAGAATCCGTTTTTATTTATTAAAGAATATAAAAAAAAATGTAAGCGCTGTGTCTCAATACGCGGTACCTCCAGAATTAAACGGAAAGTGGAGAACGGAAGTGTCTTAATGGGAACGGAATGTCTCACCACTAGGTTACCAGTTTCCCTACCCTATCCCACTCTGCTATATGCTATGATGATATTATAATAAGAAATTAAAATGTGTCCACATTTTAGTTTATTATTATAATATAATAATAGATGATGAAACTTTTGGAAACAGTTACGTTATTATTAATAAATTTAATGTTTTACTAAATATTGTGATAAAACTTTTAAGTTATTTTAAAGCACCAATCATTTGTGTAAAACCCAAAAACAATTTACAGTTCAAAGTGCAAGTAAATAAATGTTTTAAGTGAAAGATTAGAGCAACATGATTAGATAATATTATTTATATATGAAATTAATTCTTGAGATCAGTCGTGGCGCAGGGGCACGAGCGTGTGACTGTAAGCGCGACAGGCTGTGGGTTCGAATATATATATATTTTAAGTTTCTCGCTGTATCCGCAGTAACTATATTAGAGAAAGAGAACCTGGAAACCTAGTATTCCGACACTCCGTTACAATCTAGTCGCTTCTTTCCGTTTCCTATTTTCCACCGAAATTTCGCGCTTGTTTCGTTACCAGAGTAGAGAAATAAAAAAAATATATTTATATGTTATTGCTCTGAGCAGGAGTCGAACCCACAACCGCCCCGTTTACAGTCGCACGCTTGTATCCCTGAGTCACAACAGCCTCAAAATCAAACTTATACCTACTTATATCAAATATATCGTTTTAAGTGCTTTCAAACGAAGGGGAATGAAGAAAAACCCGCTTATAAAATAAGATATAGCACCAGCGAAAGCACAAAAGCTCCCCACCTTTATGTTCATCGCAAAAATATTCATTCAATGAGCAAACCATTCATAAATCTGGTTCAATTCATGTTTTTCAAGTCCTGACATGTTTTCGTCGCTTGTGAGTTATATGACCCAATTCGATTGGGTTTTCTCTAAACGCCCGTCTAATTAGAAGGTGGCGATATCAAAAAATATTCTATATATATTTACAGAAAATGTTATGAAAATTATGATTCTTACTTGGTGATTCTACTTAAAAGTTTGGGTACGAACAACAAAAGTTATACTTAATAACATAAATACTAATTAAATGTGCATTTTTTTTTTAAGAATCGTGGATACATTTTTTTCTCTTTCATTACGCATATTAACATAATCTACATTTATAATAAAATCGAAAATGGTGTCTGTAAATAGAAAGTATATAGATTTTAAACTGATATTATTATTAGAAAACGAAACAAAGCTGATCAGTAAATTATTAATTATGTAACTCAAGCTGGAGCAGGTCGCTAGTCTATAATGTAACAACACACAAGCACGATAGAAAAAACAAAATAAAACTTACCTCAAAACTTTACGTCTGTTATTTGGATGAAGCCGCGAAGCCATTTCAGGATCAACTACCTTCAGTCTAGCGTGTATTTCTTCATTTGTAAATCTACTTTCATTTTCTACATCTTCTTTAATTTGATCTTTTCTACTGTCATTGGTGGCGTAAGATTTTAATCCCTCATCCGTCATATCTACTTGTTCAATACTTTCAAAACCTTTACTTTCTGCTTCGACATTAGCTTTCTTAGAGGGATTTTCATCACTTTCAGAATCTCGTTTTCGCTTGCTCTTTTCCCAGAGCAAATTGTCAGCATCTTCGGTGTCTTCAACGAGTATTTTATAAACAATCGATTCAATATAATAATTTGTTCCACCAACAACAATAGGCATTTTCCCTTGTTCTATTAAATTATTAATCTGGTACATTTTTAAGGAAATTTAAACAATTTATAACAGCAGTAAAGACAATAGTGAGTCAATGTAACGATCGTGGCTTCAAATTCTAATCATCAATTTTATATAATTTACGCATTTGGACCACCACACGAACCTAGTCGTCGGTGTGGTACTTATATAGTATACTTCAGATATTTGAAACAGCACATGAGAGAGTAGACAAAATTTGGAGATGGGTTCCGTAATACCTACGGAATTTCCAAATAGACAAAGTGCTGAGCTCTATATAATGGTTTCTACAATCGTTACAAATACAGGAGATGCGTAAACACATATATTATTAAACAGTACAAAATACAATATATTATTACAGTTCAATAAACTTGATTCGGTATTTCCTTCATTAATATTAAAGATTGAACTAAGATAACGATATTATTTTATCGTAGAATTATGGATACCATCTACTTTGTGTCAAAACTAGTTTTGTTCCGAATTTTCCATTCATTTATAGAATATTTATAAATTATCTATAAATAAAGCAATATTTTTATGGTAAACTAAGCTGATTAAGTTGTCAGTGGCCGAATACGTTGGGACTCATCTATTTAATCTATTATAGTATTTATATCGTCGTCGAGGGTCGCATGTGGCAAAAAAACAACGTTCACGACAGTTTACTTCGGGAACCATAATTGATTTGATGCCATTATTCCTTATTATTCGAGTGTCAAATACTGTAAAATGCCCAATTTTTTAAAATGCTCAAATCTGGGATTTCACTGGTATTTCTTTTTATTACAAAGACTAGGATAATAAGAATAAGATATAAGAAGAAGAAATACGCTATAAATCACTTTGTAAAACTAATCGTTGACCTATAGGTATTTTAAAGTAAAGATTACCTTATTGAAACTGATTCCACAACGTTCGAAATAGCTAAGTTATATATGTATTTTATTGCTTCATGCTGAATCCCGCATATTAAATTATATGTAGGGATAACTTAGTGTTAGGAAAGTCAAAATTAATTGTGTGTTGAAAGATGGAACTCAACGCCGCACTTTGCCTTGTTGTTAGATCGAAGAAATTAAAATAAATCATTCTCTCAAGTGAGATCGAACTCACAATCGTTGCATTTACAGTCACAATATCTTCAGGCAGATGGAACTTAAGAACCTAGAGTTAAGACACTACGTTCACATAAAGGAACTTTCGTTCCTTCCTCCTACTTCCTAGTGATTCTTGAGGTGTTAGTCTAGTTACCAGAGCGAAAAAATTATAATATTAAATATTACTTTCCCTCGAGTGAGAATCGAACACAATCGTCGCATTTAAAGTCGCAAGCTTGTGCCCCTTCGCCACGACTGCCTCATTCGGATAAAATTTGTTATTATTTTTTTCTGTTTTTTTTTTATGAAGCCGCCCACTAATTTAATTTAATAAGAGCCTAACGCATACAATTATTAAAAAATGGCAACACAAATAATTTGGGTTTCCTGCATGATGGACGGCTATTTTGGTAATTGTGGTTGCGAACCATCACGTTCTGATTACACTGTGATATTCAATATGGGATTTTAAGTTTTTTTTTGTGTGTGGTTAATAAACGTGTTAATTGCATGCATTTTATTGAATTTTATGATTAAAGTAAGATTTGGTTATTGCATCTATATTACTTAATATAATAAAAGTACTGAGGCCAGTCGTGGTGCAGGGGCACGAGCGGGCGGCTGTAAATACGGCAGATTGTGGGTTCGATTCCTACTCGAGGAAATTAAATATTTAATATTTTAGTTTTCTTGCTCTGGCGACGAGGCAGAGCGAGACGTTGTGTATCTCCCCTCAACACGCAATGCCTACAGAATTCGACGGAAAAAGGAGAATGAAAGTATCTTAAGGGGTACGGAGTGTGTAATTTAGTCTTATTAAGAGAGAGCGACTATCCCCCTTCAAGAAAATGAAATATTTATTTACATTTATATTTACATTTCTTCGCTCTGGTGTGAAGGCAAAGCGCGGCGTTGAGTTGTGCCACTCAGAACGCAATGTCTCCAGAATTCGGCGAAAAGTAGGGAATTCAGTGTTTTTACACTAGGCTCCATCTGCCTATCCTGCTGTGTGCGCGATAAAACGTGAAGCTGATTTTTTTAAATTTAATTTAAGTTACATAAAATACAATTAAATGAAAGCATACGAACATTGCAGAAAAATTCCATATGTAGATAAAACATATTGAGCTAGCCTCGTCTATCCACCAAACCAGTTATAATTAATATCTAGAATACTTTAATATTTATAACAAAATCGAAAGTATTCTGAGAATCCTGTTGACCGCGATACAAAATTTAAACTTCCACTTTCTTATAGCAATCGTTGCTGAGGGGCGAAGACAGACATCCATATAAGCCTTATTTTTTGGTTGAATAAATTTCATTTTGAGATTTGATAGCCATAGTGATCTAGATAAGTTGTGGCTGAATGCATGAATGGTTGTACGTTCGATTTTTCGAAATAGAAAGTGAAAAATAAAATCATGGTAATCCTATGATATTAAAAATGCCACCTCTTGCTTTAAGCAAGCAAAGCTTACTTTGCACGTGGAAGATGTGTTAGGGTATACATTTGTTTTTAATTCTACAATAAAATATAGAGAAATATAGAGATCACTATACAGAACCACGATCACTATATGGCCTCATAAGTATCGTTTCCAATAAAAAAAAGAATCATCGAAATCTGTTGGCATGATATCAAGTTATTCGTACATCTGTCACACACATAATCAATGCAAACTTAAGACTTGTGATTTTCTCATAGATAGCATTGTCAGAAATGGACCAAATTAAAATGGGACCACACGAGAAGCACCAGCTGTCAAATGCAAATATTGCAGTCAATAGTTCTGAGGTAACAAACATAAAAAATAAAATAAAAATACAGTCGAAATGATAACCTCCTCCTCACGGAAGTCGGTTAAGAATCATAGCAGCCACACCACAATGTGCACTCCGCTTTAGATCGTGTTTGACAAATTAAGGTTGCCGGGAGCGTGACTTTTTCTATCAAATAGAGATTTTATCCACTGTTTTGCTTTGTGTCAGTTTACTTTGTGGTGCCCCTCGGTGGAGTCATGCTTAATAAACATTGTGTGGAGGATGCCACGATTTTTTCGATATTTTTCTATATATTTACGAAAATTTATGTTGTTCAATAAGAAATATATTTGTAGGAAATTAGTCAATAGTCAGAAAGAAGACAGTTTATCAATCAGAATTAAAAAAAAATCTAATATAGCTACTACCATATATAAAGAGAACACCAAAATAAATTGATCTGACATATTTCTATGACATATTTTATACTCCGTAATCATTAGCCCTTTTGCGGGGTGTTTCCATACGTCAACGTAAAGTAAGATACTTCCCAATGTTGCCACATTTTGGGCGGTCGGTTGACTACTTTTATAGAAATACTTAAACTAAAGGTACTTTTATATGATCAAATACAGTAAATATATAAAAAAAGGATACAATTTTCAACGCCCTATTCCGAAAGTCCACGACAGTAAACATTTGATGTGGTTCTAAAATATCCAATAAGTAATGTGGCACCAATTTCCGTTCTTCCTGAGACGCTTTAGCTGTCACTATGTCTAAGCCTTTGTAGATCTGTAACAAATAGAAGTTAATATTAGTTTATTAAATTATAAAATTCTATTATGATTATTGAGGCAGTCGTAACACAGCTGCGCAGGTTTGGAATGTAAACGAGGGGGTTGTGAGCTCGATTCCTATTTGGTGGAATGCTAATCCCGCAATAGCATAGAGAACCTAGTGTATTAACACTCCGTCCTCCATTTCGCACGTGAATTCTTGATATTACATATTAAAATTTGAACCCACAACTATCATGGATCCAACCACACTTTGTCCCACTAAACCACGACGACCTTATCCATGTAAAATATAACAATAAGTAAAGCCGCGCGCTAATATAAGTATAGCGATAACGCGCAATAACTAAATACTCGAGAGTAACAAAGGATGTTCCCTTTAAACCAATACCACAATTATGTAAATACGTGTAAAATGTATGAAATATATGTAACAGGGGCGCGGGTGAACCAATGATGTCACGGTTAAATATTCATGAACCATTCAAATTAACTTAAGATTAAGTGGAAATATAGAGGCCAGTCGTGGCGCAGGGTACACGCGTGTAACTGGCACACGGCAGGTTGGCGGTTTGATTCCCACTTGGGAATGAAATATTTAATATTTTAATATCTTTGCTCTGGTGCTGAGTTTAACAATGTATTTCGCACATATCAGGGTAGGCAGAGAGAACAAATGTTAAGACACTCCGTTCTCCCTGATTTTCAACAGAAAAAGAACCAAAACAATTCCAAGACGCGTAGCCCACCATATTCCATCATCTCAGCAGTAACTCATCATCCACACGATTACCTTTTTTTCTATAATAAACCTAAAAAACGACAATACCTACGACTCGATTTCGTGAATGACGCGTGGGATGTTGTCGCTTTGATAGATTAGTGTCTGTGTGCGTTGTTCTAAACAAATGGCGTTTTATTTTACAATAATTTTATTAATTATTTTGTTTGAACAAATGACTTTTTTTTTTTGGAAAAATCTCTTTTATTTTAGGTAAACTGTATTAGGGTTGTGCTTTTATTTAGTGTGGTGATGACAAAAACAATGTATAATATATGAGATTTACTTTAAAAGTAACTAGCCTCTGATCATATAGGTAATATGGAAAAATGTGTATAATTCTTCTGAGCGAAACGAACGAACAATTTCCAAAGACTTATTAATTAATAACAAAATCATTTAAAACAGCTAAAATTACCAAATTTCTTACTAAAACATAAGATTATATACATAAACGATAAGGGATATTTAAATTATACATACACACATACCAAAGTACATATTTTAGCAATTAATTCATTATCAACATTTGCGCAAATGAACCCAGTAATACGTCCGAAAAATCTTAATTTACCAAAACTGATAAGCTATCGGGGGTCAAGCGATTGCACAAAAATGTGGGCCTTCCGTCTGGTCTCGTCGACAAGATCAAATAAGTCACCTTGCTTCTTGAAGCATAATCAAAAACACTTAAGTAAAATAATCATTAAGTAAAAAGAATTATATTTAATATTGACATTAAATAGATATAGCAAAAAATATACGAAAAGTCGACGTATCTTAAATATTTCTGTGATATCCAACATGTTTGAGGCAGTTTGGACTGAATATAAATGATTTTTGATGCGTTAATTAATAAATAAGTTATAAAATGAGAGTAGCAGGTCCATTTCACGTTTAAATAGTGCTCTCGTTTTGGTTAAATATAAAGACTTCAATATCTAATTTAAGATTAAGATACTAAATAACAAAAAAAACCTACTTTTCATATAAAATATATTATAATTGAATGATTTTTACACATATTAAGGCAATATACTTAATTGAAGCAGCCAGAAGTTGTCTGGCTGTACACACCATGGTGAAAGAAGAAATAGAAAAAAACAAACAAAAAGTGACTAACAAACAACGCACAGACGAAAGTACTGAAAACGTAAAGCACTGATTTAGAAAGATGAAATTTAGTATTTTTTTGCTTCTTAATTTATCTAAGATTATCAAGTATAGGGAAATAATTTCTTTATAAATTTTCACACGAAGATTTTACTGAAATGAAAGCTGCTCAACTAACTAAATAAACTAAAAAGAAGTTAAAAAACAATACTGTATGGAAAGTTCCGTTGCCATGTTCCGTTTGCTATATATATTAACAATATTATTTATACGTTATTGCCAAATCAGAGCGCGGACCTCGAACAATTTGCTTATTATAAATGCTTCACCTCACCGTGACCTTTCACTATTATTTCGCACGCAATTAGAATATAATTAAAGGTACCTATAGTTTGTTAGAGCGGTTTTGTTTGAAAAAAAAAAGAAGTTTTTAAATATTTATTTAGAAAATGTATAAAAAATTGAACGTAGCGGGACTCGAACCCGCGTCTCGGGTGGAGGCGCTTTCTTTCCTAAGTGTGGAATAACACTTTAAAAATGTTTAAAAAGAAGTTTCTAACTATTTCTCTCATTTGGTGCAACAATGACGTATTTGCACTTTTTAAACATTGCAAGAGATGCACTTAAAGTTTGTAAATAGTATTTCTGCATACATTGATATATTAAAATTTTTATTAAAAAAAAAAATGCAATTATATCATTTTTGATATAATTGCAAATTATATCAAAAATGATATAATTGTAAATTTTTATCACGGGAATCTAATATTAAAATACTCCGTGTAAATGAAGTCACTTCCATCTCACACTTTCTGCCAAATTCTGGAGGCATTGCGTGTTGAGAGGCGGTACTGAACGCCGCGTTTCACATTATTTAAAAAATATGTTTCACTCCTAATAAATAATAATGTTAATCAATTACGTTTAAACAATCAATCGAGTTCATAAAAAAATGCGAATCGTATATTATACATGTAAAAATGCTATTTACATGTTATGTAACATAAATTGTTTTGCGCATTATTTAATTCTTTAACGACGTATATATATATATATATATATATATATATATATATATATATATATATATATATATATATATATATATATAATTAAAAAATAAATACATGTAAATCTACAACATCGTGGTATCGGAATTCAACCGCAACGGTTGTGAGTACAAGTAGTGAATAATAGTCAGCTACCGGCACTGGTGACAAGACAAAGCGCGGCGTTGAGTTCCACCACTGAAATAATGCAATATCCCTAAAATTGGGCAGTGCGTGGAAAAGGAAATGTCTCAATACTAAGTTCCTTTTGCCTTCCACGGGATACGCGTACATGTGTATTTATAAGATTATATAGGTCAAAATAAAGACATAACTAATATTAATAAATACAACGTTTAATAAAATTATAAATAAACTTGAGGCCGGTAATGGCGCAGAGGCACAAGGTGAGGTGACTGTAAAAGCGACTGGTTGTGGGTTCGATCCCCACTCGAGGAAGTGAAAATATTTATTGACATTTATATTTTCATTTCTTCGCTCTGGTGTCGAGGCAAAGCGCGGCATTGAATTCCGCCACTCAACATGCAATGCCTCCAGAACTCAGCGGAAAGTGGGGAACGGAGTGTCTTAACACTAGGTTACCTCTGCAGTGTGCGGGATACAGCGTGAAGCTGATTTAATTTAATTTTATAAATAAGCTTTATATTGGGTTCTTCGAGTAACTACAAAATTGTACACAAAATAACTTCAACTTGGATACTTTAAACAGCTATAATATGTAGGTCAAAATTGAACCGGCCTTAAGGAAAGGGCAGGCTTACATTATAATTATCTATTCTTGCAAAATCCAATACAATTTCAATTACTCATTGTGTAAATAAAATAAAATCCTTGAAATTAATTAATAATTAATTATAATTACTTTTAATTTATAAAATAAAAGCATTGTTTACGAGTACAGACGGCTCAGTGGTGCAAAGGTGTGATTGTAAATGTGATGGTTGTGGGTTGACTCCCAGTTGAGTCGGGGGAATGAGTTATGTAAAATTTTCATCTCCTCATCTTTCATCTTTTTCGGATCCCATAGCTATAACCTAACCAAATTTTCCCCAAACTATCCTTGAAGTGTATCCTTGAAAATAAAAAAAAGAATCATTGGAATCGGTTGGCGTGATATTCAGTTATTTGTCCATTTGTCGCATACATACCCAATGCAAATTTAAGATGTATGTAATTTTCTCATAGATAGAAATGGTCATTTCATTATTCAAAATCATTGTCAGAAATGGACCAAAATAATATTCGATCATACGGGAAACAAATATCAAAATCGATTCACAGAATCAAAAGTTCTGAGGTAACAAACATAAAAAAATACGGTCGAATTGATAACCTCCTTTTCTAACAGAAGTCGGTTAAATACATCCATTAACTATTAAAGTTTAATCAAGAATATTAAATATTTGACTTTTTTAGCTTTACGCTGCAACCCGCTGGGAAGTCCGGGATAGTGTTAAGACACTTCTTTTCACACTTTCCACAAAATTTTTGAAACATTGTGTGTTATTATTGTTAATCCATTACTCTGAGCTGCAATCGAACTTACAATCGTTGCGCTTACGGCACTAAAACTCATATTCTTAAAACTTGAAAATTGATATGATAAAAAAATTTACAATTTTTCTGCGGAACCCATTGCGTTACTCGCGAAACCGGATACAGCGAAATAGTATTATATAGTCAACAAGGGTCACACCGAAAACGGAACCCTATTTTATTTATAAAACGTTAAAGATTTTAATCTAAGTTTTTCTTCGAATCTCACATGTATATATATTCAAATCCTCTTTTTATACTGTATTTTTTTTAATTACGTCACCGACATTTTGGATCATGTTTGTTCATTCACACGAGAAAAACGGATGAAATTTATACGTGAGACTTTATTTTCCTTTATTATTATACTATACAAGCAGTTCTCTCACAGTTTGCTTGATATATTATTATAAAAGAAATAAATCAGCTTCACGCTGTATCCCGCACATAGCAGGGTAGGCAAACCTAGTGTCATAAGACACTCCGTTCCCCACTTTCTGCCGAATTCTGGAGGCATTGCGTGTTGAGTGGCAGAACTCAACGCCGCGCTTTTCCCTCGACACCAGAGCGAAGAAATGGAAATATACATTTAAATAAATATATCATTTCCTCGAGTGAGGATGAACCCACAACCAGTCGCGTTCACAGTCACATCTTGTGCCTCTGCGCCACGACCGGCCTCTACTTTCTCTATTTCATTAATGATAATAAAATTTAATTTTTCATTGACTTAATTAAAACGTTGCACTATATAGATACTACGCGTATTCCCTGATAACATGACATTGCGTAACCTTCATCAACACTTTTACCTACGTTTGTTGTAGTGTGTTTACGTTATTGGTATCTATCTATCTATGCGTAACTGCGTCACACGAAATACAGATATGGATAAAAATCGTGAAATGAAAAAAATATCCCACGTCTAAGCTGTTAAGGTATCTTGATTAATTTCTTTAGGTATGAGTTTAAAATATTTTACCGTATATGCTATTCCTGTAAAAGAAGCGTTGACACTTCCACCCTGTATACATATGGTATATCTTATGTATATAACATAAGATAAGATAAAAAAAGAACAATAAAAAAAGCTTAATTTAATTAAGGAAACTATAAATTATGCCAAAATTATCCATACCTATATTATAAATTCGAAAGTAACTCTGTCTGTCTGTCTGTCTGTCTGTCTGTCTGTCTGTCTGTCTTTTACGCAATCAGGGCCAAACCGCTAATTCAATTGTGATAAAATACTCATATAGAGATACTTGAGGGTCTTCGGATGAACATAGGATACTTTTTTTTCTCATATTTGTAATATTGTTGGTGTATACTAATATATTAAAATACTTTTTAGTTTGACAGGCAATTTATTCTGCCATCTTAATAACAACCGACCGTTGCTAAGCAACGGTTTGCAAAGTTTGTTGTTATAGGAAAACGTCACCCAAAATGAGCTTAACGCATACATGGCGGGCGCCGACTCAACCTTATGAGATACATAAAAATAATGTTTAACGAAAATATTCTTCTTTAAATAATATTTAAAAAAGTCCGCGATGGTATATGTTTACCTCTGAAGGTTAAAAAAAGTAACCATTTTAATTATTTTCTTTATATTTATCGGGTTTTTGTTGTACGTATTTTCTATAATTTGATATTGATCCTTATCAAAATGAATATAATAGTCACTTTTAGCATTTCATCAAGATTGAAATTATAGTTTACTGTATAACATTCTAATAAATAATTAAGGAGATATCACTGATTCGAAATGACCGACGCGAACGGGCAAATGACTTTGACGGTTTTGTAAATTTTCATACATTTTCGAACTACTGTTAATTTTTATGGAATTATTTGCTGTTTATAAGTAATTTATACTTTTCTTTGGTTCTTCGCTTATTCGAGTAGTAGATTAGTTAGATTTTCATAAAATTCTTGGTGTGGTGAAAGTTGCGGCTCGAAAGAATTGTTGGTTATTTCATCTCGGTTGGTGGTTATCTATACCGTTGTTATATACTTAATAAATTGTAGTTTGAGGTTTTTGGGATTTTATTTGATATTGCTCGCAAAACTTATCATATTTATTGTGGAAAGTACTTACTGGAAGTCCAATAAAAATCAGTTCAGTTGCTCTGAACATTAGCTCGGGGAAATAGAAAGACAGACAGAGACAAAAAATATAATATTTTTTATGTATTTAAGTATTATGTAAATAACCACATGCACTTGCAAAAACATAACACAACACATTTAATTTTAATTCTTTTAAATATTTATTTTACTTTGATGATATTAATGGCTGGTTTTGTTTAGTTTTTTTTTATTAATATTTTAATAGGTATGTTTACGTTTACTTATATATATTTTTTCATTTAAATTAGTTAGATATTTTCAAAAACAAATTTCATAAATATATCTAATAAGCATTCGTATAGTTCAAGCGGGCGAAGCCGCGTCCGGGTCCGCTAGTTCTATTATATTTAAATAACGAAGGTACCTATATACATGTGTATACTTAAAAATATTTTTTAAATAGAAACCAACACCAAAACTATATTTATATGCTCAAAATTAGGCACAAACTAAATTGCAGACAATAATATTATATTAATTAAATCAAATCAGCTTCACGCTGTATCCCGCACACAGCAGGGTAGGCAGAGGGAACCTAATGTTAAGACACTCTTCCTTTCTGCTGAATTCTGGAGGCATTGCGTGTTGGTTTTTGCCGTGTGATCCCGGCCTAGAATAGGATCATCCTGGTACTGGTGGTGTCGTAAGAGGCGACTAAAGTACGTGTGGTAGAGTCACGTCGCCAGCAATGGCAACCGGATCATTACCACCCCCGGTATTTAAAACCGGCGTGAAGTAGTGGTTTTATGCCACTGCGTTTCGCATCAGGTAATGCCGGGCTCCGGAGCCCAAACCACCTTACAGGCAGGCAACGCACCTGCAGCTCCTCTGGTGTTGCACGGGGCCGTGGGCGGCGCTGATCACTTACCATCAGGTGACCCGAACGCTCGTTTGCCTTGTCTTTTCCATATATAAAAAAAAAGAACACAGACACAGACACCAGAGCGAAGAAATGGAATTATAAATTTAAATAAATATTTCATCTCCTCGAGTGGGGATCGACCCACAACCAGCCGGAATTTACAGTTACACTTTGTGCCCCTGCGCCACGACTGGCCTCCTCCTGCCTCCTCCACCTGGTACTAGATTAATTACACCAATTTTTTCATATTTATAGGCTTATTTACTGTTATTAATGATATTAAACCGTTATTTTCGAAGCTGGTGTCAACGTGAGTATTTTTTGAATTTTTTTTGGCTTTTGTTCGTATATTTAGTAGTGTTTTCGTATTATTTTTTATTGGCTGGCAGACAAGTATGACAAAATAAATTAATTTTAGTTTCACGCTTTATCCCACATCTACTATGCGACAGACTGCGTGAACAACTTAATGTTAAGACATTGATTACTGAAACTTAGCTTAGGCAACTCACAACTTAATGAATTTAAAGGGATTAAAAACACGGAGTGACTCGCCATTGAGCTCTATCTCTCTATAGCAACATATCTTCTCTCCTCCGACTGAAAGACGCAATCCTTTCAAGATTCGCCGGAAAGTGGGAAACAGAAGTGTCTCAATGGGAACAGAGTATTTTATAACTAAATTTCCAGGTTCCCTCTGCCTGCCAAAGTAAATACTTGAACATCACACTTGGATTGGATACTTGAAAAAAAACTACAAAATATAAAGATTATAGTTTTTTTTAAAATGTAAAATGCACAAACATACATTAAAACTAATATTAAAAATTAAGACAATTTTTTGAACCTAGTCTGACTAGCCAACACGTAATCACATTTAAGCTGACAGTCTAAAATACTATATAATGATATACGAGTGTTGCGCAAAAAGAAATCACCTTGGCCGTATACTTATCATGACCTGTTGCGGTAGGACGGAACGAACCACCCTGTATAGATCTATAGTTTCTAAAGAAACGTATGGAAGTATAGTTCTTCGTATTTTGGTTAGTGTGATCGAGTGCATCCAGTTTGGATGGGCCTCTTATGGCATTATTTTTTTTAATTCTGATAGTTTTCTTTAGGTTGGTCATAACAAAGTGTACAAAAATTATATTGTGACGTAGAATTTTAAAAGTGGTGGGTGTTATATTGGTTTTGATACCAGATTTAAATTTATACATTATGTGGCGTATGTTTTACATATTTGGTCTAATTTAATTTCGAATTTTATATTTTTATATAGGACCAAACTGCTAAACTTCGAAAGCATATGATTGATTATATGTAGGTCAAGCTGTACCTTATACCTATAAAACAACAAAAAAATAAAATATTTTTACAGTCCTTTTTAGTTCATTTTAAATACAAGAGCCTGTGATACATAAAATAAATGTATAATAAATAACCAATATCATTAATTAAAGACATTTCCGGAAAGACAAGCATTTTTCGTTAATTTAATAAAAAGATTAAACTCAATTCATAAGTCTATGTAAATGTCATATCCGTATAAAAATTCCACACAATATTCATATTAAAAAAAAAAGAAAATTATAGCCATAACATAAAATATATAATACATAATTGGTATTATATGACGATAGTTATGGCGCAGAGGCACAAAGTATGACTGCAAAATCGACTGGTTGTGGGTTCGATCCCCACTCGAGGAAATTAATTATTTAATACTTTAATTTTCTTGCTCTGGTAACGAGGCGCGGCGATGATAATGAAATATTTATTTATATTTATATTCTCATTCTCTTCATTTCTTCGCTCTGGTGTACAGGCAAAGCGCGGCGTTGAGCCCCGCCACTCAACACTGGGTTAGAGTGTCTTAACACTGGGTTCCCTCTGCCTACTCTGCTGTGTGCGGGATACAGTGTGAAGCTGATTTTTAATTTAATTGGTATTAAATACACCCACTCCTTTCTTTAAACAAGTAGCGAGTTTAGTATTTCAAGCAATTAGTGATTTTAAAAAGTTATTGCGTATTAGTCTAGACTAGACGTATGTGAAGTTAAGATTAGCATTCGGTTTCAAGGCAGATCAGTTCTTGTAAAGTGACCTAAGTCTCCTCTAAGACCATTCACCAGATATATTAATAATTTGAAGGTTTAAGCCGAATATTATTACTTAATATAATATGTAATAAAAATTAAAGAATTTCTAATTAACATGTTAATTAATCAGGAGATAAAGGTATGAATTTGAACGAGTTTAGCAATATTTGCACTTCGCTGTTAAATTATGCCAAGAGTTATGTATGTACTTACATATATATTTGTATTTATGTTACATTTTTTAATAGTTTCAATAAAGATTCTTCTTGTTAAAGATTCTTCTGGTTAAAGAGTTTGTTTAAAAATGCGAAACTGTCATCTTTAATTCAACTTTAGAAATTCAAATTTAAAAACAATTTTGAAACATCGAATGCGGCATGGCAATTTAATGTTTTTCGGTTTTACTGTGTGCCCTGCATATAACAGGGTCGACAGAGAGAACCTAATGTCAAGACACACCGTTCTCCGCTTCATCTCAAACTCAATATCGTGCTTTGTCTTACCAGAGCAGAAGAGAGGCAATATTTCATTCCACCGGATGGGAATCACACCCACAACCACCCATCCACTGCGTCACGGTGTCCTCAAAGTAAGGCACCAAGTCTACTTACTACGCATATATTTTATTTAATCAGGCTGCAGTCTTAATTTTTTAATCCGCTAATGCTAAATAGTACAAAACATTGCCTTGTTACGATTTAATATATAGATATTTTATCTGTACTCATAACGAAAATTATATATGATAATTTCTAAGCTATATCTTCATATAAAATCTGGCTGAATTTGATAACTTTTTTATTACGTTTTTCTAAAAGATTATAAGATAACAAGATATATATAAGTTTATAAAATATTCTTTACAAAACTGGGCTTTACCCAGCATAATTTTATTATTTTTATAAATGATACAACTCAAGGGATTAGTTTTCCGATCGTACTATCCTCTCCTACTAATATTTTAAAGATGAATTTTTGTGAGGATGGATGTTTGTTCCACTTTCACGTAAAAATTACTGACCAGATTTAGATTACACTTTTTAGTAATATATGTATACAATACGTTTCAGCGGACGAAGCCGCGTTTGCGTCTAAAGTTGTAGAAGGCTTTTAATATGTTCATTCAATGTGCGTATGTTGCTTCTATGTGGCGTTGAACAGACTTCACGTCAATCGATTCGAATCAATTTTCTTTATAGAAAAACATAATTTGTGAGGCCAGTCGTGGCGCAGCGGCACGAGGTGTGACTGTAAAACCGACTGGTTGTGGGTTCGATCCCCACTCGAGGAGATGAAATATTTGCTTAAATTTATATTTCCATTTCTTCGCTCTGGTGTCGAGGTTAAGCGCGGCGTTGAGTTCTGCCACTCAACACGCAATGCCTCCAGAATTCGGCAGAAAGTGGAGAACGGAATGTCTTAACACTAGGTTCTTTCTGCCTACCCTGCTGTGTGCGGGATACAGCGTGAAGCTGTTTTTTTTATAATTTGTAAATAGCAGTAAATATTTATAAATTCCTATAAAAAATCCAACATTACAAAAAAAAAACAAAGCAACGCAATCACTAAAACATAAATTACGCAGCTCTTTTCAAAAAACGCAATTGAGTCAGTTCACTATCTAAAAACACACGGAGTGATAACCTTTCAGAGCCACGTGGTCATGTGAGCTATCATGTGTTATACAATACGTTGTAAAAAAATTAAAATTGCACGCATTTAATAGGTATTATATTGTTTCATTCAGCTGTTACTATGTAATGTTGGTAGGACTGAGTGTAAGCGGGTTGATAAATGATTTAATATAAAAAAAATATTGAATTATTTATTTAAACAGTATTTATTACAAGTCTAAGCAGGCATCACAAGTCGGTCTGTTAGACTCAGCATGCCAACCGATACTGCCGGTCGAATTTATAAAACATATCTATTGCTTACATCAAAACATTAATATTTTTTTTATTTTTAAAATTTTTAATGTGATATGATGATGATTTTCTATGTTTGGAATAAACATAGAAAATAAATATACTTGAGCGCCTAGTCACTTTCCAGGAGGCGCGGGTTCGAGTCCCGCTACGCTCAAATTTTTATACGTTTTCTAAATAAATATTTAAGTTTTTTTGTTAATTAAAAATAAGCAAAACCTAAGCACCATTTTTTTAATAAATAACTTAATTGCTTATTATTCGGATATAAAAGTTAAAAAAAAGAAACATATTATCCGATCGCACTGAGACCATGCCTAGTCTATAAAATTTCGCAGATAACAGATATCTGCCAAGGCCACCCACTTATCACTAAACGACATTATATTATACTATGGACACGTATGTAAAAAGTTAGGTTATTATATATAATTCATACTTATAATTTACTTAAATAAAGTACATATGTATGTATATACTTAAAATTCTTGTTTCAGTTTTTTTTAATGTTTAGGCGTTTATTGCATTTTGCTTGATAGACATAGGTACATTATCTACTGATAAGTTACATCGACGTCTAAATAATAATTTGGACTTGGATATGAACCCTGAATCACCACGCTTAGGCAAGAACTTTCTCAACTGTGAATTTCCTTTTTTATATTTACGACAAAACGCATATAAACTTTACCTTTATAAAAATCTTTCGTAACTATGTTTAACAAATATAATTACGTACAAGGAACATGCAGCAGCATTATATTTACACAAAATCATAATAGTTTAGGCAAATGGCAAATAGGGAACATAGTGTCTTAACGCTACGTTCTTTAAATCTTCCGCCAAATTTTCGTGTCATTCCGGGTTGGGTGGTGGAACTCAACGCCGCGCTTTGTCTCCGAGCTTGACGAAAACAAAATAAAATTATAATAATCACAACGGAACCAATATCCAACGAAATGCTAAAGAGAATAAGGAAAAAAGTTTAATTTACGAAGTTTAATTAACTTAACAAGCAGTACAGAATTTAAATGGTATGTACCTTCATATCTACGAACACGTATTTATATATATAATATTATTTTTTTTTAATTTTCACGCATCTACCGTATTATGCACAGGCTTAAGAGCCTGGTGTCAGATTACTCCACTCAATTTCCACACATTCGTAGCTAAGTGGTGGAGTCTTAAGGGCAATCAGTATTTCAATATGTACAACCGTCGTGGCATAGTGGCACAGCGTTAAACTATGAACGTGAGTTCAATTATCATTTGCTCATACTGGTAACAAGACAAAGCGCGGCGTTATGTTCTGCCACTCAAACGCAACGCAACTCTTAAAAGTGGATAACGGCGTATCTTAACACCAACTTTCTACTGGCAACACTACTATACGCAGAATGCAGCGTACAAAAACCGTTGAATTTGAACTCATGATCACCAGATTCCTCCAGACACGTGTCTCATTAAGCTATATGATTAATTACAAAACTTCCCTATAAGAACTATATTGGTACAAAAAAATCTAATGTACGTAATTAATATGTATATAAATAAGTATTAATTACTACAGACAACACGTTATCTAATGTTAAAGTAAAGTCAAACTGGTTTGGGAACTTTATTATGCAATAAATAAATATAGCACCAAGTGCGATAGCGTATCACCATTGACGATGTACTGGAAAAATTTGTACCTTTTAATGAATTAAAGTGATAAAAATTAAAGTATTTGAGAATAAAGAATTTGAAATACACCTTATTCAATTAAAGTGCTTCTGTCTGGATCAGCTTCACGCTGTATCCCGCACACAGCTAGGTAGGCAGAGGGAACCTAGTGTTAAGACACTTCGTTCCCCATTTTCCGTCGAATTCTGGAGCCATTGCGTGTTGAATGACGGAACTCAATTTGCTTTGCCTCGACACCAGAACGAAGAAATGGAAATATAAATTGATATAAATATTTTATCTCCTCGAGTGGAAATCGAAACCACAACCAGTCGGTTTTATTCTTTGTGCCCTTGCGACGACGACGACTAATGGCCTCAATTCTGTCTGGATAATTCTGACATTTTTTTTATTCTAGGTAGGTACTTTTAAAGTCTAGATAATCAGTTAAGGTTACTTACTATAACGGTTTTTAACAAGATAAACTGGTAAATCTTTCAAAGTAATTTGAAAATTTTAAAGATTTGACTGACACCGAAGACATCGTTTAAGCAATCTTAAAATTCACCCTCTAAAAGGGAAAAGACGCCCCTGGTGTTGAAGTTTGTTTAAAACTTTTTATTCTTTTGATGGATTGTTTTAAAAGTTTATATATTTAATAATAGCACCTACTATTTAACTATATAAATAAATCTAACCTACTAGTCAGTCATGCTTAGGTATAGGTGTTTTAATATATGTGTTTTAATTTTTTTAATGTAATAACAGGCAAATTTAATAAGAAAACTTATTCTCATTTTCTATTTTAAATTAATTAGAAAATTATAAAATTTTCTATGAAGGGACTTGTAATTTTTAAAAATGACCATCGAACGGAAATCTAAGTGGATAAAAGAAAATTGAAATAATTCAATCTATACTCATTAACTAAATTTATTGGCTCTATATAAGACTATACGAGAGATTTTACTTTCTTTTACAAATAATTTGGTATTGAATAATGCTCCGATGAAGCAAATCCGTTGATTTCATAGAAAATAAAATTTATTTTCTGAACCATACGCTTCAATCGGTTTGTCGCATAAAACAGTCTAAACGAAGATAAATTTTAGGCTTTGCGTACTATTAGTAAAGATTAAAAATAAATACGAATTTGAAATTGAAAAACGATTATCTATCAAATTGGAATAATTTGTCACTTTTTTTTACCAGTTTATCGTTAAAATGCAAACGATACTTACATATATATATTTAGTATATATAGATAGATGTAAGTAAGCTGTTATTGAATGACTGACAGACACCGCATAAACGAAACTACTGAACTTAGAAAGTTAGAATTTGGCCTTTTTAGTTGGTTAGGGAGTGTAAAAGAACAATAAGAGAAGATATCGCGAGATTTTACGGGGAGGGAAAATCGTTTTTTATTCATTTAACCGCATAAAGTCCATACAACCAAAACTGCGAATGAAGAGTAGTATTTTTTAAATTTTTTTTAATAATATAAACAAAAATAATTAATAAATACCAGAATAATAAGTATATACGGTTAATGTAGTGGCATAATGGAATCGAGCGTTTGCCATTTAGTGTGGGTTGGTGACGCCACTAGATATGAATGAAAGAGGCGCCCACGCACACACGCTACTATACGTATACTATATTGTAAGGCATGTTATAGAAGATAAAAGTTTTTTTTTATTCTTGTTATATGTATAATATTTAAGGCCGTGTTGGCGCAGCGATTATTTGATTGTAAGCGTGACGATTGTGGGTTGGAGTTCCACTCAAAGATATGAATATTGATCATTTTTTGGCAATAAGGCGAAGGAAGCTCTCTCTGCCAAAATAATAATACGTTTTTTTATTACACCTATATTAAAACAGTATAACCTCCACTTTTCAAACATATTTCCGCTTTGTTTTGTCGAATTCAGAATATTTTTAATACACATCTCATTCAAATATCAAAGTTTATTTAATTTTTATATCACTGTGAACGGAAGTTTTTTAATTAAAATGTCTTAATTATTCTTAAATAAATATGTAAAATGTATTTTAGTATAGTCACGAATAAGTTACTTTAGTATGTTCTCTTGTGCCCTTATCAAACATTTATAAGTTAATTATTACAAATGCCAAGATAATTTAAATTTTAGAGGCTAATATTCGAGAATTAACAAATTATGACTAAACTATTTAAATATTTATAAACATTATTCAATATTCTATAGAGCACCGGCTATTAAGACCGGTTTTTAGTAATTTACTTAAAATTATTAAAAAAATACATAAAATATTACCTTTGATGTTAACGCTGTACAGATAAGATTTAAATAAATTTGATATTTGATTGTTTAAATTCTTTTTTGTTATAGCTTATATAAACAAAATACGACACTATAAATACATAATTATAATAGAATACTTGAAATCTGTACTATCAGCCTTTAAAACGTAGAAAATTAAATGACGCTTACTCTATCACATCACGATTTTCTTTACCGAATTTGTAATACTAAAAAAAAAAGCTTACAGATAAATAAATATCAATTACTGTGTAGTATGAAACGGGCCTTAATTCACTGACACATGCACAGCAATATATTCACGGTGCGTGAGTAATATCATCTGACGTATTTGAACCTTTGGCGCTGGCGATGAATGAGATGAATGGCAGTAGGTTATGCGAAAACATGGGTTTTGACAAAATTCTATTTAGGTTAGTGAGACCGTGGTAGAGAACTGCAAACGTGTGGGTGGGTTCGATTTCCAGTCGAGGCAATTATTAATTTATTTTCTTTTTCCCCGCTCTGGCACTAAGGTAAAGCGCGGCATTGAGTAGGACAAAATGTCTCCCTAAATATATAATGAAACGTTCTTGCCGAGTTTGTACCAATTTCTAAATTGCAAGAAAAATAATCTCGTCTATTGGGTCGTTGTAGTGTACTTATTTTAATTACTTCCATTTATCCATTAAAGCGTTCTTATAAGCAATTTCCAAGACTTCGCACCAATTTTCAAAATATTGCACGTTGAGTGGTTAGTGGTGATTCCGAGTAGGAATCGATCCCACAACTGCCGCGCTTATAGTCAATCACCACCACTACGCCACAACGACTCTAAATTCACACATACACATAAACCATTTAAATTTATAACACTTAAAAATAAACTTCATTTAAAAAAAAGTGGAGAAGCAATTAAGCAAGCAATTAGTCGAACAATAGCAACAAATTATCGTCCCGCGGAAGTAAAGCCGCGATACAAACCGCTTCCTGTCTCGCTGTCGCTGTCGCTGGCGCTGGCATGGGAACCTCGAATGATCCTCGCTTATCGGACATGGTGTGTGTACGGTGTGGTCTTTATCTTAGTGGGAATGGGAATGGGTGTGTGTGATGTATGGATTTTGTATGGCTCACGTATTTAGATATGGTTTTAGTTTATTTTATAGGTTCACGCTTTATTAAGGAGGGGTAGGCGGAGAAAATCTGTTTTCCGTTTTCCACTGGGATATTTCGTATTGAGTGGAACTCAACGTCCCGGGAAAATCTCACTCCCTTAGTGGGGATCAAACCCATAACTATTGTTCCACTGCATTATCATGGCATATCATTATCATTTTGCATAGAATATTATATTTACTAGATAATTATTTTCTGAATTTATTTAAGAAATTACAAACAACATGTAATCTATATATATAAAAGGACTTGTGCTGACTGACTGAGGTAAGACGCACGCAGAGCCGTAACTGCTGATGGTAGAAACGTGAAATTTGGGTAGATGTTTATTTTCATATTCTGGACATCCACTAAGAAAGGATTTTGAAAAATTTTAACCCTAAAGGTATGAAATTGGGGTTGAAAGTTTGTATGGAAAAAAATTTAATCGGCACCGACTTTTCTAAAATTTGAAATTCGGACTCTTAAAAACATTTCATTGAACACGTGTTTCATGGTTTTTTAGAATTCTCCCTCTAAGGGTGCAAATAAGGGGTTGAAAGTTTGTATGGAAAAATCTTTAAATAACCACACATTTTTTTTTGTAAAAAATTAATTCAAACTGGTAAAAATATTTTATTGAACACGTGTTTCGTGGTTTTTTTAGAATTCATCCCTAAGTGTCCAAATAAGCGGGAGAAGCCGCGCGCGCCCACTAGTAGATATACAAAATGGTGGCGTACCACATGTTTTATTTAACCAATTAAGTGTAAAATGTGTTTTAAATTTTACGCATGTTTTTGTAACCGCAACTATCGCAAGCTTATTAACAATGTTTCACTGTGGACAAAGGCACCCGTATCTACAGATTTATTAAGAGCTAGTACAAGCTGTACTTATCAAAAGTTTCAATTAAAAAATAATAAAATTCCCATAGTTTCAATATACTTCATGCCTCAATTGAAGACTATCCATGATCCCTGGTTGTGGGTTCGATTATCACAAAAGGGCAAAATATTATGTTCATTTTCTCGACTGGGCAAAATAGAGCATTGCATTCTATTCCAGCACTCCAACACGCAAATATTCAAAGCTAAGCAATAAGCATTAATTAATAGAATTTCTTCACATCAGGTTCCCCATGGGTACTTTTGAAAACAAAAAGAAGGACTTGTTTAAAACGGCAAGTTGATCTTTTGACTTTGAGAAGATTTACAATTCCCCGATTAAATTATGTTGGCCATACAATTTAAGAATGTATTATCTTGTTTTGTTTTTATTTATTATATTAATATTTACATATGAGATCCTGGCCACATGAGTAGGTCAGGGCTAACAAGGGTGGTCTGAGTGACCTCTAGACGGTGTTGCCAACACGGAAAATACTCTGCCACATTAATTATACACCATACTTCAAAGAAATATATGGCCTTGACATGTCTAGACAAATCATGATGGGTGTGCATTCGTTTATACAGAGCAGTAATAAATCAAGGATATTTTATCACACTTAGGTATCTTTGGCTATTGAGGACCGTCGTAGCACAGTGGTTGACGGTCAGGCGTCTGACTGCACTCGCCATGGTTGTTGGTTTAATTTGCACTCAGGGGAATTCAATTTCATATATTTGTTGAAAAGATATCATACTATTAAAAGAAACTATTTTAACCAGATTAATCGCGTATATTTAAGATTTTACATTTTTGGAAACCCGACGTTTCGAACACTTTGCAATAGTCCGTGGTCACGGGTAGACTGTCTACCGAATAATCTGGTTAAAATAGTTTCAATTAATATGTGTAAAAATCGTGAAAATAAAAGAAATTATATCATACTAGATAGAAACAGTGCGTTTGTTTCCAAAAAGTGTTAGATTTGATGAAAGATAGTAAACGTTGTGTGACATAACTCGATTCAACCTAATCCACAAAATGAAAAAGATAAAAAGGATTTAACATTCATATAAATGTGATTGAGGCGCAAGAGCACAAGGGGACTGTAAAATCGACTGGTTGTGGGTACGATTTCCACTCGAGGAAATGAAATATTTATTTACATTTATATTTTCATATCTTCGCTCTGGTATCGAGGCAATGCGCGGCGTTGAGTTCCGCCATTCAACACGCAATGCCTCCAGAATTCAATGGAAAATTGGAAACGGATAACACTTGGGTTCCCTCTGCCAACCCCGCTGTGTGCGGGATACAGCGTGAAGCTGATGATGATATATGATTAGAAAAATTAAATATGATTCGAAACAGCCGTGGCTCAGAGACAGACCATAAATGTGGTTTTGTTCCTACTCTGGGAAATAAATTATTCAATTTGAGTTGAGTTCCCCCACTTAACACGCTTTATCTCGAAAATTGTGCGGTGCGCACCCTGTTAATTGCGGGATACATATAATATGAACCTAAAAAGAAATGATTACCATGATTATCAAGTAATCAGCAGAAACGCCACAAAATTAATATTTATTTATATTTAATAAGTGACGCTATTACAGAAGATCCAAACCAGTTCCACTGACCTCCAGACGACGCGAAATCAAAAGCAGTTGTTCTGCGTCATTTATTGTTACTTTATTATACATTTATATTGATAACACCTGGGCTAATCAGGTATATATTGAGTAGTCGAATTTCGTTTATTTTCTTTGTATGGGTAAAACTAATTGGGTATTAGATGGTTGGTGACATTACAGATAGCAGTGTAGGCACCTTCCGCCCAATTTTTAAGACCCATTCGGAGGAACTCAACGCTGCGCTTGTTCTACCAGTTGGCAAATAAAAGTAATTCAGTTTTGGTTTACTTCAATAAATGATGTCACTAGTAGATACTCAAAACACAACGCCTCGACAATTCTTCGGAGAGTGGGGAGCTAAAGTGTTGTGATGGGGACGGATCGGTCCTCTGCTTATTCTGCTAAAAAAATATGCTAGTATTCATTTAGAATGTGTTTCAATAAAAGCGATAGTGAATTCGAACTTCCAAACTTCATTTTAACGACAAATCTATATGTCGTTCACGTAATTACGATAGATATACGACGACATCGTATTTCACCACCTACAACGCTTTTTATTGATTTTCTTAACAGATGAGTTTTTTTTATCATAGTTTGGGAGAAATTTCCGTTACCAAATAGAATAGCTACTGGAATTAGAATGTTGAAATTTTGCACGTAGGTAGGTGCAAAAAGAGTGGTAAGGAAGCACTGAGAGGCGAATTTCACATGAACAAAAATTCCTACAAAAAATGGGTAAAAATGGAATTTTTCATTATAAGTCTGAAAGTCCAGGCAAAGTTTCGGTTCTTTTTAATAATACTGTTACACGCAACTAAATAAATACAATTAGTTTCCTTCCTCTCAAAACAGATAGAATGTACCAAAACATTTACAACAGAGACAACATACCTACATATAATAACTTAACGGGCTATTGGATTCCTTTGCCGAATCTCAAGGATGTTTTGCATTACAGAATAACAATCCAAGGGTCAACTATAACTGGTCATCCATTCCCCATAGCCCAGAGATAGGTCAGGGTTTGCAAAAGGGCGGACCAGTCCCGTTGACCTCCAGACAGACCGCATTGTGAGACGGCCGAGCGATATGGGTACAGTACAGTCCATGCATCGGAATGTCAAATAAAAGATTCCTTCATTTTACATTAGGACTTTTTAGTAGGTGCGTGGTAAGTTAATATGGGAATGTTCCCATCGTTTGAGTTTAAAATAAAAACTTTTGTTTTAATATCTATAAGTTAACATTTATTTTTAAATTTAGCACGTCCTTCTTTTTCACATTATTAATGAGGGAATTTAGTAATAAGCCATTTCTCCATCTTGAAGTCAAAGGGTCCACGAAGGAGTGTAATAAAATAAGTAGTACTATGCTTATAATTTATAAACTTTGCAATATATTATTTAAAAAATTAAAATATATTTAAAAAAACATTGTTATTTAGAAATGAACTTACACCTCAAGTGATTAAATATTTAGCTGTAAGCAAACCCACTTACTAATACTACAAAACATCAATTAATAAAATATTAAATAAGAATAACTCAGAAACAAAGTGAGAAACATACATATATTATATTTCTTCTGAGAACATACACGAGGATAGCGAGTGTCTGGCTCGAATGTAATCTAGACCTAGTTTCGTAATAAGCCATTACTAATCGGATTTTAGTTTTAGATTGCCAAAGACTAATTGGGTTTGAACTTGCTTATTCGTAACTTTAATCTATTTATGTTATAAATATCCTTTGTTTTTTTTGACAATCTTTCTCCACTTTTCGACAAATTGTATGTTTTGTGTCACCGAAGCGTGGATTTTTTAATATATTTTTAGCTTCACGCTGTATCCCGCACACAGCAGGGTAGGCAGAGGGAACCTAGTGTTAAGACACTCCGTTTTGCAGTTTCCGCTGAATTCTGGACGCATTGCGTGTTGAGCGGTCGAACTTTGAACACCACGTTTTGCCTCGACACCAGACCGAAGTAATGAAAATATACATTTAAATAAACATTTCATTTCCTGGAGTGGGGATCAAACCCATAACCAGTTGCGTCTACAGTCACACTGCTGCACGACTAACCTTAAAATTTCAAGATATTTCCATCTTAATTTTCATTCTTATCTTAAAATAACTTTAACATAATCATTGCCCCGCATAAGAATTGAACCCACAACTGTCGTGTTTACACCTCTTATTATATTACTATCCTTTATGATCAGTTTTATTTAGAACGGGGGTCATTTTAATATCACTGTAGAATGTATTGTGATTCTGTACTTAGAGGTTAATGGAACCCTTTATAAATTCTAAACATTTATGTTTATTTGTCTATTCTTATTTGTATAAACATGTCATCTGATGATATATTAAAGAATGTATGGCCCTAAATATATTTCGAGATTCTAAGAGTAGCTTATTTAGGTTAAGTACGTACGTATTTAGTTTCAACTCTGCATAAATCGTAAATTGAAAAGACATTTGAAGCAGGGTGCTTAGAAATTCACTTTCTAAAACCAATTCATTAATATTTATTTCTTCAGCACGATTACATGTATGAAGAAGTTAATAAAAGTAGTTGATAAGAGTCGAAAGAGACATGAGAGAGGGGAGGACCAAAGTCCTTTGTTCTAGAGGCATAATGTGAAGCTACAAATATCAATTAAAATAAGCATAAAGCACACATTTTAAATGGTGTTTTATTTCTTTAAATAGTTGCGAATTCAAATCCCATTCCAAAGAATCTATACTAATATTGTAAGCTTGAAAGGTTTGTTTTATTGTGTGCTTGTCCTATTAATCGAGGAAGGATATACATATACTTATTTAGAAAACGTATAAAAATTTGAACGTAGCGGGACTCGAACCCGCGCCTCTTGGAAACCATGGTCTCCAAGTAAGTATTTTTCTTTCTTAAGTGTGGAATAACACTTAAAAAATGTTAAAAAAACCAGCTTAATCGTTTCGAAGTAAACCTCTGTACCTGCGGTCAGAGTTCTACACTTATACAACTATTAGTTACAACCATCGACCACGAAACGGACGAAACTGATGGTAGAAGCTAGTGTTTATATAAATGAAAATTGGATATTTTTAATTATTTACGTACGCAACATAAATATTGACTAAATATATATATCTTACAATACAATATGTTTTATAGTTTTACTTTGTACCCGTTATATATGTAGCTGATTAATAGGGAGTCTAGGGTTAAGACACTCCATTTTCCAATTTTCAAGACATGGCGTGTTGAGTGGCGGAGCTCAACGGCGAATTTTGTCTTGTTACCAGTAACAACAAAATACAAATAACCCATTCCCTTAAATGGGAATCTAACTAGCAACCATCATGTAAGTAAGACGTTTTGAGGCTGTCCTACGAAGGCCTCAATATTTTAAATATTTCTAAAAATAGACTAAGCCCATATTGATTTTCCTTATACAGTTACCTACTACTAACAATTCAAAGAACATTGTAAGTGATTGTACGAATCAATGGAATGCGGATTTTGTTTAGTGATATTAGTATTTAATATGTAACGTAAAGGCGTGTATTTTACTTGAATATGTTTTCGGCCCCGTGGAACGTTGTCTCACTACAATCGCGATGGTTGTGGGTTCTCGCTCAATCGACAAAATGATTTTATTTATTTTTTTGTCATTTACCCACTCTGGTATACAACATGCGGGGTTGAGTTATGCCATCTAATATGAAACGTTTGGAAAATTGACCTGAAAAAAGGAAACAGATTGTCTTGATCCTAGGTTCCTCTACCTACCCTACTATATGGGGTAGCGTGAAGATTGTATAGAGATATAGAGATAGATAGAGATACAGCCGAGATGTCATTAAAGTGCTTATTAACAATAGTGATCATTCAAACGCTATTGCAGTTTTTTACTTCTCCGTTCCCATTAAGACATTTCTGTTTCCCACTTTCCATCGAATTTTAGAAAATTGTGATTACCAATATGTTTTCCATTATTTGTAGAATAAATTCCTTTCATATTCCATTCAAAGTCACAGTGGGCAGAGAAAATAGAGTTTATATTTTGCTGAAAATATTAAAAAAAATATAAAGCCTAAACTCACTTTGTAATTAACAAGGATATAACTTCAAACTAAGGTAAACTAACACAAAGGTGCAAAATATACTGGAAATGACGTTAGCAGAATTCTACCATATACTGTTACTATTAAAACAAATTATTCTGGCAACACCTTGTGCAAATATAAGTAACTTACAACAAAAAAAACAAAATTCAACTTTAATCATATAAAAAATAGAGTTTATATTGCATTTTAAAAGTACATCAGTTAAGACATTTCCATACTATTACTAAAACAAAATTTTGTTTGGCATAAAAATGTAAGAATGGTGGAATTTTTGCAACGGGAGCCGAACAATGAGCGGTTTAGAGTTACGAAGAATGCTAGGGCGTAAGCGGTTGTGAAACAATAGTTGCTTCTCGTTCGAAATAATAGAACAATACGGATTTTCGTTATTTCATGATTCAGGGATTTGTTTTAATTTGCGAGGAGATTTATTGTGCTGTTTTAATTACTTTGCGATATAAGTTTAGGCCTAACTAGGCTTTTATTTTACTGATCTCTCATTTGAGTGTGAAATTTAAATTTAAAAAACCCGGTTGTGTGAGTCGGACTCGTCCTTCGAGGGTTCTGTACCAATTTAAGGATATGGATGTGTTCAGGTGTAGGTCAACGGGAAGTACAACTTGCAACAACAACTGTATTAAGTGACGGAACTCCGTTGAGTTCCGTTCCGTAGCGCTTTGCCTCGTTACCAGAGCGAGGAAATCAATATAAAAAATATTTAGTTTCCTTAAGTGAGAATCGAACCCATTCCCACGCTTTATCCCTGCACCATGACTTACCTCTAACCTTTTCTTAGTCAAAATCTTAATTTTGACCAGAGTTTTAGGTATTCCATAATTGTCGATAGGTACCTATACACATATATATAGGTACCTGCATTTATATCTCCTGAGTCCTTATGCTCACTAATTGACCACTCACAACATTAAAATATGATAAACGTAATTGAGCTAAAGTAGTTACTTTCGAAGATATCTCTTAGGACCGAGTCGTCAAATGAAGCATTATTAATCTTTAATTAAAATAATACTAAAAAGTACGAGACGGAGCTTTTTGATTACTCCAAATCGATTAATCTGATTAAAATTAAGCTAATATCGTACGAATATTATCATTTATGTTAAAATTTATTTTTCTTTAATGTAGATGCAAAAAAATATAAGTAACCAATGTAATAAAAAGCATATTACTTGATACCTAAATATATTAAAATATCTTGTATATTAATATAATAATATACACAATATTATGTTATTTATAACTTTTCAAAGTCATTAAATCGTTATTTTACCGTCTTGTTACGATTTTTCTTAATCGATGAAACATAAAATAAATTACTTAATTATAAGAATTAATACAATTTTTGCCAAATTTGACTTAACAACAAATTTTGATTACGCGGCGAATTTCATACAATATGCAGCAAAATCGAAGCATAAATCTTCGTATCTTTTGATTGCGATAACTAAGAAGCTTGAATTTTTCTATGCTTCAAGGGACCATAGACCTACCTTATCAGATAAAGACCTTACCTTATCAGATAAAGAGTCTTGACAGACGGACAAAAAAAATCCTATAAGGGTTCAGTTTTTAGCTTTTGAGGTACAGAACCCTAAAAACACTTATACAAAAATATTACTTCAAAATTAAAGTAACCATAACAGCCCCAGTATATAATAGTAGAGGTTTCGATCTCCATTGTCCAAAAAGACAATGTTTAATTTTAAATTAAAATAGTAATACCATTTCCGCGGTATGGACAGTCCACGTCGACGATGTAATTTTAAAAGAACTTTATGTATAAGTGTAACAAAAAAGTTACTTCACGATGTTGCCTACATAGCAAGATAGGCTGAGGGAACCTAGAAAGATACCCCGTCCCCCCCACGCATCACCTTATTTTCGAGACGTTGTTTGCTGAGTGTTTTTTCTGTAACATCGGAGAGAACAGATATCGAACCGACAACCACCTCATTAACAGTCAGAAGACGCCACTGCGCCAAGAAGGCCTCAAGTATAGCATAATTAGATACCGTTTAAATTATTCAGATATGGTCAAGAAATTTACAGTTCTGTAAAGAAAAGATTTAAAAAATTAAACGCCGCGGTGCGCTGTTCGTATTTGGGGATTCGTGTTCAATTTTATGTTATTTCATATAATTACGTATGGTAATGCAAGTTAATAGTATAACTGTTTGTTAAATGTATATTTTAAAACGTTTTAAGGATAGTAATTTATTTCCGAAACAACATGAAAGTAAAGTCTAAGATTGTGAATTTTAAATAATTTCTTTATTTTACACATCCTGTATTTATTTTTTTTATTTTTTTATATAATAATAGAGATTCCGGCGCGGCTTTAACTTATTGTTATATTATAACCATTCATCTAAATAAGTTCAGCACTTTTTATTTGAAAGTGGAACAAACATCCATTTCTACAGACTTTCTTCATATTTACAATATATATAAGATGAATCCCGCACACGGGCGAAGACAATCTGGTGTCAACGTATCAAGCCTCTCCATTTCGTGTTCCGCTGTCCACATTGCGAACTGAACGGCGAAACTAAACGCCGCAATTTATCTTACAAGAGAGGGGAAATGAAAATAATGCCCTATGTTGACGTTAAACCCGTAACCATAAGGTGTACACTCTGTCCCACTGCACCAGGATTCCCTCACACATAATTGATAACAAAAACTTAAAAAACCGGAAGTACTAAAATATTCTGGAAGGTCAAAAACAGGATAATCAAATAATATTAATTAATTCATTAGTTGTATGCATTACTAGCAAATTTGATACATATCCAATTATATTTTAATTGATAACAATAATAATATTTGGTATTTATATATATTCTGTATAACCTTAGCAACAGTAATGAATAACGGAACTTAACGCACCGTTTTGTCTTAGCAAAGAGTAAATGTAAATAATTTTAACATTAAATATCCTATGATTGAGAGGAATTTATTAGGGCCATATTTATAAACAGCGCTCAACTCAGAGATCGATCTTAAGAGACCGTTTTCAGACATAGAATATAAAGTATGAATGAAAAAAGCATCTCAAGATCGATCTCAGACTTGGGAGAGGTTTATACATTCCTTAGCAACAACGGTACAAATATATCAAGGAACAAATCGTAGCCAACTACTTCGTTTGCGTAGATTATAAAATGTAAAATTATATTTTTTGCCGTTCCAGTAATAATACAATAATAATATATTTAGATTTGATTTGAGGCCAGTCGTGGCGTAGCGGCACTAAGTGTGACTGTAAAACCGACTGGTTGTGGGTTCGATCCCCACTCGAGGAGATGAAATAATTACTTAAATTTATATTTCCATTTCTTCGCTCTGGTGACGAGGCAAAGCGCGGCGTTGAGTACTGCCACCCAACACGCAATGCCTCCAGAATTCGGCAGAAAGTGGGGAACGGAGTGTCTTAACACTAGGTTCCCTCTGCCTCTGCTGTGTGCGGGATACAGCGCGAAGCTGATAAAAAAATGTTTAGATTATTTTGCCAAAGTCCTAGAAATTAGAACTTTGGCAAAATAATAGCCGTATGTTACCAGTCACTCTGTAGGACTGATATGCAACTTCTATATGACTTGATTCCAAAGTGTTTGTTGAAAAGTTTATTTGGTTGAACACGCTAATATCAGGAACAACTGGTTGATATATTTAGGAAGGTTAAAGGCTATAGAATATCACGTTAATCGTTTCGATATAACCTACCTCGGGAACTTAGAATATATCGTTAGATTAGTTTATCTATGTAATATACTAGCTTTTATCAACAGTTTCGCCCGCATGGTTAAATGGAAATAATTAGGAGTTGTTTCTTATAGCTAATTAATTACAGTGAGGCCGATCGTGGGACAGGGGCACAAGCGAATGTAAACACAACAGGTTGTGGGTTCAATTCCCACTCGAGGAAATTAACTATTTATGTCCTCGCTCTGGTAAAGAAGCAAAGTGCGGCGTTGATTTTCGCCATTGAAGGCGCAAGGCCTCCAGAATTGTGTGAAGACCGGATGTGTCTTAACCCTTTCCACTCCAATGTCGAGTGTCACTCGACACTGATTTTGTTCCACAAGCTAAAATTAAAAGATTAAAATTAAGAATTATAATATAGTATCATGTAATTACTCATAAAATAAAGTTTATTAAATAAGAAAAAATCTTTTTTTTTTACAAAATACACAAAAACACTAAAAGTTAAAAAACGTAATTTTAGTGTGAAGCTGAATACAAACAAAAACAGCCTTGGGGTGGAAAGGGTTAATGAGAACGGAGTGTCGAAACACTAGTTTATTAGGTTCCCTTTGCCTAATCTCGTACATGTACGATATAGCGTAAAGCTAAAAAAAGTAATAATTATATTTAATTAATTACATAGATAAACTAATCTAATAAAATAATTAGGCCAGAAAAAATAAATTTTAAACAAGCATTTTATACTTTTGGTATTTCTACGCCCAAATTGGGCTTAAATTATAACACCCAATAGATTACGGTCATATTGTTAACCTTAATGAGATATTATCAGAGGAAATACATTGGCGATACTCAACCGCAACTTCCCGGTCCACTAGTTTAGTAATTTCATAGTAGTAACAACGATATGAATATAAAAATGTTAGGGGTTTTTCCTTTTATTAATATATCAGATTGTGGGTTGATTTTTGTACGGTTTCCGGCGAAAAGTATATTAAAAAAATTATAATAATTAGAGTAGGAAAAATAAGTCTTTTTTCGAGTTGCGGAATTCAAAGCCGGGTTTAGTGGGGTAGCCAGGGAGAAACTAGTGTTAAGACACTCACTTAAGCGAGAAAATGAAAATAATTTATTCCTCCAAGTGAGAATCGAACCTACGATAGTGGCGTTTACAGTCGGACGTTATAAACTAGCGCCTCGACGGCCTCAATACACATGCAAATAAAATACTTTAAAAAATATAGATATCTCTTTACTTTACAAGAAACATATTGTAATAATTTCTATGAATCATAGAATAACCTAGTTGTAAATTTATCGGTTCTCCGTAGTTTTCTAGAAAAAGACACCTGCATGAGGGTCACATTTCAACGTAACTCATGTAATTATCGAATTTAATATAATTATAGAATCATTTAGAGGCATTTCCAGATAGCTGTTGAGATTTTTTAGTTACACGCTTAGTTTCATATAGGTAGTCAAGGAAAACTTATTACTAAGACATTTCGTCATGCACTTATCAAATGAATTCAAGACATAGCGTGTGGAAAGGCGGAACTCAAGGTCGCGCTGGTGCCAGAGCGGAGACAGGTAATTCAATTCTCTGTGATAAAATCGAACCCACAACTTACAGCGTTCAAAACCAAACACTGTTCTACAAAAACACAATAAAACTATAATAATTATTATTATGTTTCTATTTTTGCTGACAGACAGACACGCAAAAAATCGTGCATTTATATACGCCCATTAAAATACCTAAGTGTTACTCAATGCATGTCATTGAACCGTTGTTTTGATTAAAGATTCGACGATGCGCTCGCTGACACCGTATGCAAAGTACAATGGGGAAGCAAAGTTGCATAATAAATATATATAATAATAGTTTTTTAACTATTATTATATATAATTATTTTTAATTATTATAACTTAAGGCCGTCGTGGCGAAGGGCACAAGCATATGAATGTAACGCTACAGTTGTGGGTTCGATTCCCATTCGAGAGAATGAATTATTAGTTATGTATTAACATTTTCATTTCGTCGCTCTGGCACCAAGATAAAAGCCTGGCGTTGAATGTTGCCACTTAACAAGTAACGGCTTGAAAGAAACAGTGGAAAGTGGAGAACGGAGTGTTTTAACACTAGACACACACTCTTCTCAAGTTTCAAATTGATACAATTGTAACTAGGTCAAAATAAAAAAAAATCTAATTCTTAGATTTAAGCCTATGACTGTTGGGTATGCAGTTTATTTACTTTGTAATATCAATATAATATCGTTCATTTAGTGCAACAAAAATATATATAAACTTTTTTAATAAATACAGAAAATCCCATCAAATCGTATAAATAGTATATTCACACTCCTTTGACATATGTAACTTTAAAAAAATACAATAACATCATTGTTCTAACATATGAATGAAAAATATGTTCTACGTTTAGTTAAATCAAAACCAAAACCGACGTACAAATATTTCTAATTTAAACATCACAGGTCTTAGCCATCATTATAATAAGCCATTTCGTATATTAGTCTGTAAAATTAAAATTATCGAACACTAAAACCTAGCTATATAATATTTAATCATCATTCAGCAACATAAACCGAGAACTGGTCGTATTTTAACGTTATTTTAAAACAGAAAGAATCGCAAGACGAAAGGTTCAAATATGTGGTTTTATGGTCTCCAGAGCTATGGGAACGCTATTGAATTGCATTCTACACCTTATTGCTATTTGACGTAAATCGATTAGTTCATTCATGCGTTAAAAACTTGCAAATTTAAAAAGAAATACCGGTTTTTTTTTAATAATAGTAGGTTCGGTTGATCGCTGGACGATTCTCATTTGATAGACTATTTAAAGAATCAATTCTCCATGCACTAATATAAAAATTGATAAATTATAGCATTATAGATAACTTAAATTCTTAGGATATAGTCTAAAAAGTTATATTACATAATTGAATTTGAACGTGAGACAAGTGTTTTTTTTATTCTTTAACATAGTATTAGCTACAAGTATATATTATAATATATAGTCATTCCATTAATGTTTGTCAAATTTTATAAGTTGTACTACATATTGACCCATAAGCCCTGAAATTGACATGGGACCCTCGGTGGGCGAGTCGGACTCTCAATCAACCTTTTTTATATCATCCCGCATACGTATAGACAACCTTACGTAAAGAAAAGCGTTAAAACATACCGTTGCCCACACATTAATTTTCGAGACATTTTTCTCTTAATAACATTTACTACTTATAAGTACAATGACCAAAAACAAAAAAAATATAACTAGATATTATTCATAATCAAAGAAAAAAGAAGAAAGTTTTCACCTTTTGTCCGAAGTTAATTAAGAAAAATCTCTCGAACTCACGCATACCGCGGCGCCTATTCTGAAAGCGTTCTATACGCGACAATAGCAAGTTTGAAACTTTAGTTTCAAAATCAATTGTTTTCAAATGGCAGCTAATTATTACTTATTCGTTATTTTACGACACGCAGTTACAGTACAAAGGATTTGGAAATTCACTGTAGTGTTCCCGGCTTCTCGCAACACCGTTAAAAGTATGTATGGTCAATCTGTCAATCGCTGCTACTTTCTATATGTGAAAAATGTATTCGACATTCCTCAATCGTTTGAGTTTTCTTGATATTTAGGTTTCATATATACAGTAAGTAATAGGCTAACTTATTTGTCAGGATTTTAGGATAAGTGTTGAGAATTACAGATAACTAATATCGTAGTTTAAATAAGCTTGTGCTAATTAAAAAGGACACAGCGATGGCTCATCGCGTAATGTCTTAAATTAACTTTAAATCACATTACGTACGATCTTACGTAAGTAAATTACTGTGTAATAGTAATTTGAATAGAGCGCACCGCGTAAATTCCAGGTACGACAATAAAACTACAAATAGAATGCAAACAAGATAAGAATTGCTATCAACACTGTGAATACCGTTATCCTGCAACAGGCTATCGAATTAGATAGGTTAGTTGAGCGTACTTAAATTTTAATAGCAACACTACATTTCAACTGCACCGGTTATTCGAAGTGCGTTTACGCGACCGAACGGAATAGCTTGTGCCCTTTATAGCTTTGGTTGAATGTCGGCCTTTTTACAATAGGTCGGTTAACAGTGACGTCAAGTCGCATTCCTTCGAAGAGGAAAATGAACGTAGCCAGTTCGCGGAACGGACTGTTGCACTATTTATATAGTGGATGAGGATAGAATAACAAATATTAAGCTTTCGTGCTAAGATCATAAAGCTTTTAATAACATATAGACGTGAGGTAGTATTGTCAGAGCGGACTTTGCGCGGGAAATAAGCGCATTCGACGCCGGTGAGTCAACCGCATCGTTATATGCATTTCGTGACAGTGTTTCAAATTCGCAAACGAAATCTAATGGAAGGGGGGCTATTATGTTACAGGTTAATTTAGTTTTTTTTTCGTTTTGTTTTATTGTGAAATCAATTTACATAATATTTCGGTTTGCTTGTACATTTTATTGATATTTTTTTAAATAATCCCTAAAGCGTGTGCGTTTATATGCACGCGATGATTGTGAGTTCAAAATTTTAAATGTACTTATTTCGAATTATTATTTCTTGAGACTCTTAATTTTCTCACTTACTTATATAATATACACCTTCAACATAAAAAAATACATATCTATTCGATGATGTATATACAAAATACGTGTATATATGTATGTACGTTTATTTTGTCGCTTGACGCTGTATCCCGCATGTAGGCTGAGGGACCCTAGTGTTAAGTCAGTCCGCTTCCCACTTTTCGCCTAATTTTGGAGGCAATGCGTGTTGAGTAGTGAAATTCAACGCCGCGCTTTGCCTCGGCATGAAAATATTAAATATTTCATGTCCTCAAATGGGAATTGAACCCACAAGTTATCGCGCTTACTGTCAAATACTTGTGCCTCTGCGCCATGACTGGCTTCATAATATATATTATTATTTGATAATTATTATAATAACTAATTGCAAAACCATCACCATTACAATATAAAAAATACAGTTAGGTCATTATTATTAATTGTTTGTCTCTAAATGAGAATTACAAAGTCGCATTAAATTAATAAGACTTTCTAAAAGCTTTTCACGATCAATTAGCGTAACGACAAAATTGTAAAATAAGTAAATAAAATTAAATACGAACCATTATACTTTAGTGCATGCAAGCTGTAGCTTATTTATAAATTCCTTAGGAACGACGCGTGAGGTCTAGATCATAAAAGGCAAGTCCTAAAGGAAGGAAGGACGTATATGGGACCTAGAAAACAATATATTTATAACCGTCTTACTTAATTATGTTTTCTATAATTTTTACAATATATATGTAAATACAAATATGAATTTTATAAAGGCGACCTCTCTAGCGTTTTGTTTTTATGTACAGCATAATTTCAGTTAATTTATAACCCTTTTATACGAAAATATTTTAAATAATTAGCTATATTCTGCAGAATATTTTTGTATAACGATTTTCGGCATTGGAAGCCTACGTGGCATATAAAGAACAACACTTAAAAATGTTTTTTTTTAAGCTTCTCGCTGTATCCCGCATGTAGGTAGAGGGAAATTGGTATTAAAACACTACGCTTCCCAATTTCCGCCAAATGCTGAAAACATTACGTGTTGAGTGCCGGAACTCGACGCCGCGCTTTATCTCGATGCCAGAGCGAAAAAATGAAAATATTATCGAATATTTCATTTCTACGAGTGGAAATCGAACCCACAACTGCGCCACGACCGGCCTAGTATTTTCAGCTAGATACGTTAATTCGAATATATATTATAATTGTTATCATATATTCAAATTTTATGTCAAATGTCCATAATTCTGGATTATATTACTATAAACAAAACAAAATTTAATTTACATACAGTGAACTGACAGAAGTGAGTAGCTTATACTTAGTTTAGAGTAATAGTTACAACTGATAGCGGACTACGAAATTCTAACGTAGATATTAATGGTTAATAAAGTCACTTTTATGTAAGAATTTTCTAGGAGAACGTGACGTACAAATGAGTCATAGGATATACAATATGCTTGGCGAATGACAATTTGTAGATTCTACTTCTTTAGGAATGTTATTATTTTATTCACTGAATGTATTAAACATCTTATATATAAAAAATACGAAAATATTTTTCAAGGGAAGTCTTTCTTCATTTCTAAAAGTATTTCGGCACGTAAAATTGCATGTCGAAGGTAACTTCACGAATATATGATGCCAGCCACCGCTAAAGCCATAGCTCATTAAAAGCAAGTCGCAGTACCACAGTCGGGTTTTACAGAGTAGAATGCCGGATATTCCGACAGTCCTTGATTGGACAGGCGATGACGATGTTAATAGACCTTAAAATATTGTACTTATATAGAAAACGTATAAAAATTTGAACGTAGCGGGACACGAACCCGCGCCTGCAGAAAACCGACCAGGAGGCGCCCTGACCACTAAATCATACGTTCTCATCAAGCTACGTTGAAATTTTTATACGCTTGTTACAACTTATTTATGTTGTTAGTATCTCTGTAGGGAGATTTTTACAAATTTATCGCTACTCAAAGTTAATTACTAAGAATGACAATAGAAAATGCTGAAAATTTTAAATTGTAAAAATTACTTAAAAAAACGATTGAAAATAACTACTTAAAATCCCCAAACACAGTATACAGTTGACAAAACCTAAACATAATATTAAAAAATTCACATCCAAAAAGAATAATATATTTTGGACACTCAATAAAAAAATCCAACATTAATGTACTTCACAATTGAGGTACACCACTTAAAAAACTAAATAAAAGGCATAAATTATCCAAAAATTCTGGTTACTTATTAAAATTCCGACTTAGAATGTGCTATCGCGGCACGCATAACAGGTTGTTAGAACATAAAAGGATTACATTCAATTTGTCGCATGCGATATACGAATACAGAACTGTTTTGTGTCACATAAATAAAGTGTTAATCTGGTGACGCGTTTCGCTCGGTTTGAGAATATTCGCCCGTTTCAATTTTGCCGTTATGACTTTTAGTGTATTTTTGTACCTATTGACATCGTTAGAATGTTTTGATAAAATAAATTTAAAAATATATCTAATATGTGTTTAGCAATTTGACCAATATTATGTTAATTTTAAATAATGACAGTGGAAAAAACCTTGCACAGTGCAAAAATGTCAAAGTTTGCATTTTTTTAAATTTAATTAATTACGAATGAAATATTTACTTAAATTTATATTTCCATTTCTTCGCTCTGGTGTCGAGGCTAAGCGCGGCGTTGAGTTCTGCCACTCAACACGCAATGCCTCCAGAATTCGGCAGAAAGTGGGGAACGGAGTGTCTTAACACTAGGTTCCCTCTGCCTACCCTACTGTGTGCGGGATACAGCGTGAAGCTGAAAAAAATGAATAAAAATCTTTATATTACATAAATTTAACTCTTTCGTTACTGAACGACTGACAGACGAACCTACTGGACTTAAAAATAAAAAGAGGGAGCACTAAGATACATTTCGGAAAATATAGGACTTTTCATTTTAAATCTTAAAGTCGATACGTGAACAAGGTTGCGGGCGACGACTACTTATTAATATAAATTAAAGGAATTAAGCTTGACGTCAATGTGGGGTACTTAGGATTTTTTAACCAAGCAACAGTAAAGAAAAAGAATATAAATAATAAATAAACTAAATTTCGCGCAGCTTCTCAAAAAAATATATATAAAAAAAGAAAAAGAAATCGTTACAAAAACATTCGAAACAGCCATCAGAGGATCAAGTAGTCCACAAACAAATGTCATTCCCTTACAAAGTTGACGATGGGTCAACAAGTTCGCAAAACGGTTACACTTAGGTGATAAGGATAAAGTTTCAATATTTGAGGGGAATGTGTGTATGGCCTGTGCGAGTGTAATGTAGTTATGTCAATACTGGCGACTTGTATTCTTTTTACATGGTATGTTTTCTTGCATATATATTTTTCTATTAAAATATATTTAAATAAAACCAAAAGAGCCAATCGTCGTTCAATTAGATTAGAATAAATGGGTATAAATTATTTGCATATCCATGCTTTGGTAAAGAGAGTGCTGCGTTAAATTCCGCAACTCAACTTGCAGTGTCTTAAATAGGAAGCGTCCTTGACATTAGGAAGACCAACACCAACTAATGCCCAAAGCCTACCTAATATATAAAAAAGTATAATTTTTTTTAAGTTAAATATTTAATTGAAAACCATTAAATAACTTTCCCATAAGCGTTAGTCTTATTTCACATTACAAAAACAGTGGCATTGCGCCTCCCAAAATAATATGCAATATAAATATTTGTAACAGTATGTACCTATGGTATAAGTTAAAAATAAATAAATAAATAAAATAAAATATGCATGGCAATATACATAAATAACATAGTTAAATATGAATAATAAAAACTATATATTTTAAATATCATATTAATCGAGACGCGTTCGTGTATTCTCGTCCCGAGTGTCGCGACCGTTGTTCTGTATATATAGGTGGTGGTGATGCTCGGAAGGCAGCGGTCGAGTCGAACTCTTAAGTACTACGGTACTAATAAATATGATGCACATAAAAACTCGTACCAAGTATATTATAAATATACTATAATAATTCGAAGCCTATGATGGCACGATCTTTTAGGATCGAATTTCTTATAAAGGCAATATATGTGTAGGAGCGACACATATTGTGGATCCAAGTGATCTTTGACCAATATTATAATATTGAATGTTGCTTGACGTCGCCGACGACGTCGACGACGAAGGCTGACGTGATGGGCTTATGCGAACTGTTATAGCGACATTAACTATGTCGTGGCTGATGCCGTCTCGCAGTACGCTCGCGATACGTAAGCTATGCTTGTATGGCGTTGGTCATTGATATATTGTGTACCACTTCTACGACTTGGTATACGACTAGTGGGTGTGTGGTGCTGTTATGTCCCAGCACCGGTGTATGTAGTAGTGTCCGCCTGTCTCATACGGGTGTGTGGTGCTATTTTATGTCCTGGAACTCTGGTGTATGTAGTAGTGTCCGCCTACGGTTCGAGACACGACTGTGGGGTGTGTGCCGTGCGTTTACTTAACATATCGGCCGCCTAGCGGTAGTGCGTTCGTTCCAACGACTTATATTGATCTCACAAATCAATCAACATCACGAATCACCATTCTAATACAATCTTAATATAAACAAGCGTAACAAGTACCTTCAGAAAGATCACACACAAACGTCCCGAAGGGTTCAACGATGACTGTAAAGCCACGGTCTGGTCGGAACTCACGGTGTAGGGCGGGGAGGGGCCCGTACTCTTTCTTCCTTTTATTATAACTAGTTCGCAGTTATAGTGGAGAGGAAGATAGGACGCGCTCATGGCTTATCTTCGGACGGGCTTCGAGTTATGACAATGTTATATTGTCGAGTCTACAGTTATCTAAATAACTGACACAAGAACAACTTCTGATGGCAAATATCTTATTAAAGCGATACCTTCTAATGGCATAATATTCTTGGAATTAATGGAATTCTTAACACTGTTTCCTCTGAATCTCTAAACGATTTTGGGTTCTTCACGATCACAACAATAAAGAGTTCTAACCACTAGACACATCACGAGCCAAGGCATTGTTTATTAAATAATATTTTAGAGGGTGTTTGGGATATCAGCTACATATTGTAAAACTAAATATCAAATATTTTATTATAAAAACTATGAATACAACAGTTGTATTAAAATCGGTTTAGTCAAGAGACAAGTGTAAGCAGACGGACAAATTTATTTTTGCATATATAAAATATCAGTAAGTATTTAAAGATTGGTAAATTGAATCAGTCGGGTGTGTGTTAAGAAGGCTTCTGATACTTTTGTTTCTCATGCATTGGAATTAGAAATTATGATTATTGAATGTATTTCTTGGGCTTTTCTTAAAACCAGTGTTTTTGCAGTCTTTATATATTTTTTTTCTGGTATTAAGAATTTAATTTATTATGAACTGTCAGGTTTTCTAATCGAAATTTCTATATAATATATTATATTATATAGCACGGTAAGGGGAAAGAACCTAAAGTTAAGGCATTTCGTTCTTTAGTAGAGGCATTGCGTGTTGAGTAGCGAACTCAACGCACGTTATCTACAAGAGCGGGGAAATGACAATAATTTATTCCCTCGAGTTGGAATAGAATCCACATCCAATTAGTCCATCGCTTTTACAGTCAACCGCTGTCTCACTGCCGAACGGCGGCAAAATAATATATCTACATTAGAAAAAGGAAAAGTAGTATAGTAGTTTCTAAAAAAATGTTAAAAAAAGAGGCCAGTCGTAGCGCAGCGGCACAAAGTGTGACTGTAAAACCGACTGGTTGTGGGTTCGGTTCCCCACTCGAGGAGATGAAACATTTACTTAAATTTATATTTCCATTTCTTCGCTCTGGTGTCGAGGCAAAGCGCGGCGTTGAGTTCTGCCACTCAACACGCAATGCCTCCAGAATCCGGCAGAAAGTGAGGAATGGTGTGTCTTAACAATTGATTCCCTCTGCCTACCCTGCAGTGTGCGGGATACAGCATGAAGCTGATTTAAAAAAACGTTTTTTTTATATTCAAGCTGTATCCCGCACGTAACAGGATAGACAGCGAGAACCTGGGAACCTAATGTTAAGACACTGTTCCCATTAAGACATTTCCATTCCTCAGTCTCCGCCCAATCCTTGAGGCATTGGGTGTAGAGTGGCGGAACTCAACGCTGTACTTTGCCTCGTGATCAAAGCGAGGAAATGATAATATTAAATATCTCATTCCCCCAAAGGCGATAGAACCCATAACCGCCGCGTTACACACTATATATATTTAATAAGCTTTTTACTTAAAATATCAAATGATTTCAAATACATGACTATTTTAATTTATATTTTAATAACTATTTCTACTTCCTCATTTTCACCGTAGCGTTTGGCTCTCCGTCCTCTCCGACTATCCCGCTAGGGATAAAACGTGAAGTTAAATGAAGTTCTTTGATTTTCGCGATTATTACAAATTTTGAAAGTTCTTGAGACTAGTGAAAAGTAATATTCTTTTACAGAGTGCAGGTGTATACAAATTAGATTTTGACTGTGGCTTATCATACATCGGCCAAGCAAAGAGAAGCATCGGCGTTAGGGTGAAGGAACACATCTCCGATATCAAGAGCCTGTATCGAAGTCAGCTGTGTGTGAACACATTGTGGATAAGCCCAGCCACTACATCAGGTTTGACAAACCCCAAATCCTCGCTAAGGAAAACAGATACATTCCTAGAATAATCCGTGAGGCTATTGAAATACAAAATCATCCTAATTACAATAGAGAGGATGGCTGGAAACTTTCTACCACCTGGGACCCATAAAATAATTGAAGTCTCAAACCCATGAAGTCTCAAATACCAGAGGGCAAGATACTATCGGCTCCTTCTGCAGGAATCCAGGGCAGTACGCGAGGCAATTAAGAAATCGTTGGCGGTAGTTTGATATAATAATTATGTCAATGCCACCTCAGTCTACCCGTGACCACGGACTACTGCAAATTGTTAGAAACATCGGGTTTCCAAAAATGTATAAAATAAAATACGCGATTAATGCAGTTATAATAGTTTCATTTAAAAAGTTAAAATAAGTTAAGTATTAAAATTTTTATAATAACGTAAATTTTCGAGACTTTCGAGCGTCAAATTTTTGATTGATCGATGACACAACTAACTGAGGTCGACGCTCCTTCGCTGCGGTTAGATTTGTAAACAAAACTGACACGCATTCTGGATAAAAGCTAAATATATACAAATAATTGGTCATAATTTAGTCATGTGTTAAAGAAACCTATTGTTCATTATTTTTTTTTTAGTTTCACGCTGTATCCCGCACACAGCAGGGTAGGCAGAGGAAATCTAGTGTTAAGACACACCGTTCCCAACTTTCTGCCAAATTCTGGAGGCGTGTTGAGTGGCAGAAATCAACGCAGCGCTTTGCCTCGACACCAGCGAAGAAATGGAAATATAAATTTAAGTAAATATTTCATCTCCTCGATTGAGGATCGAACCCACAACCAATCGGTTTTATAGTCCCACTTTGTGCCCCTGCGCCATGACTGACCTCGTTAATTATAATACTTGCAATATGTGCCTTATATAACCGAATGATTATTTTTAGTACCTATGTATATATTTTTTTGCCGTATCCAGATAATAGCAGGGTAGGCAGAGGGAACTTAGTGTTAGAGTACAACACTCCGTTCCCATTTTTCCGCTCAAGTGTGTTTGTTACCAAAACGGGAAATTGATTTATTTCATAGCTAATGGGAAAATGCAATGGAAATCGAACCCACAGCCGTAGCGTCCATGTCCTGTGCACTTGCGCCACATCGACTTCAGTATATATTTTATAATAGCACGAGCAGCAAGATATTTCCGTTTCCCACTTTCCGACGCATTCCGGAGGCATTGCGTGTTTATTAGTGGAACTCGACACCGCACTTTGCCTCGTTACCAGAGCGAGGAAGTGAAAATATAATATATTACATTTCCTCGACTGGGAATCGTACCCACAACCTGTCACGTCTACAGTCACATACCCGTGCCCCTGGCCACGACTGGCCTCTATAAATTGATGTACAGCCATATTATATTTAGAATACATATATAAACAATAGGTTTGCATAAATATGTATGTATGTATATGTAACTACTTATACAGTATGAACTAAGATAGATGCTTTGACGTAGAACGACTAAGGTCCGAGTACAGTTAGTTAGTTTTTCCTCCTTCCTTCAACAATGATCACATTCATATTAAATCAATATGATCACGACGATCAGGTACTGTACAACTAATAAGGCTAGCGATACACTTATAATATTTTCTCTATACGTATTTTAGAGTAAAAGTAGAATTTCCCTTTTCTGATGTAGGCAGGGGGAACCTGGGGATCTAGTATCAAGACACTCCGTTCCCCACTTTTCACTGTATTCTAAAGACGATGACCTCTCCAAGCTACTTCGTAGCAGTTGAATTTAATACTCTATTATCTTCCGTAAGACCAACCAAGACCTAAAAATATACATATATTTCACTTCTTGTCTTTAGTCTGTGATAGACTTAACAGTATGTTAATATCATATATTTATATTTACAAAGCCGTAACGTTCCTAGAACGATTGGGGTTCCCGCCATACATGGAATGATAATGAGATGCAATTATAGGTAAACTATTTGCGTAGCATGACAGGTGGAAAAAAATGGAATTGGTGAACCGATGGAAAATGCTGACAGAAAAGACTATGAAAATTATGCTGTCCTTTTCTTTTTAATGTGAATTGAAAGAGATACAATTCCAATCTGTTAGATTATTTCCGTTTAATTAAAACACTAGGTATGTTTTAAATGCCAACCTAAAGAACACTTTGAAAATAGATGTTTATTTAATAAAATATAACCAAATTTCATCATAATATTTGATCTTTGGGAAACCGAGATAATCTTTTTTCATTTACATAGTGTATATTCTAACTTAGAAAGCAGTTCCAGTTTCATCGAAATCATATCAGCAGCTATTTAACATTGGTTCCCACTATAAACACTATAGACATTAGCAGGTATTTCGGACAGATGTCGGTTCAATTTGTTATATTTCTACTATCAATATGTTACATAATCATGTATAAATTATGCAAATACAAATATATTAATAACAATCTAATAAACGTTTCTGACTTATTTTAATTATTTTCCTTATCCAATATCGCGTCAAGAGAAACCATCAATTTTATTATGTTGTATAAGATATATGGTTTCTTAAAGACGAAAAATCGAGAAATCTATGATAAAAATCACAAAACATTACAAATTATAGTAAAACTATTTATGGAAATAGAAAATCTATACAATTAGTACATGACGAGATGGAAATTACAACTAAATCTGGAAATAAAATTAGTTTAAAAAATAGTTTAAAAAAAAACAACATTCTGTCCAACCAAAACAGAACTTAAAAGCTCCTAACGGCTATTTACATCTAAAACGAAATACCAAACTAATTATAAACAATCAACAAGATATCAAACGTGCTTCTTATCTCACCAGTACTATCATATCGCGGGTCAATCTTACTATGAGTGTAGGATGCATCCGGCTAGTGCAATGAAGCCCACGCCAGGTTTTAGTAGACCATAGGTCTACTATTACATTAGTACGAATATCTATAATTATTACTGTCGAGGTTAAGCGCAGCGTTGAGTTCTGCCACTCAACACGCAATGCCTCCAGAATTCGGCAGAAAGTGGGGAACGGAGTGTCTTAACACTAGGTTCCCTCTGCCTACCCTGCCGTGTGCGGGATACAGCGTGAAGCTAATTTAATTTTTTTTTTTATCTATAATTATGTATAATTTTCTTTTTTTTTAGCTTCACACTTTATCTTACATAATACAGCAGAGGGAACCTAGTTTCAAGACTTTCCGGTTCGGTTCGGTTTTTTTAGGTTCACGTTATACATGTTGCAGGGCAGGCGGAGTGTTTAAACTCTCCGTTCCCTATGCACTGTTTCATTTTCAAGACATTGCGTCTTAAGTTGTAGAACTCAACGCTGTGTTATCTTGTTATAAGAGCGAGGCAATCATATTAATAGATTTCTGCAGTAGGAATCGAACCCATAACCGTAGCATTCACAGTCACACGCTATGCCGCTACGCCACGACGGCCTCATATTAAATACTATTAATATAATTATTCCCCTACGTTGTGTTTACAGATTGACGCCGTATCAAAGGACCATGACAGCCTCATATATCAACAACTTCTTCATTTTAGTGATACGAGTATATGTATGTGTATTTAAATTGAATTATGTGTTATAGCTTCGGCGTTAGACAAAATATAGGGTCCGTTACCCAACACGCAAATATGGCAAATATGGATTATGTGGCAATTGAACCCACACCCCTCCTGGTGCGCCACGACGGCCTCTATAACAAATTTTAAATCTACTTACAACACAAAATAATTAACATTTTAAAATAATGCAAGTACCTACTTCCAAGGGTCATTCTAAGTTAACAAGAGTGGGTTACATCCGGCAATACCAACGAGTATGCAATACATGCCCACGCTTAGAGTACACAGTTAGTTTTATTAAAATAGTTTTAGCCCATTTCGTGGGCTAGTTGGTTGAAATCTCAACCTTTGTAGGGGTTAAGTAATAGCGGCCATTTAGTTAACAACTTCACAAATATTTATTTGATACCAGACTCATATCACTTAACATATTTTAAAGAAGATATTTCCTAGTTATTGAAAATGCTTTAAGGCCGTCGTGGTACAGGGGTTCAAGGGTGTTACTGGAACGCGACTTTTGTGGGTTCAATCCCCACTCGAGGAAATTAAGTAATTATTTAAATTTATTATCATTTCTTCGCTCTGGCACCAATACAAAAGGCCGTTGTTAAGTCCCCCTACTCAACACGCAATGTCTTGAAAAATTAGTAGGAAAGTGAAGAACGGAGTATCTTACCACAAGGTTCCCTCTACCTACTGGCAAGCTGATTTAACTGAAATTAGATTTTATTGAAAACAAGCTTTTCTACACCTATATACCAATATACTATGCTTAGAGCTATACATTACATGAGTCTAAGTTCGAGTGGTTTGTTAGTAACCTCTAAAGAGCTCCACCATTCAGGTCCTGGCTCTCTATCAATAGAGTAGCTCGAGGATACCATACTATTGCTTTGTTACGAGTTACGCACAACTGCCAAGTTTATACAATACAATTACAAATGGCTATTTTTTTTTATTTCATGACATACTTACAAGTTAACTCGAAATGAGAATAAATTTAATTTATTAAATAAGACGAATGTAATGAGCATAAACATACCGAGGTTTACTAACAGACAGTCTATGAGCCATTCCAATCATCATCAGACCAGCTCTGTAGTACCATAATATTCCAGGATGATACAACAATTAGAAGTGTAATTCAGATTTTTAGGTTTTATTACATAGATACAGCTCTATCTAATAGAACAACTTAATGCATTTTCTACATTTAATAAGCACTTCTCAAGACTTCAAACAGAGGCCGTCATGGCGCAGTGAAACAGCATCTCATGTAAGCTCGATAGCTGTGAATTCGACCCCCACTTGCAATAATGAAATATTTGAATTATTTTCTTTTCTCGCTTTGATAGATAGAATTCTGCATTAAATTCCAACGCTAAATATGTAAAGTCTCGAAAATTAGGAGAAAAGTTGGGAACTAAGTGACTTAACAGTTAACAGTAACACCAGGTGTCCTCTGTCCATCCTGCTATGAGAGAATAAACCTGATTTTTTGGATATGGATTCCTAAAAATATCTTTTTCCATACCTACTTAATCAAGTATGTATAGTAGTAGTATTATTTTTATCAATAAAAACTAAAATAAAGTGAAAGATATCGAAATATGAACTACAAAAAGTATAGTATTATAATATATCAATGGCACAATTATTTGATTACTTTAACAGCATTAACATAATCGTGGTTAACAAACCTTTCCGGCCCGGTTTTGAACCGACACCCACAAACTCCTACGATTTCATTATTCAGAGCAACGATCTTAGGTGATTCATCCATTAAATAACAAACAGGCAATACGTAAAAGGTATTACAAATAATATTTCTCAAATTATGTAAGAGACATTCTGAACCTATTAAAGTCTTGAATGATCGGAGGACATTTTTTACAGAACGTAATGTTTTTATTTAATTTTATAATATATAAACTTTTTATCATGGGAACCAAGTGTCAACAGAGTGTACCACGAGTGTCAGAGTGTACCCTAGGTACCATGGAGACACTACCGTAACCCACTTTTCGCCGAATTCTCAAGGTATTAGATGCTGAGTGGTGAAATTCAAGGCTGCGCTTTTCCTCGTTATCAGAGCGAGAAAATGAAAATATTAAATAGTTTATTCTTTCGAGTGGGAATCACATATGCATGCATAAATTAATTACAACGTAATAAAAAATCATGTCTTTTATTGCAATAAAAACTTTGTTCTTTCAAGAGCAAAAACCAATCTTTGGGAACAACATTGTTTTCCAGATAGTCAGCAAATTGGCGTAGGCAGTCATGGGTTCTATTTTTACTCTTTTAATTATATATCAAACAGACAGTTCCGACACTTATCATACAGTGTTTCGAAAATTGGGCGGTGCGTGGGAAATGATGTGTTAAAACTAGGTTCCCTCTGCCTACTCTATTTCAGGGACAGTGCAATATTAAACTTTAGAAGATAATAAAGAATCGTGATGTAATATGATTCTTTTTTGCACCAAATAAAAGATGAGCTGTATTTTGGAATACAGGAAATATACAATAGCTATGCATATTGCAACCATTTCGACGCCAAAAATAGTAAATTATTAAAAATACATTTTTATTAATAGATAAAGTATATTACATATAAGTTTTATATTTTTACACGTATAATTAAGGAGAAAATAACATTAATATAAAGGTTTATGAAAAGATAATTAAATTTAAAGTTGCGTTCTCCGCCGTTGCTCTTGGCGCTCCGTGCTCTCTGACTACCCCGTAAGGGAAAAAGCGTGTAACTAGATTTATATACTCAATAATAATATGCATTTACAACCAAATAAGTAAGTAAATCACCCAGACTAAATTTTTTCAAATTCCTACAAAAAAGCAGGCAGAATAGGCAAACTGAACACCTAGTGTCGAGACACTGCGCTCTCTACTTTATACGTGAATTCAAGACATGACGTGCTAAGCGGCTGAACTCAACGCCGCACAATGGCCATAATTATTAATAAGTGTGAATTTACCCTACTAAATTCTAAAGTAGCTTGAAAATACATCGAGTCTGTGTAAAAATGACATAAAAAACAAAAGTTAATAACTGTAAATTATCTCATAAAGTTTCTTCTTGTTATATTAACATGTAATAATAAAAAAATAGACTGTATTGCGAAAATATAACCTTCGATGCGAGTTATAACGAAAGAAAAAACCATATACAACGTACATAGACGTACGAGAAAATCCGTTTTGTGGTTATTCCCATTACCTTTGCTTAATGATTTATCTCTGTAATTGTAATAAACAAATGAGTTAGACGCCATTCATGACGATATGAGAACTTGTTAAAATAATTGTAAAGGTTTCAGAGTTCAAAACCGATTCGGGGTAATGTTTACATCTATAATTTTATGTATTTAGAAATAAATATATTGAAATTTAGTGTTGCAATTATAATCTAATTTTCTAACTCTTATCGAGTTAATCAAGCAAGCAACTACTAAGAGAAGCTATCAAAAAAAATCCTGAACTCACATATATTCGAGGCCAGTGGTGGCGCAGGGGCGCTACTGTAAGCACGAGAGGTTGTGAGTTCGATTCTCACTTGAGAAAATATTCAATAAAAGGCGTTGAGTTGCGCCACTCAACACGCAATGCTGCACCAGAACTCGGCAGAAAGTGGGCAAAGGAAAAGAGTATTAATGGAAACAGAGCGTCTTAACACTCAGTTCCCGGGTTCGCTCTGCCTACCAGGGTGCCTACGTGAGGGATACAGCGTGAAAACTATAAAAATTATAAATACCTCACGATATAACTAATACAGAATATTATTAGAACTATTACTTAATAGCAGACGGCGCCTTACACTCATTCGTCATATGTCGGGGAATCCGGAAGTTTCGGCGGTCTAATAATGTGTTGTCTCATGACTGTGAATACGTGTATGTTGGGCGCATTCTATTTTCATACATATTTATATTTAATGTGGATACGACATTTGCTATATCGAAGTTAAGTTTTTCATTTTCTTACCCGACTGCCCGAGGCGAAGGAGGGTAATGTATTTATTATTTATTATATATGTCTTATATGAGGGAATTTGCTATGTGGACTGGAGCAGTGAAGGCGAGCGTTTGAATCAGTAAAGGTGCCTGCCCCCCTGGGGCAAGTATATTTTATAAATTTACGTTAAAAGTTAAAATTCAATAACATATATTATACGAACGGCAGTTTTTTTCACATCATTCTACAGCAGACAATAATATTTTCAAAATAAAAAAATAAAGAATTAAATTGGTAATTGATTGAAGAAAGGTTAAGGTTAAGGAAATTGTTAGTTCTAATAAGCTATTGAGCTTCTTTTTTTCCTTGTAGTTTTACGTAGTCGGGATTGTTGTAAATCGTGTAATAATATTGGTATAGTTATATTGTCTTCTTATAGCTACATATTGCCGTGGGAGTGGTAAGTAGGTACTCTTAACGCTTATCACTTTATAAATCGCATTGATTTTTATCAATGTTGTAATAAGTTATGCTACAGGTCTAATTATTTTTGTTGTACTAACTGCCGCTCATAGCAGAGTAGGCAGAGGGAACCTAGTCTTTCCAAGTGTTCAGTTTCCCATTTTCGAAAAAAAAATCGAGTCATAGCGTGTTGATTGGCGGAACTCAACGCAGAGTTTTTGCCTTGGTGCCAAAGCGACGAAATTAAACTATTAATAAATTATAACTCATTCCTCCGAGTGGAGATCGAACTCACAACCGTCGCGTTACAGTCAATCCTTTAGCCACTGCGCCACTACAGCCTCAACGACGACAGTAGGTAATATTTATCATTCATACATATACATATCAAACCGGATATAGAACCAATTAAACATCTAGGTGACCGGTTAATTTCGGCAAGCCAACTACCCATTCGTAGATACGAACACGCCTGATAAGAAGTGACGGCGCTCTTTCTTCGCTAACGGTCCGTCCGCGTCCGATACGTATCAGCAAGAACAAAGCAATGAGATGTCATGTCCGATATTGAAGAGTAGACATTGACAGAGGCTTGTTGAATATGTCACGTTGATAGGTTTTTTTTTTATTTTATTATTTTTTTTGGTTTCTCGCTGTATTCCGCAGGTTAGGTAACCCAGAGTTAAGACATCGTATTGGTTAAGACGACGATGTATTCTTGAGGTATAGCGTGTTAAGTAGCGGAACACAACGCGGCACTTTTACTCGTTACCTGAGCGAAGAAATGAAAATATTAAATATTTCATTTCTCCTAGTGCCCTTCGCACGTATGTGTACCATAAATATTTCCTGGAGTAAGAATAGAATCTACAGCCATCGTGTGTAGTGAGGTGTCTCTGTTCCACGTGGAGTGGGGACGTCAAATGAAAGCATTAAGTCAAGGAACCAAAGCTTTTAAAAGCTTTTTGAAAGTACCTTGACAGGTCTCACCTACACATTTTGAGTTCTTAAGCTATTTAAACTTATATGTACATACGACTCTACGCCAATACTACATTTACATTTCTACACCCGCTATTTTAACAAGAAATCAATGAAACATCATACAATTTCTTTTATCAATTTAACATTTTACTCAATTGGCGCAACAATGCCTTTTTTTAAATAAGTTAATTACGTCAATGCGGAACTACTGAGACTATTAACAAAATTTTATTATATCTTCTGTAATATTATGTATTTTTAAATAACATGACATATTTTTTTGGATAAATAGTATGAGGCCCACGAGGCGGCACGTAACAAGAAAAAGCGCGGCGTTGAGTTTCGCCACTCTACCTCATTTAGCAAAAAGTGGGGAACGGAATGTCTTAACACAAAGATCCCTCTGCCAACCCAGCAACATTCATGACATATATATAGCTTTAAGCTAAAAAAAATATAGATAAAAATATATAGGCATATTTTTCTTATCAATTCATCACACTACAGTATCAAGGCGTTATACATTGTAAATGCAATAAAATAAACATCGCCTCTGATTTTTCGGTGACCTGTGCTTTATCTTGAAATAGGAGCGAGTCCGGTTGGCAACTCAATCGCACATACCAATGGACACTCCGATTTTAGGGATCCTGAGAATTGAGACCTAACATGGGAACGATTAATAATTGAGTTGAAATAGAGAAAGAGATTAGTTGGAAATACTTTTTTTTATAAATGTATTTTTAACTATTTTTTATTAATTAATTTATTGTTTTGTTATTATTTTAGTCTTATTTTTATTACGCTACTATGGCACAGTTAAGAAATATTTGGCTACATTACTCTCAGACAATCCGATATTTTGTGTTGTCATCGAAGATACATCTTCACCAGATGACCTATTCTATGTTTCACACGTTAAAAGCTGATGGTATATGCCTAACAAGAAGACCAGTAGATGTTTAGAGCAGTTCCAATTTAGAGGAAGGATTGTTTATTATAAATTCCTATGCTTTAGAAAAGCTATACTAAAATGACATTATCTGGAAAAGACATAGAAAGAGTTATGAAAAAAAGAATTATTGATGGAAAATTAAATATGTATTTCTCTTTCTGCTGAATTAGTAGTATTGATTTTAGACTCAGATAAAAGACACAAATTGTAGACTAACAATAAACTTTATTCAATATATATTTCTTAGAAAACAATCTAAAACAAATATCGAAGACACGTTTACAAACAACTATTAATGAAATAAAATATATATATATACAGTCAAATCAATTTATGAAGTCAGTTAAAAATCAACTGTACCCATACACGAACATATACAGAACTTTTTACATACAATTATAAATATATTATTTATATTCTCAATTTTTTGTTCCTTGTGTCGTACGTCGGCAGGTCAGAACTCGGAACATTTTTTCGGCGTAATCGATTGCCGAAATTAATTAGTATGCATACTGGATATTGTTATCTGCAAAAAAACTTGATAACCGCGGTTACCAACCTCTGCGGGCGTCATTGAGGATGTGATGCCTAGATGTATGTAGATGGACGCTTGCGGCTACGTGGTCCGAATTGTCTTGGCGGGATCAACTATTGGAAGCTACTTTGCTTGTGTTGAGCTCAGTTTTAATGGGAATTTTAGTATTTTTTTTTATTTTTGTAGATTTTTTTCAGCTTCACGTTATATTAATTACAAATTGGAGCCGAGAGAACCTAGTGCTATGACACTCCGTTCTCCACTTTACTCCGAATTCTGGAGACATTGCGTGTTGAGTGTCGGGACTTAGCGCCGTTTTGCGTCCATACCAAAGTAAATAAAGGATAATATTAAATATTTAATTTCCTTCAGTGGCAATCGAACTAACAACCTGTCGTATTTGCTGTCATATATGTGCACCACGACTGGCCTTGATTTTTTAGATTAATATTTCTTTTTACATTTGAATGCAATTTGGAAAATCGATTTTTCTTTTAAAAATAAATAAATACTATAGCTACTATAAAAATTAAATACTGATTTTGCTAAGATCATGTTTTCAGTGAATGTGTCGATTTATTGAGTAGGCAGAAATTTCAACTTTTAATATTATATTTTTTAAAGCCAGGATACCTTTTTCATTCATGATTTTATATTTAAAATAATATTTATCAAATTATTACTTTAAGTTTCCCGCTGTGGTATAAAGATAAAACACATGAACATCACGAGTTCCGCCAACTAACACGCAATGTGTCGAAAATTTGGTGAAAAAAGGGGAACCAAGTGTCTTAGCATTAGGTTAACCATCTTTACCTACCCTACTATACGCAAAATGAAGCATGAACCAGAAAAAAGAAAACATATACAAAAACGTCTTCAACATTTCAAGCCCAGACTCTCACACTTCGTTACCTATACACATTTTAGGTACACTCAGCCACGACGTTATCCTCATCGGAAACAAACGAAGACACGAAGCGAAACAATCCCACGCCAATAAAACCTGACAAATTTAATAACACATTTCCCATTCAATAATTATCCAATTTCATTCGCCTAGCGGACGCTTTTATGTAGAATATGTCAAAATTGTAATCAAAAGTGTTGTAGTTTCTGTTGTCTGTGTATACTTATAAATTTCGTTGTCGGTCGTCGTTGTGAATTTGATTGCCACTCGAGGGAATTAATTATTTTAATTTTCTCGCTCTGGTAGTAAGACAATACGCGGCGTTGAGTTCCGCTAATTGTTAATTGGAATGTCACAAAAATTAGGCGGTGCGTGGGGTATTTTGATACCCCACAAACGCGCTAAAAACAAAACCGTCAGTAGTAGGGATTGGTGCGTTCTGGCTCATTAAATTGATCGCCTTATCAATCAAAATTTTCCGCGGATTTTCTCGCGGGTCGCGGTTTTGATTAATTAATTGGCCGCGGATTAAGTTGATTACCCCAGATCCGCGGCTTTTTTCGCGGTTTTTCTCGCGGGTCGCGGTTTTGATTAATTAATTGACCGCGGATTAAGTTGATTACCCCAGATCCGCGGCTTTTTTCGCGGTTAGTAGCCGCCATAATTTCGAGTCTTTTCATAGAGTAGTAGGGATTGGTGCGTTCTGGCTCATTAAATTGATCGCCTTATCAATCAAAATTTTCCGCGGATTTTCTCGCGGGTCGCGGTTTAGATTAATTAATTGACCGCGGATTAAATTGATTACCCCGGATCCGCGGATTTTTTCGCGGCTAGCAGCCGGCAATATTTTGAGTCTTTCCGTAGAGTAGTAGGGATTGGTGCGTTCTGGCTCATTAAATTGATCGCCTTATCAATCAAAATTTTCCGCGGATTTTCTCGCGGGTCGCGGTTTTGATTAATTAATTGACCGCGGATTAAGTTGATTACCCCAGATCCGCGGCTTTTTTCGCGGTTAGTACCCGCCATAATTTCGTGACTTTCATAGAGTAGTAGGGATTGGTGCGTTCTGGCTCATTAAACTGATCGCCTTATCAATCAAAATTTTCCGCGGATTTTCTCGCGGGTCGCGGTTTTGATTAATTAATTGACCGCGGATTAAGTTGATTACCCCAGATCCGCGGCTTTTTTTTTGGGTGCGTTCTGGCTCATCAAACATTTCGCCTCGATCGCCTTATCAAACATTTTTAAAATAGCAGTGTATTAGTGTTTTTTATTTCTTTAACATAAGAATACCTAACCTAACCTAACCTACTCATCATACAACCGTTTCATATTTGTGTTGGTGGCGCACCATTTTGATTAATTAATTAATTAACCGCGGATTTCGTTTTACTTTTTTTAGCATAACAATACTAACCTAACCTAACCTACTTCGCAGTAAAATTGTTTTCGTATAATACCTACTCATCATAGAGCCGTTTCATATTTGTATCGGTTGGTTATCACCTAGTTATTTTGTTGTAATCATCTCTGACTCAGGGTTAAATATTTAATACAATCAGCGCTGATTTGAAAGGCTACGTAAGCTGATGTACAAAACTTGTTGATACATGTCTCACCGGAAGACGAATTGTACCTGCCTTTGAAAGAGGAAAGATTTATATCCCTTAAGTATTTCTTTTGCAATTATCTCTGAGTCAGTGTCCGTTTCAATATTACATTCATGTCCCTATAAGTTTCATAGGGTGGAGGGGTGCTTTCATACCGTATATAAGCTGCACTGGAAGCTGTTCTGATATGAAATAATTGTTGTTCGTGATACGTGAAAGTGCTCTTCCGATACGAAACAATGGCGGTGAGTATTATTTTTAGGTCATTTACTAATTTATTTATGTTGTTGCCCAGTAAATATATTGTGTACTTTTTCATTATTGCAGCTGTCAAGTAACAACTCGTTTGATTGTACATTTAAAAACTATTACTATTCTAATCTAAGCGGAGATGAGGCTGAAGAGGACGCCCCTATGAAAATACAGAAACCCAAACAAAAGAGAGCCTGCAATGATATTAGTGGTTTCTTTGAGAAGCCAAAGAAGCAAAAGAAAATAATATTATCATCATGTGTTGCTCAATCGAATCCCGAGGGAACATCGTATATTTCTACAAACTCGGACGATGGTTCGCAGGCAAGCCATTTCATAAAAATCGAACTATATGACACAAAGAAACTAAACGGATTGCCTGCCACCGAGTACTGGAAGAATGCAGAAGTACGCCTTAAATACTATGTGCAATCTGAGCGTAATGAACTTTATGAAAGCTTGCGTGATATTATATACAACATTACCAAAGAAATCGCAGGAAGTAGCCAGTGTAAAAAGTCTTACTTTGCAGCTACGAAGCGATAATCTTATTACCATCAATCTATCATCCATCATGTTATGAGCCATCGTTATAAAATATTATCCTAATAAATTAAATATGTCATGAATTCGTTTGTTTTATTTTGTATTTAATAGTTTATTCACTATTACTCAAATCAAACACATTTGTACAATAAAAAAATATTTTATTTAGAAAATAGTTTTAAACATTTCATCCACAATTAAATCATTGTACAAAGTATTATTAGAAAAAACTTTCTTCACTCATATTTTTTTAAGCTTGCCGCTTTTATCCAACTATTAAATTTATCTGGATATCCTCTCCACTTTACTAACAACTCTTTTCTATGACCCGAATACCGTGAACGTATTATTTTATCAATTTTATATTCTAGGGTGGGGGTATATTCTACTTTCTGTAACTCTCTTTCATAGAAAGTCCCAACGATTGGTTCATTTTGCAAGTCTTTAATGCTATATACAACGAAAGGGGATCTGTAAATTATCGATGAAAATACAAAAATTTCATCACTCCAGTTGGTTTCGTAACCTTTTTGAAATATATGTTTATACTTGGTTATTCTTACATAATCTCCAATGCGAAATCTTGCTCTTATTTCAGTTGTATACTTCGAATTGGTTTGTTTATCATACAAATTGCACCAAACAGTCATAATATTGCTAGAGTTTACATCACATGGACACATTTTTATGCTTCTATGATAGCTGTGATTATAGGAATATAATAAATCTTGTAATATATCAATAAATTTATACGTGTTGTTATGGGTGAAGTAACGCCACATTTTCATTTTTAAAGTCCTTTGAAACCTTTCCACTATACTTGCTTTTATATCAGGATTATTAGTAGTATAATAATTAATGTCTCTACTTTTGAAATACGTTCTAACATCTTTGGAAACAAATTCAGTTCCTTTGTCTGATTGTATATCTCTAGGAGTACTGTTAGCTTCACTAAAAATACTTTCAAAACATGTTTTCACAGTTTGAGAATCTTTCTTTTTCATGGCTCTCGCAAACGCATATTTACTAAATACATCTATAACACAAAGTATATAATTAAAACCATCATTATAGTTACTATACGTCCTCATATCACTCAAATCAGCCTGCCAAAGCTCGTTAAAGTTTGATAATATGTATTTATTCCGAGGGAATCGTCTCTGTACGGGTTTATGCAGTGTGTAAGTTTCTTGAGATTGTAACCATTAAAAACTTTAACATTAATAAAAATTAATTTTATCTTGCACGCTGATTTGGTCCAGGAAAGTAAAAGCTTAGAAAATTCATTCGATTTTCAAACCGTCAATAATTCTATATGTATCGGTGATGATTATGAAGCAACTTACCAAATAATAATGAATGACATTTGTAATAAAATAAGTGAGTTTGAGAAAAAAGATAGTGGATGGAGTCTTAAAAAAAATAAGAAATATTGATTTGAATGTTAATAAATTTAATCCTTTGAGGGGGTCTTCGTATATTGACTTACCAATTGACATAAAACATAAAAAGGCAATTATAAACGTCAAAAATAATGATGTGCAGTGTTTCAAATGGGCGGTACTCTCTGCTTTATATCCAGTTACAAAAAATTCAGATAGAGTGAGTTCATATATTCATAATCAAAATAAACTTAAATTTGAAAAAATATCTTTTCCTGTAAAACTCAAAGATATTCACAAGTTTGAAGAATTCAATAACTTAAGCATAAATGTCTTTGGTCTCAAATATAATGCTGAATCTCGATGTAATAGACTTATAGGTCCGCTATACTTTACAAAACGTCGAAAACTTACTCATATTAATCTATTGTATATAAGCATAATCAAATATAAACTAGTGTAATCATCCATGGTTCCACATTTGAAATGATTCCAAACATCTTGGGCATGTCTATCATCATCATTTGATACATTTGTATTTACCAACGAATTAAAAAATTGATTTTGTGTTGGCAATGATGATATTTTCAAACTTTCGAACGAAGTCATTATTTCGTATGGATATACACCCTTCCTAATTAATCTTTTAAAGTCTTCATCTCGCGGGTAATTTTTTTTGAGCTCAACAAATTGATGTGTTTTTATATTATGTGCTAATCTATCAAGACTGCTTGACATAAATTTAAATGAGTCTAAAAATCTTAACGAGATATTATTATTCTTAATTTTTAAATATTTTGAAAAAGAAATATATTTTTCTTTATTTTGAGGGATTCCTAACCTATAAATAAGGTCTGTGCGGACTTGCAAAATTTTGTCGGAAACGAAAGTTTCCTAAACCACTAAAACTCAAGTTATTTCATTGATATTTGGCATACGTGTCTTAAATTGTTTCTTGATTAGTTTGTAATCATCATTTTATACATAATTTATATATTTTCTAAAAAAAATCACTTGTAAAAATTTCATACTAAAATTTCATATAACAATTATTTCTAAGTATTTTTTAATTAGGAAACTTTCGTTTCCGACAAAATTTTGCAAGTCCGCACAGACCTTATTTATAGGTTAGGTTAGGTTAGGTATTTTTTTTTAATTTTTCAAAATATACGCAACGGATTCGCGCAAATGAGCACGACCCTACGGAACAAAACAAAAATAAACAAAATCTATCCGCTAGAACTTAATTAAAAAATACTTAGAAATAATTGTTATATGAAATTTTAGTATGAAATTTTTACAAGTGATTTTTTTTAGAAAATATATAAATTATGTATAAAATGATGATTACAAACTAATCAAGAAACAATTTAAGACACGTATGCCAAATATCAATGAAATAACTTGAGTTTTAGTGGTTTAGGAAACTTTCGTTTCCGACAAAATTTTGCAAGTCCGCACAGACCTTATTTATAGGTTAGGAATCCCTCAAAATAAAGAAAAATATATTTCTTTTTCAAAATATTTAAAAATTAAGAATAATAATATCTCGTTAAGATTTTTAGACTCATTTAAATTTATGTCAAGCAGTCTTGATAGATTAGCACATAATATAAAAACACATCAATTTGTTGAGCTCAAAAAAAATTACCCGCGAGATGAAGACTTTAAAAGATTAATTAGGAAGGGTGTATATCCATACGAAATAATGACTTCGTTCGAAAGTTTGAAAATATCATCATTGCCAACACAAAATCAATTTTTTAATTCGTTGGTAAATACAAATGTATCAAATGATGATGATAGACATGCCCAAGATGTTTGGAATCATTTCAAATGTGGAACCATGGATGATTACACTAGTTTATATTTGATTATGCTTATATACAATAGATTAATATGAGTAAGTTTTCGACGTTTTGTAAAGTATAGCGGACCTATAAGTCTATTACATCGAGATTCAGCATTATATTTGAGACCAAAGACATTTATGCTTAAGTTATTGAATTCTTCAAACTTGTGAATATCTTTGAGTTTTACAGGAAAAGATATTTTTTCAAATTTAAGTTTATTTTGATTATGAATATATGAACTCACTCTATCTGAATTTTTTGTAACTGGATATAAAGCAGAGAGTACCGCCCATTTGAAACACTGCACATCATTATTTTTGACGTTTATAATTGCCTTTTTATGTTTTATGTCAATTGGTAAGTCAATATACGAAGACCCCCTCAAAGGATTAAATTTATTAACATTCAAATCAATATTTCTTATTTTTTTTAAGACTCCATCCACTATCTTTTTTCTCAAACTCACTTATTTTATTACAAATGTCATTCATTATTATTTGGTAAGTTGCTTCATAATCATCACCGATACATATAGAATTATTGACGGTTTGAAAATCGAATGAATTTTCTAAGCTTTTACTTTCCTGGACCAAATCAGCGTGCAAGATAAAATTAATTTTTATTAATGTTAAAGTTTTTAATGGTTACAATCTCAAGAAACTTACACACTGCATAAACCCGTACAGAGACGATTCCCTCGGAATAAATACATATTATCAAACTTTAACGAGCTTTGGCAGGCTGATTTGAGTGATATGAGGACGTATAGTAACTATAATGATGGTTTTAATTATATACTTTGTGTTATAGATGTATTTAGTAAATATGCGTTTGCGAGAGCCATGAAAAAGAAAGATTCTCAAACTGTGAAAACATGTTTTGAAAGTATTTTTAGTGAAGCTAACAGTACTCCTAGAGATATACAATCAGACAAAGGAACTGAATTTGTTTCCAAAGATGTTAGAACGTATTTCAAAAGTAGAGACATTAATTATTATACTACTAATAATCCTGATATAAAAGCAAGTATAGTGGAAAGGTTTCAAAGGACTTTAAAAATGAAAATGTGGCGTTACTTCACCCATAACAACACGTATAAATTTATTGATATATTACAAGATTTATTATATTCCTATAATCACAGCTATCATAGAAGCATAAAAATGTGTCCATGTGATGTAAACTCTAGCAATATTATGACTGTTTGGTGCAATTTGTATGATAAACAAACCAATTCGAAGTATACAACTGAAATAAGAGCAAGATTTCGCATTGGAGATTATGTAAGAATAACCAAGTATAAACATATATTTCAAAAAGGTTACGAAACCAACTGGAGTGATGAAATTTTTGTATTTTCATCGATAATTTACAGATCCCCTTTCGTTGTATATAGCATTAAAGACTTGCAAAATGAACCAATCGTTGGGACTTTCTATGAAAGAGAGTTACAGAAAGTAGAATATACCCCCACCCTAGAATATAAAATTGATAAAATAATACGTTCACGGTATTCGGGTCATAGAAAAGAGTTGTTAGTAAAGTGGAGAGGATATCCAGATAAATTTAATAGTTGGATAAAAGCGGCAAGCTTAAAAAAATATGAGTGAAGAAAGTTTTTTCTAATAATACTTTGTACAATGATTTAATTGTGGATGAAATGTTTAAAACTATTTTCTAAATAAAATATTTTTTTATTGTACAAATGTGTTTGATTTGAGTAATAGTGAATAAACTATTAAATACAAAATAAAACAAACGAATTCATGACATATTTAATTTATTAGGATAATATTTTATAACGATGGCTCATAACATGATGGATGATAGATTGATGGTAATAAGATTATCGCTTCGTAGCTGCAAAGTAAGACTTTTTACACTGGCTACTTCCTGCGATTTCTTTGGTAATGTTGTATATAATATCACGCAAGCTTTCATAAAGTTCATTACGCTCAGATTGCACATAGTATTTAAGGCGTACTTCTGCATTCTTCCAGTACTCGGTGGCAGGCAATCCGTTTAGTTTCTTTGTGTCATATAGTTCGATTTTTATGAAATGGCTTGCCTGCGAACCATCGTCCGAGTTTGTAGAAATATACGATGTTCCCTCGGGATTCGATTGAGCAACACATGATGATAATATTATTTTCTTTTGCTTCTTTGGCTTCTCAAAGAAACCACTAATATCATTGCAGGCTCTCTTTTGTTTGGGTTTCTGTATTTTCATAGGGGCGTCCTCTTCAGCCTCATCTCCGCTTAGATTAGAATAGTAATAGTTTTTAAATGTACAATCAAACGAGTTGTTACTTGACAGCTGCAATAATGAAAAAGTACACAATATATTTACTGGGCAACAACATAAATAAATTAGTAAATGACCTAAAAATAATACTCACCGCCATTGTTTCGTATCGGAAGAGCACTTTCACGTATCACGAACAACAATTATTTCATATCAGAACAGCTTCCAATGCTTCCATGTATCAACAAGTGTTTTTTTGTTTTAGTTTGTACATCAGCTTACGTAGCCTTTCAAATCAGCGTTGATTGTATTAAATATTTAACCCTGAGTCAGAGATGATTACAACAAAATAACTAGGTGATAACCAACCGATACAAATATGAAACGGCTCTATGATGAGTAGGTATTATACGAAAACAATTTTACTGCGAAGTAGGTTAGGTTAGTATTGTTATGCTAAAAAAAGTAAAACGAAATCCGCGGTTAATTAATTAATTAATCAAAATGGTGCGCCACCAACACAAATATGAAACGGTTCTATGATGAGTAGGTTAGGTTAGGTTAGGTATTCTTATGTTAAAGAAATAAAAAACACAAATACACTGCTATTTTAAAAATGTTTGATAAGGCGATCGAGGCGAAATTTTTGATGAGCCAGAACGCACCCAAAAAATAATGACGGGTACTAACCGCGAAAAAAGCCGCGGATCTGGGGTAATCAACTTAATCCGCGGTCAATTAATTAATCAAAACCGCGACCCGCGAGAAAATCCGCGGAAAGTTTTGATTGATAAGGCGATCAATTTAATGAGCCAGAACGCACCAATCCCTACTACTCTATGAAAAGACTCGAAATTATGGCGGCTACTAACCGCGAAAAAAGCCGCGGATCTGGGGTAATCAACTTAATCCGCGGCCAATTAATTCATCAAAACCGCGACCCGCGAGAAAATCCGCGGAAAATTTTGATTGATAAGGCGATCAATTTAATGAGCCAGAACGCACCAATCCCTACTACTCTATGAAAAGACTCGAAATTATGGCGGCTACTAACCGCGAAAAAAGCCGCGGATCTGGGGTAATCAACTTAATCCGCGGCCAATTAATTAATCAAAACCGCGACCCGCGAGAAAATCCGCGGAAAATTTTGATTGATAAGGCGATCAATTTAATGAGCCAGAACGCACCAATCCCTACTACTCTATGAAAAGACTCAAAATTATGGCGGCTACTAACCGCGAAAAAAGCCGCGGATCTGGGGTAATCAACTTAATCCGCGGCCAATTAATTAATCAAAACCGCGACCCGCGAGAAAATCCGCGAAAAAAGCCGCGGATCTGGGGTAATCAACTTAATCCGCGGCCAATTAATTAATCAAAACCGCGACCCGCGAGAAAATCCGCGGAAAAATTTGATTGATAAGGCGATCAATTTAATGAGCCAGAACGCACCAATCCCTACTACTCTATGAAAAGACTCGAAATTATGGCGGCTACTAACCGCGAAAAAAGCCGCGGATCTGGGGTAATCAACTTAATCCGCGGCCAATTAATTAATCAAAACCGCGACCCGCGAGAAAATCCGCGGAAAATTTTGATTGATAAGGCGATCAATTTAATGAGCCAGAACGCACCAATCCCTACTACTACCGTCCATTTGGGCCTCGCTGTAGTCAGGTAATAAAAACTTTCTTTTTGCCTGTCTTGAAAAATAAAATTTCAATATCAGTGGTGTTGTCGCACACAAATGAGGAACAGAGATTATCTACAATCTACCCCGAAATATGACGCTCAAGCCTTGCCAATCCTTAATAAATCGCAAATATTGCTTAAAACAAAACAAAATATACTACTTATGAAAATAATAGGAATACTAAAATAGCATTTTAAACATCTTTATTTCGTGACACTGCCCAAAAAAGAAATTTACGCGTCACGAAAAAACCATAAACAAACACACAACATGAATTAAACATGAAACAGATGCACCAACATAACAACTAAAATAAATTCCACATACAAAAAAAAATAAAAAATAAAAATTTACAACTCGTGCGCATCATAAAAAAGCTTAAATACATAATAAGTTGAAAATTTATGTATTAATTCAAACTAAAAAAAGGTGGTACTAAATAAAAAATAAAAAAAAGAATGCGTTATGAATGTATAACGCCGTCCTATTGACAGGTTGGGTGTGACGCAACTGTCAGTCGAAGTAATGCCAAGGCCCGTGTCGTTGACCGCCTCGCCGGCATCTCGGTTAATTAGTGACCCCATATAGACGTGGATAATTCCGGACACCTCGTGACTCTGGAGGTGATTCTGAATGTATTTCCCTTCAATTTATTTTACTTTTCTGGTTTGCGAATGGTGGTGATAGTGGATTTTTTACTTTTACCCGCGTAGTTGGTTAGGGTACCTAGTGTAAGAACACAATTGAATTTTCAATACAATAAAAAAATCTCGTTTTTCGGCTTTTGCCTATCGGAATAGAACCAAACACACACAAAAAACACATTTTTTAATATACCAATAAACAACAAAAAATTATGAACTCCACAACAACAAACAATCCCCAAAACATAAATTAAGAACGACCACCCAAAACCCAGAAAAGCCCAAAAAGATTGCGCAAGTCCGTCAAAAACCCCATGTGTGGCCACCGCGTTAATCCATCTCAATCAGTCTCTGCCACAGCGTTTACGCTGTACATTTATTATGCAACTACACGCGCACTACACGCCTGGCTGCGGGCGTCGCGAAACCGAGCCTTCTCAGATAGGCATCTAGGTATTCGGATTTTTTAGAGGTTATTTATCTATTTGTTAGTCTAAAAAAATTGTGGGAATATTTAAGGAGTTTCGGTCAAGATATCTTTATTATATTAAATAATTTAAATGGCGACGTGAGCGCTGATATGCAATTTGTACGTGATATTTATTTACGTATGGATTCTAATGTCAAAATGGGGATTTCAGTAGTTTTTTTAGCGTCATCGTGTATAACTCACATACTCGGAGCAGGGTAGGCAGAGGAAATTTAGTAAAAGATATTCCGTTCTCCACTTTCCGCCCAACTTACGATACATAGCGTATTGAGCGGCGGAATCAATGTCGCGTTTTGTGTTCTTTCCAAAGCGAGGAACTGAAAATTATTCTTCCCCTGACTGGAATCCAAACTCTCAACCGTGAAGTTTTCAATCTATGTGTATATGATTATGAGGCTAAAATGGAGAACAGTGTACCTAGTTAACTTAACTTAACCTCTAATTTTCTCTTCTTTACTACTTTTAAAATGTGAAAAATAGTAGATCGTTCAATTGCAGTACTCAACGCCGCGCTTTATCAGTTAGAGTTTGGAAATAAAAATAATTCAATAATTGAATACTCGATAAAAAAATCTTCAATACTTGTACTATATTATTTCGTATTCAGAAAGCGTTTGCCACTTCCAAAGACATCATTCAATCGTTAAGTCATCAATGACTTACATATTCTACATTCCATCTTTGGAAGTTCTCATATCGACTTTGTGGAATTTATATAGTACACTCAGATGATTATTCTGAGAAAATCGAACCTATGACCAATGAAAATAAAAATTCATTTTATTTTCATTGGTCATAGGATTGGTCAATTTAAGAAATTAAATATCATTCATGTATTGTCTTCATGAAACGACGCGGCGTTGAGTTCCGTTCCTTACCACACAATATCTCGAAATTGGGCGGGGAGTGGAAATCAGAATGTTTTAGCACTATGTTCTCTCTGGCTATCCTGCTTCAATTAGCAATAGTAACACTGGACAGAATCATTTTATTTGCAATTGTAAAATTTTTCTTTTAATACACTGAAAGGAACGAACCCAAAACCAGCCAATTTACAGTCACACTTGCGCCACGACTGGTAGCTGGCTGGTGTCTTCACACTAGGTTCTCTCTGCCTAACCTGTTGTGTGCGGGATAAAGAGTGAAATTATTTTTTGATTTATTCGCTCTGGTGTTAAACAAAACGCGGTGTAGAGTTCCGCCACCCAAAACGCAATGTCTCCAGAATTCAGCAGGAAAATGGGAAACGGAGTGTCTCAATATTAGGATTCCTTTGCTTACTAAAAAAAATATAATTGGAACGTGACGCTGCTCATCTCGTCCATAACCAGACCACTGCTGGTACACCTGTCATATCTAACAAAATCTTAAAAGTAACTTAAGGTTTACTTCATTATTACGTAACTATATTTATTGATACCTATTCAATATACCCAAATTTATTTAACATGTAGTGCTAATGTTATAGCACACAAACACTGAAAATCGTGTCAAAGTAAACACGTCTGGGCCATTCGTAAACATAACACTTTAAAGAACTAATAAGAGTGGGCTGCTGTTAGAGTGCGCGCGATTTTTACTTTTTAGTTAGTTTTTAATAATTGTATAGGCTTAGGGGCCGTTGTGGCGCAGGGGCTCCAGGGTGTGTATGTACCGCGACGGTTGTAGGTTCGATCCCCACTCGAGGGTATTAATTATTATTTCTTAATATTTTCATTTCTTCGCTCTGGACCAAAGGCAAAATTCCGGCGTTGAGTTTCGCTACTCAACTTGCAATGCCTCGAAAACTTGAGCGGAAAGTGATGAACGGAAGTTTTTATTCTGTTTACCTCGTTATGTACATAAGTCAAGAAAATCTTTACTATAGGATTCTTATAAAATTTCCATTTGGGGCCGTCGTCGCGTAGTGTGACAATGTTGTGGATTCTTCGATTCTTGCTCGAGTAAGAAGACAAAACGCAGTATTGGGTTACGCCAATCAATACGAATTATCTAGAAAATTGGTCGTAATACGAGAAACGAGAAGCGAGGAACATAGTATACTAACAACATGCCACCTTTGTTAAAAAAAGCCTTAAGCTATAAAAAAAATCAACAACTAGCGTCAGACTTAAAAAATATTTAAAAAAAAGGTTTAGGTAAATAAAATATCTTAATATAGCTCATTATCGCGTTCGTAAATCGTACTTATGTCATAATCTACGCAATATACATTATACCGGAACTGGTTAACAGCCGTATAATATATTAGCATAACGCGTAGCAACCGACCGCTGAAACTAAAAGTAACTTCAGGAACACTTATTTATTACGTGTACTAAATTTTATCGTTGTAATACATTAATAAATGATTTACTTTATAACGCTTTACTAGCGATAATAGTTAGTTACCCCTAGTAGAGATAGAACCCACAACCATCGTGTTGTTTTTAAAAGCGACTATCCTATTTTTTCAAGAATTGGGCTGAAAGTGAAGAACGGAAGTGCCTTATTATGCCAGCGGAGTGTCTTAACACTAGATTTCCGGCTTCTTTTCCGTCCGGAATACAGCATGAAGCTAGAAAAGTAAAAATGAAAACCCGTTTTTTTTACCAAAAACCTTGAACTAGGTTTTAAGCGTGTGGTTCTAGCCTCTAGAAAAATGTGTTCTAATACTTTGCTGTACGCTGTGCGTTCATGCTGCACAATGAACTAAAAAAAATCCAAATCTCATTTAGCGAAACATTAAAATAGTAAAATTATTTTCCTAATGATAAATAATTCCTAGATTTCATTACTATTACATAGTGTAGTACATCACTAAATGGGAAAAAGTAGATAGTGACTCGACACTAAATTCTTAGTTTATGAAAATAAAAAAAAATACGAGACGTAACACTAAAATGTAACTGACACATTTGATTCATATGTTTATTATTAAGATTAATACCGTCCTTTCGTACCAACCGTCTGGAACGCTATACAAAAATTGCAATCGAACCCCCTACATCCTCTGGGCGTTTCATCAAAATTCAAATCCGCGATTTAGGGTCGTAGAACCCAGCCAGTAGACATTGTAAGGTGAAGGGCACAGTGTACGCACGCTGCATGAGGGAGCTATGTATTTCCGCTCCGAATTCGGCAACATCCGTCATATGATGTAATTTTATTTATGGCATCTTTTGAGTTTATTAGAGGAACTTAGTAAGATATTATACGAACGTGATAAGTTAAATGATTGTACTGACTTTCTAAGGCTTATTAATAGATTTTTAGTTCAAGAAAAGTTTTTAAGAAAAGAGGTTATCAGTTTGTCCTGTGTGCGATACTGATATTGATAATTCTTGAGTAATAAAATCAGCTTCTCACGCTGTATCCCGCACACAGCAGGGTAGGCAGAGGGAACTGTCTGTAATTGCCTGTTTGTCTAACTCGGGAACTAAGTATTATATCTAGATGAACTTTCCAATATTCCACCTTAGGGCGCCCAAATTTCATCTAAATTGGTCGAACAGTTTTAGAGATATGAGTATTGGTTTTCTGGTGATGGTTCTGGAAGAGACATGTTATAAAAAAACTCGAAAAAACGCAATTTGTAGAGATTTGATCCTAAACTATGTACTAACTAAACATCATATTATTGATTAAAAGCACTTTAATTTTAAGCGGCTATTACTTATTTTAGTCTTAATGTGTTGGTACGTATTTTTTACCCTTGAAAAATAAAACAAACGAATATTTAAAATATATATATTTAATAAATAACATGCACCCGTCAAAATTTCAAGATATCAATCTGATCACAAAAAGCATGTCGGTCGATAGCGATCAAACAATGTTTATTTGATAAAATATATAATTAACAAAATAAACGTTTAACACTTAATCTTTTATAAATGAAAAATATAATGCTTAGTATTTTAATTTAATCTGTAATGTTGTTTTCTTTGTAAAGACATTATGTTCACCTTAAATGTGAATCAGAGAGTAAAGATCAGACGACGATAGGTTTTATTTATGTATTTCTCACATTTTACGTCAAGAGTGGCAATCGAAGCCACAACCAATTGCATTGACACTCATATTTTGTGCCAAGCCGCAGTGGCTTTCCTATAATTAATTTTATATATATTTACAAGCAAAAGAACAAATAACCGATAATTTTAGGTGGTAAAAATCTTATTTGTTACATCTGGCCTATAGCTGAATAACAGCCTTGATAGAGATATTAAAGCGGCGGAACAACCATTCCGACTAGCATTGGCCAGAGCAGAGTTTGGGAAGGTAGCTGCCAACCTAAAACGCGGCGCCCAAAGAAGAAGTTTTATAGTCTATTTATCAAAGACATCTTATAGAGTATAGAGGCCAGTTGTGGCGCAGCGGCACGAGGTGTGACTGTAAAACCGACTGGTTGTGGGTCCGATCCCCACTCGAGGAGATGAAATACTTAAATTTATATTTCCATTTTCTTCGCTCTGGTGTTCAGGTTAAGCGCGGCGTTGAGTTCTGCCTTTCAACACGCATTGCCTCCAGAATTCGGCGGTAAGTGGGGAACAGAGTGTCTTAACACTAGGTTCCCTCTGCCTACCCTGTTGTATGCAGGATACAGCGTAAAGCTGATTTGATTTGATTTGATATGATCTTATAGACTATATTATATCACATTTATAATTTCGATAGAACCCTCTATACCTACGATCAGAGTTACCTCGGTCACTTAGAATGTGCCATAGACAGCTATAAGGTATTTCCATTCGACCACGGGGCCGAAGCCGCAGGCAAAAGCTAGTTTCTCCATATAAATACATATAGATATCAAAAATACCTCCTTAACCAACAGATGGAGATTATTGAAATACAGGGGATACCTAGAACCGGTTGGTAATAAATCGCCATTGGGGTTTACATTCGCAGTTTCATCAGCAATGGGATCTAGTTCCTATTACTGATGTATTTAGAGGTTATACTGCATGTATGTTGGTCTTAGCATAGCATAGTGTAGGGAAAACAGAGATTTTTTTGAAGAAAATATATAAAATTTTAACGTAGCGAAATTTGACTTTGTTTGGAAGAGGCGCGGGTTCAAATCCCACTATGTTCAAATTTTCATACGTTTTTTAAAAAACCATTTTTTTTTCTGAAGTGTAGAATATCACATTAAAACTGCTTAGAAAAATTGATTTTCGGCAGCGTTTTATCTCGCCATAAGCCATAATAAGTTTCTAAAATAATCAGAAACGAAAGAACGAGGCTATGTACTCGTATGTATCTTTAAGTTCTCTCTACCGATCAAATTTCTAAGAAGTAAATAGATTTTTTTTCTGTTTTCACTTTTTATACCGCATATTGCAGGACAGAAGGAGACTACCTGTCAACTCATACTGTTCTTAGCTTTTCGCGCAATCTTGAGATATTTCATCTTGAATATCACAAAAAAAAATATAATAAATAATAATGATTATAAAGCTCTGCGATACATCTAATCTATGTATTGCAAGATATTAATTTTGGGTTGTATCATCTGTGCAGCGCAGATTGAGGAAACTTTTTCTAAGACAGCTTTCTGGAGGGAAGAAAGTTTGCTATAAACTTGTTACGATTAACGCAACTTATCATATTATACACACATGCTCTTAATATCGATAAGTACTTATGAAGATAAGTAGATACTTATAATATTATATAATGTTTATTAAATATATAAGCACATATTATATTATAATTATATAAACAACTAGAAACCGTTGTGCGCCACAACAGCAACAGCACATCATCTGTAAACGTGATGGTCGTAGCTTCGTTTTGGAATAATTTTCTAATGAAAATTACTTACTTAGGCAACAAGACAAAGTGCAGTGTTGAGTTCCGCTACTCAAAGATCCATGTTCAAAGAAATCGGCGGAAAGCGGGGAACGAAAGTGTCTTAATGGGAAACAGAAAAAAAACGCAAAATTTCCAGATTTTCAAAAAATAAAGGCAAAAAAAGTCATCAAGGAACAGTATAAGCGTGGCTAAGTACCAATTTGTCCCAATTTACATTAAAAGGAATATTTATGTTAATAACATTATCTCTTCTATGTGATCAGATAAGATATCTAAAATAGAAAGAAAAAAGATAATATCTATATTAAAAAAATGCACACGAACGCCGTGTTTACATTTCCATTTATACAGTATCGACAGAAACAGTAAGTTACCCCAATAAGCCCTGTATTTCCACAGCACTGATGGAGCTTCCCGTCTTAAGTAGGAAAATGGAAATCCAATTTGATTGCCGCGGTTGCCGTGCGTGTACGTTTAATACTACAAAAGAGTTGTTTGTTGTGTTACATTTTAAACTAATCCTTTGTTTACAAATTAAGCTGGTTCAATCCAGCGTGTTTACAAATATTTCTTTATAATCGTTGAATTAATGTTTAGTTAAAAATTGGTTTAAATATCGACTTTTATTTGTCGTTAGTTAGATAAACTTAACACAATTATGGTTGTGATCATCTACTGGATGGAGGTTGTGTGGGTTCAATTTTTTTTTTAAATGTTTACTCCGTTATATAACAGGGTAGGTAGAGGGAACCCTATGTTAAAATACTTCATTCCCTACTTTCTACATCATTTTCGATATAGTGCATGATGATTGGCGCAACTCAACGTCGCGTTTTGTTTACAAGAGCGGAACAAAAAAATATTTAAATAAAAAGATTCTCACGAATTCGTTTAACCAAAAATCTAAATTAAAAATTAATTTTGACAATCTAATAAAATAGTTTGTCTAATACAATTACTCGTCTAAAAATAAGGTATTTTTAGGCTAGAAAAGATATTTTTAGTTTAGCCTTTGTGCCCTTTTTGCATAAATTACAATTATATTGAATACATTTAAATTAAAAAAACACAAATAGATTTTTTATTTTATTTAATTTTACAATTAGATTGCAATAAAAGTGCACCGCAAAAAATCTCATCCAAGACGCCGCGCCGGCAGTGCTAAAACCTAAACTTATTCCAGAAGATCGAATGTTCTGAGATTTATCACATAAAATAATTTTCAAGTAAGCACAGAAGGCGACAACAGGCGACGGCAAAAATTACGCAAATCCATATCTATACAAAGAAAAAATAAATATTTTTTAATCAAATATAAATGTTATATGAGCAATCTTAAATCAATGAATATTAATAAAAAAAATGCTTAGAGTCGTCACAAAACTTCTTAATGGCCGACAAAATGCTTTTGTTGACATAACATACTATATTGGCCCTTGTACACCTGTTCTTGAGAGTACGTCATGTTTACTTATTTAACTATGAAGTATCTACTCCGTAGTGGCGCAAATGAGACGAGCCAGTGTAAACAGTGTGGGTTCTTAATAATGGTTTGTTTTCTGCGGATTCTGGCTGTATCTCTCATATCAAATCAAATCAAAGCGAGGAATTGATTAAAACCAGAATCATTGGGTCCAACGTGAGACGTTAGAACATAAATATTATTATTTTTCTATATTCATTAAAATTTCGATAACTCGACGACGATTTTCCTTAATCTATGTATTTGAGTTTCAAATAAGATTTTTTTTTATTTTATTACCTTTTAAGCTTACTTCCAATAATCGTTAGATAAAGAGTACTTTAACCAGCAAGCAGAATAATCAGCAAGAAATTCAATCAAAATAACAAATTAGTGAACAATACACAACAACTAATACTAACAAAAAAAATATTAAAGTAGTCATCGCCATCTATATTAGGGAGTGACTAAAACCATATCAATAGTTTAACCTGCTTCGCAATCAGGTCTAATTCATATAAATCGTGATCAACCCATGCCTTTTACGTTTAGATATTCTTTATCGACTAATAATGGTCCATGGCCTAATGTTCATAGATATAAGAGCTACGGCGAAAATCTTATAGGATTTTGACCCTAGACGGATTGGCACGTTTTAATTTGTACAAGCACCTGGCCAAATAGCATGACTGTTCATTTCAAATGAATCATTAAGCCATTAATGTATTTGACGACGCGTGTTGAAACCTAAGCACTTCAATTTAGATTTGAAGATCATCTTCTATATCATTAGTTAGGGGCCAGTCGTGGTGCAGGGGCACAAAGTGTGACTGTATAACCGATTGGTTGTGGGTTCAATCCGAAGAGATGAAATATTTACTTAAATTTATATTTCCATTTCGTTGCTCTGGTGACGAGGCAAAGCGCGGCATTGAGTTCTGCCACTCAACACATAATGCCTCCAGAATTCGGCAGAAAGTGGGGAATGGAGTGTCTTAACACTAGGTTCCCTCTACTTACTCCGCTGTGTGCGGGATACAGCGTGAAGCTGATTAGTTAGAGCAAATTAAAAAAGCAAGGAAAGAGTCATCAATACATGACGGAAAAATGATCTGGAGACAGTTTCACTATAACATCATTGAACGAGGTCAGCGTGGCGGAATGAGACAGTGTCTGTCTGTAATTCTCTTAAAGTAAATATTTTTTTTCTATATTCTGACAAGGCGATGCACAGCGTTAAGTTAATTTCAGGCGAAAATCAGTAAAATCTTGGTAAAATACCATTCAATATAAAATAGGCCATTTTTGCTTTCACAAACATGTAAATAGTAAAAAAATATATACACAGCAGTTATTATACGACACCATGGATATTGCACTAGTTAAAATCGCATTAAAATTCACTCAGTAGTGTCATAATCAAAGATGAGCGAAGTTTAAACACGTGGCAGTTATAAGTGTTAGTTTTTTCTCCTAGCTTTTGCAGGGCATTAAAAAAATATATATATTTTATAATAACAGTTTAAGTAAATCGTTTATATTGAAATTATATTGCACTTTCTTGGTTGTCTTTAAATTATTTTTTTAAAATTATATTTATGTCTGTATTCATTAAATGATTACAATGTCCTTCGATTTCCCTGTGATTCCATATTTCTATCATCAGATTCTTAAGTTATTGGCAATGGCACCACAAAATAAAAACACTTTTTGAAATGAGAAATAATATTTGAAATCGATTCTTATATGGCGGAAAAGTCGATGGATCCACATTATAAATGTATATGTTGAATATAGAAGTAACTCTTCTTTTAAATCGGTTAAAATGGAAATACCTGAGGTATGCGCCTGCTCAACTCATTAAAAATACAATACCATTCATAAGTTTCAAGTACAAAATATACCTTTACAAAGGAATGCTCTTTGAGGCCATGGCACAGCGTTTGACTGGAAGTGCGACGGTTGTAAGTTCGATTCCTATTCATTACAATGGATTATTTTCATTTACCTATTCGGTTAACAAGACAAAACGTAACATTGAGTTGCGCCACTCAGCATGCATGTATCGAAAATTGGGCGGAGAGTGTCTTAACACTAGCATTAGAGGGAACCTAGGTTCCCTTTGCCTTCCCTGCTATATACTTCCCTGCTACATACACCGTGAAGTTATTTGAATTCTCAGGTACATCGTGACCACTTACCATTCGGCATACCTCGTCAACTTTTAATGGAACCGTCTCGTCGGCGGACGTGGCGCATACTAAACACATTCAAATTCATTCATTACATTTCATTGACTACACCCTTGATTTAAGGAAGAAATAAACCAGCATTGAATTATTTAATAGGTTTAAATCTAACGCTAAATTTTTAATGTGTTTATTAGATAAATTATATGAGAGTAAAATTGCCTTCATTTATAGGTAGAGGTTTATAGAGTGTAGATAAGATAAATGTAGCCAACTATAGTCCAAAGAAGAAAATAAAAGACAAAACAATTATTCCAGATGTTATTTTTTGTTGCAAAAATAGGGCAAACGAGCTGAAAAATAGATAAGCTGAACCTTCGTCCATGGACATTGTTAGAAATAACTAGCCAAAACATATAAATACATGCTCAATTGCTCCAGCATTTTCTGCATTCCAAACACTTAGAACAATAAGAAAACTTACGGTTTGTGCCAAGAACTAGTTATATATATTACAGAATAATTGTAGATTTTATTTAAATTTTTAAGTTGTAGTTTCTAAATTTTGTTAAAGGATGACTTTGATCATATTTTTATAATAACTTAGAAAAGGACGCAGTGATAGTAAATATTTATTATGTAAATATTTACTATTACGGATATAGAATTTGATATAACTGTCAACGCAACGATTGTGGGTTCGATTTCAACTCAAGACAATGTATTGTTTTCATTTCCTCGTTCAAGTAACTAGACGATGCGCGGCGTTGAGTTCCACTACATTTTTTTCATATACAAAACCACTCAAAACATGTATCCTAAAAGTTAAGTTATAACAATAACACTGTCAAAAATCTAGTCTTTGTAACCAGACACCTCAACTCGAATTACGGGCCAATAAACTACAATTGAACAAAGCTAATATTTTTGTTAACGTGTTTTTGCCGCAAATTCGATGTATTATATAATACGTTCTCAATTCGTCTAAGATGGAAGGCATTAGAATGCAATGGTGTTAACTGCAATCAGTTTTATTGTAAATGTATTGTTAGCCATGTTTAGATAAAGTAATGAAGGGAAATTAGCTTCATGACCGACTTTAGAAAAAGAAATAATTTAAAATTGTCAAATTTCCTAGCACAAATGATAAATTTTGTATGTGTATATATGTTCGTCCACAATATTCTCTGTAACGAGATAGTCCTTTTTCATGATGATTCTCACATGGAATACATTCTGAATGTGAGGAACCAGTCCAAGTTCCATCAACTCCATTTAGTAGTTTCTGAAATACATTTTTCGGTCGAATCGATTTAGCAGTTATTTGAAATATATTCATTGTTGAATGAAATGCTGGTTGCAGGTTCATATTACAAAAGCACGACTAGAACATATGATAACATAAAAAAACGTATTTTATTTAGAAAATATCTTTGTTTACATATTCTCACAGAACACTCTCGTCTACTAACTCGAGGTCGAAGACCCACCACGTACAGTGGGCAAAACACAACCAATATGTTTATAACAAATTAAATATTAATTGTTAACAAATAAACTCGCTCGTGTCGTTAGTTGTACGGGTACATACAAAAAGTGAGTACTAATAAATAAAAAACGAGTGCAAAAAATGTTTGGCCTTCAACCCAAATAGAGCGTTCACCTGGCTATCTCAAATGAATCTAGCACCATTACTAGCTAGATTATGATTACTTACGTCTGTCTGTGCACAATTATTCATTCAAGTTCAAATCGACGTAAATTTTGTATAACATTTAGATGTATTTATACAAAATTTTATTTTTAGTTTTCTTTTTTTTCTAGCAACACAGAACGAAACAAGCTTTAAGACATTCAGTTTCTAAGACATTGTGTATTGCGTGACGGAGTTCAACACCGATTTCACACATGAAAAGTAAAGATATTGTATTTATATTACAGTTTATAGTAAAAATATTTGTTCGAATCAATTACATAATCTTTGTATGTTATTGAATTTGTAAGCGATATAAGAAAAGCGAGTAGTAAAGTACAAAAAAATAAGCTAAAGATCAACATCGTGACGTAACTTATATGAGGCAAAATAATTTAATATATTATATATACGGCACGAAGTAAAGATCATCACCAATCAATTCTTCAATTCGCAAGTGAGTGACTTCAATTCGTAACTAGAGAACAATAATCTTAAAAATAGTATATATAGGGTATTTGGTTTAAATCCTGGATTTAGGGAATGTTTATAAACTGACATTATAATAAGGGCAATGAATTCCACCATGTAGAATGCAATATTCAAAAAGTCAAGAAAATTAAAAAAATCTTATAGCAAAATGTTTTATATAGTTAATTTATTTTAATACCTTCTACCCCACTCTAACTTCTATAACATAAAAAAAATATCAATATTGTATAAAAACAACAAGCAAATCCATAAAACATAGCCATAGCGTACATGACGATTGCCAAATGGTCGAGAACGGTTCTACGAAGGATTAGCTATCGTACGATCTAACGGTGCTATCGCGTCCATCCTGACAGTGTTACACATCGGGGGTTCGATTTGTAATTGCGACTTGTAGCACTACATCCGGAAAACGCCTATCTTGTTTTTAAATTTTTAACTGCAATTAATTATTAGAGTAGTTGTTGCAGCGGCGGTTGAGAGTTCAAATTCAGGATCGACTGAGGCCAATCATGGCGCCAGGGCACAAAATGTAAAATCAACTGGTTGTGGGTTCGATTTCCACTCTAGGCAAAGCGCGGCGTTGAGTTCCACCACTCAACAAGCCTCTAAAATTCAGCGGAAAGTGGGGAACGGAGTGACTTAACACTAGGTTCCCTCTGCCTACCTTGCTGTGTGCTGTTATTTTAATTTTTTCGCTCTGGTGACAAGGCAAACCATGGCTTTGAGGTCAGCCACTCAACACGGTCTGCTCAAAAATTGGGCAGTAAGTGGTGAAACAGACTATACTATACAATAAATATTTAGAAAACGATTAAAAATTTGAACATAGCGAGACTCGAACCCGCGCCTCCCGGAAACCGACCAGGTCCTAAGTGTGGAATAACACTTTAATAATACTAGGTTCCCTCTGGATACTTTGCAATATGCGAGATACAGTGTGAAGATACAAAAAATATCATTATCTATTATGTTTTTTGCAGTACTTAGTTGCTTTTAAGATTACTTAATAGTTTTTTTTCTTTTAATTGCATCATAACAAAAAAGGATGGTACTTGCGGGGCACAACGTGTAAGCAAAAATATTATTTTGGTTCAGTTCCACTTAGCGACATACTCGTACTAGTAAAACCAGACTTGGCCACCTGTCGTATAATGTCTGTAAAAATGGGCACAAAACTTAAGAAGGTCATGTTCATATAGTAATTAATTTCTTCGCTTGCCTTACCGCAGTATATGAAAGAAATGTGTGTTTATATATTATATTTTTTGTTTCACGCTGCAGGTAGGTACTTGAGTGTACAAAGGGAACATAGTTTCGGGACACTTCCTTCCCCGCTTCCCGTCCAATTATTATCGAGCATTGAAGTGTATTGAAAAACGGAACTCAACATCGCATCTTATATCGAGCGAGTAAATAAAAAAAAATAATTCCCCCGAATGAGAATCGAACTCACAACCGTTTACAATTAAACACTGTGCAAATACACCACGAGAACCAACAATTTAATAATAATTAATCTAATGAAATTATTTAGAGAGATATATGGCTCGACACAACGAAGGATGGGAAAATAGTTAAAGCCTACGCAACTTAACCCGACCGTGACTGATATCTTTATAGGCTACATAAACATTTATCGTCTATAGAAATTGAACTGTCCAAACGTAAAAGGCAGGTTGGCTTAGGTTGTACGATGGATTGATTGCCATCTCCCGCTGTTGCTCTTGTATGGCCACTATTAATAAGATTACTTCGAAATAAATGACATATCAGTAAACTTACATGTTGTAAATTATTATAGAACAATAATACAAAGAAATTTGATGATTTCATTTGATTTCATTTATATTATGGTGGATTTAGTTTCAGCGATATAATAATTTTCACATGTTTATGAGCTACTGCGTATAATACATACGAATAACTTGACTGGCCTATTGACCTAGTAAATCTGATTATCTAACCGGAGCTACGAGTTTCATCTCTAACCAGAAGAGGCTGTGGTATGATAAGAATGTGTTGATTTTACTTTCGGTTTATATGACATTTTTGAGTCACGGAACTTAACGCCGCACCGCGAAGGAAACCCATGTACCCATTTCATAAAATAGATTCGTACCCATAACCATGGAAGTAATTCATTAATTTGTCCAACGTGTATAATACCTACTGTTCAACGAGAATATAAAAAAGTATATATTATCACGAGTGCACCTTACATTCTGGTAATACCGAAAATCGGGTATTTCTAGTAATTACCTTTACTTCTTAAATGCAGCAATATTACGTACTTTGGCAATATTCACCTAATAGACATCCTCGTATCTATAAGCTCAGCGGGAAATAGGGAACGGAGTGTCTTAACTTACTAAGTTAACTTAACCAAGTTAACTTAACTAAGTTTTCTCTGTTTACCATGCTGTGTGTGGGTTAGATAATGTTACATAGTAGACCTAATTTTCGGAGTTACCCGACTTTTCGATTTTTTCCAAATTCTTATAATAATATCACAACATTGTTGAATATGAAAAAAACACACAAAATTCAGATTTGTTCATAACTATGCCATGAAACTGTTATATTTGTGAAAATCAAAATATTCCATACAAGGTATTCGAAGAAAAGCGAATCTCAAGCTTTGTCGACATTATAATCAGGGAATATAGGAACATTTGGATTCAAACGGCGCCTTCCAGTTGTAGTGCGATTTCCGTAACTATATTACATGTACATACTAGGCACGTTATATTGTATGTATTGATACCATAGAGGAGACTGAGTTCGTGTGACAGGTGCTTCAAAGTCAATATTTGGCTTGAATTTGATATTAATTATGGTGTTGTACAAGGTAACCTAGCTTTGGAAGAATATTTTAAAAAAAAACAACAATTTTCTTTTATTCTGTGCAGTGTTGAAATATGTTTATGTCATGTATAATCTGTGGAATATAAACAGCACTTAATGAGGTTATTGGTTTACAGTTTTTTTTTTGGATAGAAGTTAAAGATTTTTTTAAGTATAATTCTTACCTTCACGCTTAATCCTTAGCTAGATAATTATTTATCATTATTTAATCATCAATATTAATTTCTCCATTATTCACCAACAACCAAAAAAAAAACCCATACACACAAAAAAGACGAAAAACTTAAATAAAGCCTATTTTACTTATAGCATGAAATGAAGGAATGCGGAAATTTTATACCACCAGAGCGGCGTTGAAAAGCCAAAACGGGGAGTTCTTGAGAAACAGCAGACTTGATCGATTAAAAATGCAATGCGGCTTAATATTATAGCGTACGTAAAAGGGAGGAAGACATCAAACGATGTAAAGTAGTTGAGAATGTTCGCGAAACTGGCGTAGAATTTTTGACAATGGGCCACGCTTATCGCGCCGCCATAGCTACAGGGTGTTTGAACTTTGAATACATTTTATACTCTGTTCAAATAGAGGGTTGATTTTGACCTGTTATTTGTGAGCTTTTCGCGGTTAAGCCTGAATTGTAAAGAATCTATATTTATATTGTAAAATGGGATGGTTTTGAAATTATTATGAACTAAATATGTTTTTGAGGTTCGCACTGTATCACATACCATAGTAGGATAGGCAGAGGAAACTTGGAAAACTATAGTTAAGTTATTACGTTCTCATGGAGACACTCCCATAACCCAATTTCCTCCAAATTTTCGTGGCATTGCGTGTTGAGTGGCAGAACTTAACGCCGCACGTTGCCTCGTTACTAAAATACGAAACGAAAATATGAAATAGGCATATATGTAATTTTCTACATAATTCTAAGTTAATTACTGTTATAGTAAAGTTTTACACGTGTTCCGCTTATAAAATAGCAAAAAATATACTAAATAATTATTAAATAAGCTATATATCTATTAAGGGAAAAAAAACTATAGTAAACTAAAGTAAAGTAATATCAAAGTAGTACGCCATTAATCAATTTAACGTGCGCACGTTGCGGCCACGTGACGCAGGAGTGCGGAGTACGGTGACGTTGTTGGAAAGAATTCGCATTTCTAACGCAAGTGATAAGGGCTAATTTGATATACGGCGTTAACTGCATTAGAAACTACCAGTTCACAGCTATTAAGCGAACATAAAATAACTATACACACATACACGCTTACAGCAGAATAATCAGTGTTAAGACACCACGTTCCCCAACTTCACATCTATTTTCAAGGCATTGCGTGTTGAATGACGGAACTCAACGCTGCGATTTGTCTAGTTAATAAAGTAAAGAAATGAAAATAATTCATTCTCCAGAGTGGGAATCGATGAGACAACCGGCGCGTTTACTGGCGGACGATGTACCACTACGCCACGGGGGCTTCAAGCAAAATGTTCAAGTAACCAATGTTAAACAAAATGTAAGCAGGCGAAATGTGAACAGGACGAAAGTATTTACTTTTTTAGCTGATAGATTTTTTAGCAGAGAAAAGCTAATGTTAAGACACGCCGCACGTTTTCTTTCTAGAGCGGGGAAAGGAAAATAATTTCAACATAATGTTATGTATGGAGATTTAACCCACTATCATCGTCTGCATATCAAAACGGTAACCTACTTACCTACCACCTAGTACCATTCCCTATTTGTATGAAATAAAAATATAAAAAATATAAAAATACAGTAAAATCGAAATCAATTCTAATATATAATACAAAAGTAAAATCCCATTGTGTATTTATTAGATGCATAATAATCAAGTGCTTCTTGATTCTAAAGTGCCTTCAATAAGGTAACAATGTTAGATACATTGTTTTATATAGGTACTCTTTTTATTTTATTTTTTCAGCTTCACGCTGTATCCCATGTAGCACGGCAGAGGCAGCCTAGTGTCAAGACACTCCGTTACCCACTTTCCGCGGAATTTTGGGGGAATTGGGTGATGAACGCAACTACGGCTTTACCTCGACACCAGAGCGAAGAAATGAAAATATTAAATACTTTATTTCCTCGAGTGGGAATCGAACCCACAACCTGCCGCGTTCACAGTCACACGCTTGTGCCCCTGCGCCGCGAATGGCCTCATGGCCTACTCGGAAGTTGTAAATCGCTCAATGTTTCGCAATGGCCTTGGAGTTGGTCGCATAGCGAGTAACAAAGAAAATTATATATATGTATTATCTAAATCCCAAATTCTCAACGACATTGAGTTAAATTTAATGTAATAATTTATTAGTCGATTACATGCCATTACATTCGAGACATCTCATATAGAGTGGCGGAACTCAACGCCGCGCTATTCCTTGTGTGCGTGTGGTATTCCTTATGTCATATTCATTACAAAGTCATAAAACTGTCGAGTGTCGATATTAGATACAGTCAGTTAGTTAAATGTACGTATTTTATCGTATAGATATAAAATCTAAGAAAATGACTATTATTTCCATATTGAGGCCGTTGTGGCGCACTCTTTTACCTCACAAGGGTGCGGCTGTAAACTTGACGGTTGTGGGTTCGATTACCACTCAGAGGAATGAAATATTTAATATCTTCATTTTTTCGCCCTGGTTAATAGGCAAAGCGCGAAGTTGAGTTTCGCCACCCAATAGTCAATGCCTCCAGAATTCAGCGAAAATTGTGGAACAAAAGTATCTTAATGCGGACGATGATGATGAGCGCTGTGACAGCGTGAAGCTAGAAAAAAATGTGGACTGACGGAACTCAACGCCGCGCCATTTCTTAGCAGAGCGAAGAAATTATTTAAAAACTTTCTTAGATTGGTGATTGAACATGGGAAAACCATTGCGTCAATCAAAGCCGCCTACTGTACCTCAATGGCTTGCAACACAAAACCTTAAAACTACAGCCGTTTCGGCATTAGATACAGCCAGTCAGTTAAATGTACTCATATTATTGTATAGACGTAACCTAAGAAAACGTATTATTATTATTATTATTTGATTTTCGCTATTATAAAAAATAAAATATACATATATATGTACCCATATTTTTTTGTTACAGTTACATGAAGTATATAAAAAATAAAGTTATGAGCAAGTGTTGTAGTATAGTTTATTATCATTTTAAAATCCTCCGAGTGGCGATAGAAATCATGGCGAATAACATTCTTTAAAATGGTAATTTTTTATTTATAAACCGATTAAAATAAAAGAAACACAAATTCTTAACATTTAGAGTGTATTTAATGGAAGTTAATTTACAATAGTGAAAACTGCAATCAAATCGGCTAAGCCGTTTCTGAGATTATCACACAAACGAACAGACAAAAATTTAAAAGAATCATACTTTTGGTTCTATTTCGATATTAAATGCCACCAACAAAATTTTCTTATGGAAGATATACTTCCATATATAGACATCGATCCATTACGATTTTACCATAAGTATAGATTATACATATACCTAATTGATTACAGAGCAAGATTCAACGATGATAAGTATCTTTCGACGGCCGCTAAGAATTCGGGGCCGAACAATGTCTAACAAATTTATCAAAATATTTTGCAGCAAATTGCCGAAAACAATTTCTCGTAAGATTAATTACTCGATTTCAATGTAGCGGGCGAATTACTTGGTGTCAGTAAATAATTATTGAGCATCACGCTGTATACCGCATACAGCAGGGAAGGCAGAGGGAACCTAGTGTTAAGACACTCCGTTCCCCACTTTCCGCCGAATTCTGGAAGCATTGCGTGTTGAGTGGCGCAACTCAACGTCGCGCTTTTTGGCTCGACACCAGAACTGAGAAATGAAAATATAAATTTAAATAGATAATTAATTTCCTCGAGTGAGGATCGAACCCACAACCAGTAGATTTTACAGTCACAGTTTTACACTTTGTGCCCTTGCGCCACGACTGGCCTCTAATCTAATCTAGTAAATAATTAAGATTGTGAAATTACATTATTCCCCCCTATTTGACAGAAATTCGGTTCCGCACCTTCATATTGCAAAGGCATGGACTGTGATTTTATCTGATTCGTTAAAAGTCACTAAAGTAGACAAACTATAAACATTTAGTAATGGACAGACAGAAAATTAGCGACTCACGTTTTGTCAAGGTGCAGGTCAAACATCTGGTTAGACTGAGTTAAAATTTGTCATACAATAGATAAGTTATTTTTTCATAAATAAATGGAAAAATGGGGGCCGGATGGTCCGTGCCCATCCCAGAAGTTTTACTAAGAAAAAATAAAAAAAAAAAAACAATATTTACATGAACATTCTATTTTTCTAAGCCAGTCTTTGCAAGTCCAGGCCCCGGATCCCTCCATCCCCCCCACCAGAAAATATCTCTAGATACGTATATGCTGCTGCCTGTTATTTACTTAAATCTTAAATACACCAAATACGAGCTATAGTAATATCAAACCTATACACTCCAAATAGAAAGTGTTCAATACCGACTTACCAGTTCGATAGCTTTCAATCAAAAATTTAAATATGCTGAATAATCGGAACCCTCGCAATGTTAAACATGCACCTCCGTAACCCGTTACGTCTATAGCATCAAAACAAACATATTTTAGGCCCTAACATCCCGCGATACGATTGAAAATAGTGCTGAGACATCAAAAACACCGTCACAACCATTACTTTTTATTTCAGGGGAATATTAATGGGGTTGTATGAGTATTATCATTGCTATGGGACCCTTGGTACGGTAAGGGTACTTCACGTCCGGGCATAAAATGGTATGTACGTGGCGTTGAGAGCTGATATGGAATTCACATTTTTTTTCCACTTTAGCTATACACCGACCGACCGTCCTTTTATTAGATATTAGCATTTGAAAAAAAAAATAATTATGTCTTCTAACATAGGGTGTGTCTACTTGTTTTTAATTTATTCAATTCAACATTTAAATGTTAATGTTTTAAAAACGTACGATAGCCTAATAAGTTGAAGCACACAATAAAAATCCATACAAATTCGACACGGAATTGTTTTTATTTCGCTAAATAAAGAAGTCTGGGCGTCTGGCGTCTTACAAGGTCGCAAGTTCGAATCTAATTCCGTGACCTATACTTTTACTTTCCAGTCGCACGGCGCGGGTGTTTCGATGGTATCACCACACATCCTCGGTAGAATCTGCACGTATTTTAAATATCTTCCTATCCAGATTAGATCTAGTCGGACCACCGGCCATTAATTCTAAGCGTAGCGTCATACATAAAATTCGGAATGGCGTCGTATAAACGGATATTTTGGCCTTGTCGGGTCGTTGCCGTAACCTACGCGACGTCACGTTATGCCAGTATTCGCTAGCAACAGTACCATCAGTCTACTGGGCAAACTTTGAATGTATTGCGTCATATATCTCGGAAGTGTGGGGACCAAGAATTGCCATCTACAATGGGTTTTTGGTTCATTTCAAAAGAATACACTATAAGTTATAATTTATATATGAAGAATCCATTTAAATTAAACAAAGCGGGGGACCAATATAGGAATGTGCATACTTGAGATTGGTTTTATTATAGTCATTCTTATTTATTAGAGAATCACTTTTAGAAATAATTATTATCCCAAAAACAGTAACGATTCAAAGAATATTATATAAGATTTGTATGCATTCAATTTCAACCTAACGAAATTATCATAAGATTAATCTGTTACAAGAGCTACTGTCGTTAAATCTGTAGCTACTGACCAATAGTAGTTCTTAACAACACTTACTTTTTTTATTAGATTTTTTTAGGTTCACGCTATATCCCGCACATAGGAGCGTAAGCAGAAGGAACCCGAGAACTTAGCCTTAAGACACTTCCGTTCTCTACTTTCCGCCAAATTCTAAAGGCATTCACATCCACAACCGTCGTCGCTCGTATACACGCACCTTTGTGCCCCACACTAGTAATTGTAATGTGTTTATGTATTCAACACTTATATATAATTGATACAAAATTGTAGCGTTTTATTGTATCGGCATTAGAAATAGATAAAATGTACGTTATTTTTAGCTACACGACAGGAGTTTGTTTTAAAATACTGTCAAATTAAATATGTCAAGTTAATCAATCTTGTTTAAATAAGACACGCCCAATAGTTAAACGAATTACTAATATTTATCGATATGTGTGATGTCATCATATACATATACTATCGATATCCATTCTTTCATACTGATATTATAAAGCTGAATTGTATGTTTGGTTGAACGCACTTATCTCAGGAATTACAGATTTGAAATAAAAAATCTTTTTGTATTGTATAGTTCATTAATCGAGGAAGAAGGACAATGCATCAATTGTTACAATGTAACTCAATGTACCTGGAAATAGAGATACTTCAGGCACTAATATATCATACACAACTCTTGGTCCCGTATTTATAAACCGCTCTCAACTCTGAATCGCTTCAAGATCAATGCTATTAACTTTTGACCAAGCGGGCGAATCCGCGGCTAGACGCTAGTAGAACATATAGTTACAACGTTATCAACTACGTTATATTATCAAAAATTAACATAATTCTATATGTTTCCATTCTGAATAATTACGATTCGCAGACGGTATAAATTAAGTCAGTAACGTAGCTTCATTAAGGAATTATTACGTTGAATAATTTTATCACCAAAATGAATGATTTTTTATACATATATATATTTTTATTTTAAATATTTTTTTGTTGAAATACAGTCAATGATTTAAATTCATTAAGAAATGTATTTTCATCAAGTATAAGTAAAGAATGATATACCTATTTACATGTTTTTTTTTAGATACGTGACGGTATCACTTCAAAAAGACAAACAACAAAGTTTGTGACAACTGTATGGGAATTTTGACTTAATCTAATATGAACGTGTGGCGCACGTCTGAGCGCTCTTTTGATCCATTGAAGTAAGCATAAGGTCCAACTATATATATGAATTCAAAAATTAAAAACGATATTTTAGCAGATATTTCACCATGAAATGAGAAGTGAAATCAAAATCAGCATGCGCGTGTAATCTATAACACTATTTTAAATGTTCTATACAAATATCATCTTTTCTTGCATAGAAATGTAGAGAGACGAAACCAAGTGTTATGTACACTCCCATCTCCACTTTCTGCCGAATTTCATAGAAACATTGTGTTCGGTAATGGTACTCAAGACGCATTGTGTCTACTAAAGCAGGGTTTCATTTTGATGAATCCCCCGAATGAGAATCGAACCTGTAACCATCTCGTTAACAGTCAATCGCTGCCCACAACGATCATCTATGTTTAGAAGATAAGCTAAATCAGTATCTCAAGACAGACGGGAAGCTGGGAAGTAATGTTTCCTGTGTAATTCAAATGTATTGAAATAAAAACGAATCTGCGGAAACCAATAATATAAAACCGAGGAAATGAAACAGGCTGCAGTAGGTATTGGAAGTGTAATAAGAAATGTAAAAACCAACGGATAAAAGGCAAATTGGATTTTCTGTATGAATATTGTCCTATACTTCTATACTAATATTATAAAGCTAAATAGTTGGTATGGTTGAGCGCGCTAATCTCAGGAACTATTTCTTTGAATTGAAAAAATTGTTTTGTGCGGGTTAGTCCATTTATACGACTAGACGAAGGTTATATTACTTACTTAGCTTCACGTCGTATCCCTAGCGGGGTAGTCAGAGAGATCGGAGCGCCAAACGCTACGGTCTCTACATACCTCTTTCGCCTCGTCCACTGTCATCAACCTCTTCATACATGCCTTCCGGGGGTCCTAATATTTTTAAGTAGGTACTTACATAGAGTGACGTCGTTGTAATACAATTGGTACGTGTCTGATAACACGCGCTGATAGTGAGTTTTGATATATCTGGTTCATAGTTATATATTTTTTATTATATATATTACAGTTCTGTGAAAAAGTACAATCGTCAAATACTATATTTCCCATATATTCATATTTTCCGCGATAGGTTGTGTGTGCGTTTCCGACTTGATGCAATGCCTCCAGAATACAGCTTAAAGTGAGTAACGGGCGTGTTTTAATGGGAACCAAGTGTCTTACTTACCACTAGGTTTCCAAGTTCCCTTTGCCGACCTGGCTGTGTGTGGTAAGCAGCGCGAAGTTAAGACGTCATACAGTCCACGACAAGAAAATAAGTAGCGTGCAACAAATAGTTCCTTCTAAAATATTTTATACAATTAACAAAGGCATCTCACGATCTTTCTTTTTGTTTCTTAATTATTTATTAACTAATAGTTAACGGGTATAGTTCAAACGAAAGTATTAATGCACCAAATAAATTAACATCCGGAAATAAAAATTAAAAAGTTATGTCACATTCGTATAAAGTTGTGGAAGCGTAACTAGTTGTGGACCAATAAAATTTAGTACTTCTTCCTTTCTACTTTGATAAAATTGTGTCAGTTTTCATGTCTATAGTAGGTTGTCAAAAAAGGTATATTTTATTTTCAGGTTCACGCTGTATCCCGCATATAACAGGATAGGCAGACGGTACTTAGTGTTCAGACACTCTATTGCTCACTTCCCGCCGAATTTTCAAGGTATTGCGTTTTGAGTGGCGGGACTGAACCCCGTGCTTTGCCTTGTTCCCAGAGCAAAGAAATAAAAATATTAATAAAATAAACACGATAAATAAATAATTAATTTCCCTGAGTTCGAATGCAATCAACAACCGTCACGTTTACAGTCACACGCTTGAGCCCCTGCGCCACGACGGCCTCCAAGAAGCTAAACTCTTTTTGAAAATTAAAATATTTGTATGTTTTATGTCTTTTTAGGACTATAAAAAAAATAAACCATTTCTTTTAACTCATTTTTCGCGAAGAAAAGTTTGGTTTGATTCCTTTTACCTATTATGGCTAGGTGATGTTACTAACGCAACGAAGTGGACAGAATTTCATTATCAAATGTAGATATTTAGATAAATCATATCAAACTAGGTAAATTTGTTTATGTTTAGCCATAATAATAAACATAAACACAACATTTTTTTTCTATTATATAAATATAAATTGTGTACCATGTGGGCGTGACCTACCAAGGCCATGTCATGATAACCATCACAGTGGGTCAGGGGAAACGTGTTCACTTTCACATGTAAATAAATTTCTGCGGCATAAAAAGCAGCTTCACGCTTTTCCCGCGTAGCACGGCCGGCAGAGACATTACGATCCCACTCACCGAACAATTGTCAAGTCATAGAGTGATGAGTGACGGAACTCTACACCGCGTTATATCAAGTGTAACATGGAAACGAATATAATTTAAATTTTCCCAAATGGGGATCAAACCCAAAATCATCGCGTTTACAGCCACACTGCGCCACAACGACTTAAAGTCACACAATTTTTCATAATTCTAGTTAAAAACACAAATCAACATATGATAATTCTAGAAGAGCCCAGTCGTGGCGCAGCGGCACGAAGTGTGACTTTAAAACCGACTGGTTGTGGGTTCGATCCCCACTCGAGGAGATGAAATATTTACTTAAATTTATATTTCCATTTCTTCGCTCTGGTGTCGAGGCTAAACGCGGCGTTGAGTTCTGCCTCTCAACACGCAATGCCTCCAGAATTCGGCAGAAAGTAGGGAACGGAGTGTCTTAACACTAGGTTCCCTCTGCCTACCCTAGTTGTTTGCGGGATGCAGCGTGAAGCAAAAAAAAATTCTAGAAATAAACACATATATCTGTGTTTATATCAATAATTTTGTACGAAACAAATTGTTTACCATGCGATGTGACCTACCAAGGCCGTGTCACGGGCCAGCCATCACAATGGGTCAGACAACGGTTTCACTTTCAAATGTAGAGGCAGCTATGGGTTCACGGTTGACCGGACGATCTTACGTTGTTCCGTTTTTATTGTTTTATTTCACCATCTTCTATGAAATTACTATGGCCCCATTGTTTCTTTTTTGCATTTTGTTTATATGATAATTCTCAGTAGTGGCGAAAGGGCATAAGGGTGTGAGTGTAAGCGCTAGAGGATGTGAGTTCGATTCTCTGTGTCGAGGCAAAGCGCGGCGCTGAGTTCCGCCAACCAACACGCAATGCCTATAGAATTCGGCGCAATTTGGGGAGCGGAGTGTCTTAACACTAAGCTCGCGAGATACAATGTGAAACTGAATAAAAAAACTTATTGTAAATTTTCGTTAATGTCTTAAAATATTTCAATAAGAATATTGAAAGATATTTAAGACATTAATTTGTTTTAAATATTGTTCGATTAACTACAGACTAAACTAATCATATTATAGCTGCGGTAAAACATCCTTTGTGTGTTGAAGACACTTGAGGCCAGACTCATTACGTATATAAGTACTATTTAAGTAGTCTATTGATAATAATTAAGTACAATAAAATTTAAATGGAATGTGCTTTTGAATATATTATATTCAGATATTTGTTAAGTAGTATCTATTGTTATTTATAATTATTATGATAATATTATAATTCCTCTATATTTCTAGATTCATATAAGTTGTTCAAAACACGACGAAAGATATAGTAAAGTATAACATTTTCACGGTGTATCCCGCACACAGCAGGGTGGGCAGAGGGAACCTAGTGTTAAGACACTCCGTTCCGTTTGAGTGGCGGAACTCAACGTCACAGTAAAGTATAACGAAAGATAATAATTAGATACACATATGTATATCATAATAAATAAAAAGTAATTAAAGCTCGCAACTTCGTTTCGTTTTCATGGACAATACGATACATAAAAATTAGTTTCAAGAAATCCTCTCTCTTATTGCTTCCATACATTACCCAAGAACTCTACATGTTAAATTTCAGAGTTCCACGCTTCTAAGTTTTGGGCTGTTCATTATCTGTTTGTCACTAGGTAATAAAACAGTTATTTTAACTATTTTGTATAGATATCCTAAAACATATTCACCACTAGTCATGACTTATCTGTCATGACAGGTCCACGGACCTACGAAAAACAATAGTCTGCCAGTAACAGAAATAGCTACAATACAAACAAGCCCATTAAAAGTATGGTGTCTGACCACTTATCGTATATGTCAATAGCGTCATTAAGCTTTCATCACATAGGTAATCTATTTGAGTCGTCTCTTTTATAATTTTACATAGAAATAGTTGAAAGTTAAAAATATATTGATGTTTTTGACGCCAACGTGTCTGGCTCTACGCATGGTATATAGGTTCGAAGATCTTCGCTTACTTAAATAATGTCTAAGTTGAAGTATATTTTGGCACTGTCTAAATATATGTCTAAACAAATATAGTGAGTATTTACGTAGCACTAAAATTCACTATCTCATAAAATATCTCTTAAACTAGGCGTTTTTATAAAAAAAGATGTCCTAAAAAGCCTTATCCAAAGTCTATACATTACTAAAATATTTTTTATATATTATTTTTTTCCCTTTTCCAACGTCCCAGCACTACGATACACAATATCACTTAACGCAATTGCCCAACCAATCAAACAGAATTGATATCAAAGCAAATTAGTCTTACATATTACACCTATCTCGGTCGGTCCCAGCACAAATATTTGGCGAGCACTTGGGAAGTCCCCCGCATGGGGTCCCCAAAATTATACATTACAGTGCCATACCATAACTGTTATGGAGAGCGTTCTGTTATTCCCATAACACCAGGTGCCCCTTAAATTTTGCCTAGCTTGACTCGACTTGGTACTTCTATTTTATTACTATGTTACAGCTGTTGCCTTATAAAATTGATGTTTTTGTAAGAGGATGTCCTCGAGTTTCTTTTATAAACCAATCGCGTATAGTCTATTGTTAAATTTTTATTTTTATTTATATTGAGTGAATTAACCCAGAACATTGTACTGTAAGCACTAAAATTGAGGGTTTGATTTTCAATCGGGATATAAAATATTTAATATTTTGATTTCTTCGCTCTGGTGAAGAGGCGAAGCGCGGCTTTGAGTGCCGTCACTTAACACGTAATGCCTTAAGAAATCATCGAAAAGAAAATATCGTAATGGGGACGAAGTCTTACCACTAAGTTCCCAGGTTCTGTCTGTCTAGCATGCTATGTGCGGGATACAGCGTGAAGCTAAAAAAATATACAGATAATTACAATAACTAACTCAGTGTATCATAAAACTAGGTTTTCCGTGCGACTTTGTCCCCGTGTCAAATGGATCAAATTTTGGGATGGCACCTAATATATTACCTAAGTGTCCGAAAAAAAGTATTTACATACACGTAAAATATCCTATAATAGCCTTCTTGGAAAAATGGGCTACTCAAAGCAAAAAATAAGTTTCCAAATCGGACCAATAGTTCCAGATATTAGTGCGTTCATCCAAACAAACTCTTCAGCTTTTAATAATAGTATAGATAGAAGTATAGACAGCAGATTAAGAAAAAAATCATCCTCAATCAAAATCAACACAAGAAAAAACATACAAGAAAAATAAAAATATAAAGAAAAAAATAAAATAAATAGCAGAAACGTGTCGCGTTCGTAAGCGATTACAAAATCGATAGAAACACGATACTGTTGCGGGCTTGCACTTTCCAACGGATCGTGTAAACCAAAGGTTTATTTTTATATCATTGAATACCTTGTACAACACGGCTAATTTAATAGTGGTTGGTTACAGGCGTTTTAATTTCACTTCAAAGGAATTATAATGATGTTGGAAAGAAAATCTTAAGTTAATTTTATGTTTCTGTTTAGAGCGATTTGTCTAATAAAAGCAAAACTTTAAAATAACAATTTTTAGATAACAAATACTATATAAAAATTGATAATCTGTTAATATTTTATAATTCATTTTCAGATTAACTTTTCGCCGATTTTTTCGGGACCAAAGCGATTTTTTCGTACCAGAGCAAACAAATTAAGTATTAATAGATAAACATTAATTCCTCCTAGTGGGAATCGAACCTCTCTAACCGTCGCATTACAGACATACGATTGTACACCTGTGCTACGACCGCCTCAATGATATTTATAATACTAGCCCATTTCTTTTTTAACTTAAAGCGGAAGGCACTGTATATTATATGAGCATAGCAGTACAGATTTACTTTAGCGTATAATTAACTCTCAATACATGGATTATTATCTAAGCAAGTAATAAAATATTAATAATATTAAAAAAAAAAACAAAATGAAACATCCCATAGACGAGATCGTGTCGCCCACATCCGGTCCCATTACGCACCCTCTATTATTGAAATCTAATATTTATGTTCAAAATCACAAAATTGGGACCCTCGTGGGGCAGTGGGAAACTGACTGATTAAAAATGGGATGGTTGTGAGTTCGATCTTCACTTGGGGGATGGATCATTGGCATTTCAAGAGAGACAATATGACAAATAGTTTTAATGTTATTTTTATAAATAATTTATTATAGTTATTTTTATACGTCACAGTAAGTTTCTTAACCTAGTGTTAAGACATTCCGTTTCCCATTTCCGTCCGGATTCAGAAAGCATATAGGCTAGTAGATATATAAATAAAATCAAATTTCAAACCGACACTGCCTCTAGAGTCTAGCATAAACACTAAACGCAGGCAGTTGTAAAAACACAATTTTTAGATGCAAAATAGATAAATCAAGTGTCACACGTTCTTAGTATATAACCTGCAAATGTAAGAGCGTGAAACAACAAAAAACTGTGCTACAGCACTGATAGCATCGCCAGTGCTGTGTGTGATCGTCTATGAATTACTGCTACGACGTTCTGTTCAGTGCACAGACATTGAGTGACTAACAGTACCCAGTGCGAATGAGTACATTGCGATATTGAATGTTGCATTTTAGTCATTTCTTGATGATATATCAGTTATTTAATATTAGATGAACTGAGGCCTGTTGTGACGCATATGTAAGCGCGAGGGATGTGGGTTCGATTCCCACTCGAGGAAATGAATTATGTATTTAATATTTGCATTTTTTCGCTATGGTGATCAGGCTTAACGCGGCCTTGAGTCCCACCACTCAAAACAGAATGCCTAAAAAACGTCGGAAAGTAGAGAACGGAAGTGTCTTAACGCTAGGTTACCTAAAAGCTAAAAATTCCATAGCATTTCCAATTAAACGTCTTACTGCTATGGAAATCTAATATACATTTCCTTTACTTATAAATAAAAAATAAATAGCCTCATGCTATATCTCACATATAGCAGCGTAGGCAGCGGAACCTAGTGTTAAAACTCTCCGCTCCCCACTTTCCTTCGAATTTTCAAGGCATTTCATGTTGAGTAGCGGAACTCATCACCGAGCTTTGCCTTGTTAGCAGAGCGATGAAAATGTAAACATTGAATATTTAATTTCCCCGAGTAGTAATCGAATACACAACCGTCCACCATACACTTGTGCCACTGCGCCACGACCCCCTCCTTTACTTGTAAAACCACATATAACATACATAACAATACCAATCATCCATTCATTACAAAACCAAATATATTTTAAGAATTCCAAGAAGGTGTTCAATTAGAAATTCATAAATCATACATACATATGTATGTATGAGTGACCGCTAATTAACTCCACCATAATGTACTATGTTGTATGTATGTATGTATGTACGCCGTGTTAGATTTGCATAGGTAATTGCCTCACCAAATTCAAATGAAACGTGATCAGATTGCCAAGTTCAGATCTATATCTAATTGTTTCCATGTTGATTCGCCAATTTTGGGAGATTATACGGCTTTTTGATTTATAGTAAGTACTTTAGAAAAGGTAAGGTTACATTTTTAACTTTTAGGTAATTAGAAAGATTTTAAAATAAATCTATATGTATCCCGCACACAACAGTGTAGACAGAGGGAACCTAGTGTTAAGACATTCCATTCCCCACTTTCCGCCGAATTCTAAAGACATTTCTGTTGAGAAGCGGAATTCAACGCCGCGTTTTGCCTTGACACCAGAGCGAAGAAATGAAAATATACATTTTAGTAGAGTTCATTTCCTAGAGTGGGGATCGAATTCAAAAAGAGGCGCGTTTACAGTCACACTTAGTGCCCAAATTAAATAACATTGTCTGTGATATATAAGCCCACATTTAAAAATACAATCTTTCATTGCTTATCCAGGATACACCACATAGATACAAATCTAGACTAAATGTGAAATAACATCATACCGTCACACAGGTCACTTCGTTAGCTGAAACTTACGATATAGGGTTACTTTTTTAAAGTAATTTATTAACCAAATTTTAAAATGGATTTTAAATGCAAATAAAGGTAAGTCATTTATAAAACTAAAATTAATTTGTAAATTTAAATTTATTTTGAAAAAAAATCCAAAATATATTCCAAAAAAGTAATAAAAATCTATAAAACTAGTTATAGTAGACAATAAAAGTCACCAGAGAATATTTAACTAGTAAAATATTAGATTTTATACGCAGTATTTAAACATTTCATTCCAGTTTCGTGATCTATTAAAAAGTAATAATAAGCCAAATTTTATAAAATTATAATTTTCATCGTTCAAATTTTAAAATACTTAAATGATTTCAAAATTAGCATACTCACTTAACTAACTTATAAATAAAAATATAATTATATACAAATAAAGGTTTGTTACTATTCAAACACAAGACACGATAAGTTATATTTTTAGAAAACCTATAAAAAAATTAACGTATCGGGATTTGAACTAGTGCCTCTTGAAAACCATCCATATGTTCTTATCAATCAACGTTGACATTATATATTCATTTCTTTTCGCTTCACGCTGCACATAGCAGGGTAGATAGAGAGAACCTGGGAACCACCTAGTGTACCGACACTCTGTTCTCATTAACACACCTCCTTTCTCCATTTTACACAGAATTCAAAAGACGTAACTCACCATCGACTTTTACACTTATTACAACTTATCACGTCACGTACAGATTTTTTTACGTTATCTAAAAAAAAATTCCTAAGCGTGGATCAACTTGGGAACCCATAAGAACCTAGTGTTAAGACACTCCGTTCTCATTAACACACTTCCTTTCTCCATTTTCGACGGAATTCTAGAGGCGGAACTTAACATCGATTTTTACACTTACTACAACTTATTACGTCACGTACAGATTTTTTTACGTTATCTAAAAAAAATATTTCCTAATTGTGGATCAACTATTTAATATAGAAAATGTTAAAAATATCCATAACAAGTCGTAGATATTTTTTGCGTTACACTATCGTGACCGGCAACCCTGGGCCAATCGCCGTGCGGAATATTTGCGTTTAACGCTAGTGACATCACAGTATGCCAGTGACCTAGCGAGGCCGTTTTAGATTAGAGTGTTAAATATTGCGTTTCGGCCATCGATACCGGCCTTTGTTCTAGAGTTTTATATAAAAAAAATCAAATCAGCTTCACGCTGTATTTCGTGCACAGCATGGTAGGCAGAGGGAATCTAGTGTAAAGACACTCTGTTTCCCACTTTTCGCCTAATTAGGAATTCAACGCCGCGCATTGCCTCGACACCAGAGCGAAGAAATTAATATATAAATTTAAATAAAAATTGAATTTCCTCCAGTGGGGATGGAACCCACAACCAGTCGATCTTACAGTCACACTTTGTGTCCCTCCGCCACGACTGGCCTCTATTAAGAATTCTATGTAAATATACATTATACTTATGGCAGCCAAGACTTTCTTTTGTAGCGTTGAACTTCGCTATACACAAATATTTACATAATGAAATTTTGACGTTGTCTGATGTTAGAAGACCATTAATATCCTTCGTATCCTTTGAAATGGTTTTGTATAGAACTATGGGCGGTGTTCACGGTCTTAGATATATTCAACAAATTTTGTTTCTAAAATATTAAGTTTAATTAACACTATAAAAAAAAACTCGTGGAAATCAAAACTAAAATTTTTATACAAGATACACCGAATCAAAGTTTGTATTAATTAAAATATTCTGTTATCTCTGCAGCATTTATGATTGAGATACAGAAAATCTTTTAATATTCACAAAGAAATCATGCTTTTTAAATACACTGATAAAAACTGGAGGAAAAGATATATTTTGCTTTATTTTAATTTACGAATGAGCTGGCACATTCCTGCAACATCAATTTTTACATAGCATGATAGGCGGAGAGAACATAGTGATAAGACACTCCGTGCCCTACTTTTAGCTTAACTTTCGAGATACTGATCGAGTAGCAGAATTCAACGCCGCACTGACATTCCTGGTTGCTATTAGGAAATATTTTTAAAATTAGCACTTTCGCAAGTTCAAATATGATGAATGATATATATGTATACATCGGGAGGGTCTATTGGACGTGGATTCGAACCACCGTTGATTTCGAATTAGAAATCAGTTTATAAATTCTAGATTCTTGTGTTTATTGATTTATGAATAAAAAGAGTTGGGTTCCAACTTTAACAAGAGCACTATAAGATTAAACAGAGTCATTAGACAGAAAATGCAGATCCGTGGGGCTTATTTTATAAGATTCTCGAAACAAAAACTCAAAATTATACATGGTTTATAAATTAATAAATTTTGTATTCAACTAATAATCAAGCAAAACTTTTGGCTAGCTCAGAATAACTAATATTATTGTAATATTATTGTAAGTATTAAAAAGGCGTGTCTAGTAAAGCAATAGAATACGAAACTTTCAAACAGACACCACAATTGCAAATCAACGATATTAAAAATAATTAATTACACAATAACGATTACTTTCATAATTTATGAAATATATGGTCGGTTCATTAATTTTTATTGCTTATTAAATTCCGAATAAGCTCATATTGTTTTAGAAAAACACGCTCCACAATGTCTACAGATTTTTATCAGAGACAGACAGATTCTTCTATTACAGTAATTAAATATCAAAATTTATATTCGGACAAGTAGATTTGATATAAAGGAATCACGGTGAGGTGAATATGGGAGAGTGAAAAAAGTCGAATATCCGCGTTGAAACCTAATTAGTAGCTATATAAAATTTTATTAAACCAAAGACTTCCGAGGTTAGGGCCATATTTTTTTCTGTTTGGCCATTCATTATGTGAGAAGGTGCTACGAATAAAGAACCTATACAAAGTTGAATCTAGTTTTTGTCGATGTTCACAATTACAGATAGTATTTTCCTCATTCCCTACAATGACTCGGTAATATTTTATTTATACAAATTCGGCGACCGTGGTCAAATTTAAAGCAATCCAACTTAAAAATGTTGAAAGACTAAGTGTTAGTTAAAAGCTTGTTAGCGTTCGTATACGATAATTTGGCTGGAGGAATGCGCGACGTCCACTCTATGGACAGTGCTGGTGAGAGTACATCAAATGTAACGGCGTGTTATTCTTAATAACTATGTGTAATTATATAATAAACATACATATAGAGGTCGCGTCGGTTGTGGGATCGATTGCGGCTCATGAGAATGGATTATTATTTATAAATATTTTAATTTCTTCGCTCTGGTGCTAAGGCAAAAAGTGCGGCCTTGAGTTCTACCACTCCACGCACAATACACCGACGGTGTGACAATTTCGGTGGAAAGTGGGTAACGGAGCGTCTTAACACTAGATTCCCGCTGTCTACCCTATTAAATGCGGGATATAGCGTGAAGCTGAAAAAAAATGTATTGAACACTTGTTTATAAGCTTTTAGAAGATTACGCTTGTAACAATGTAATTTTACGCGTGGAACATGTACTGTTTGTTGTGTTTTGCTGCAAATATATCACTTATAAAGATATTTATACAATGTTATTTATACGGTGATAATGCGCTTTATCCTAATAATGATAAAAAATATACTTATTATTATTTAGTATCACCATGTACTCCGCACATAACATGGGTGGTGATGGTAGAGGGAACCTGGGACTCTAGCGTTAGGACACTGTGGGTGTGTGTGGTGTTGAAGTGCCGTTCACATTAAGGGCACAGAAGTAGAGATCCACTTTACACCGACTTCTCGACGCAGTGTGTATTCAGTGCCGGAACTCACCGTCGCCCTTTGACTCGCTATCAGAGTGAAGAAATTAAAATATTTAATATTTCATCCTCACGATTGGAAATCGAACCCACATTCGTCACGTTTACGGTTGCGGCGACCTCTGTTAGAATATTTTGTTAAAAGTTATAATCTAACAAGATTGTAGGGGTTAGAACATAATTCAAGTGCACTAAGTTGTCAAATTAGAAATAAAAACTAGAATTTGGAGTATTTTCTCCATTACAGAACAAAAAGATGAAAGATGGTCAGTAACTACTCACCTCACCAAAAACAAAAACAAAAAAAGGAAAATTAAATTAAAATTCAGCTTCACACTGTATTCCGCACACTTCAGAGTTAGCAGAGGGAACCTAGTGTTAAGACTCTCCGTTCCCCACCTCCCGCCGAATTTTGGAGGCTTTAGCGTGTTAAGTGGCGGAACTCAACGTCGCGCTTTGACTCGACACCATAATGAAGAAATGGAAATATAAATTAAAATAAATATTAAAAAAAAAACTAATACACCTATTAATAAAAAAAACTCAGTTATTAAATTATAACAACTAGTACACGTTTAATGCTTTCAGTAAAGCAGCCGGTGTGACAAATCGGACGATTCGTTCCGTTTATTTTCTATACGTTACGTCGATATTCCAATAAGCGGTATATTAGGAAATAATTAAATTTAGATGCAAAAAATATACTAAAATAATGAATTAATAGCGAAAATAAGTAAAAAAATTGTAGGTAGTAATGATATAAGAACATTTTCCAGTAACGATCACTTCGTCTCGTATTAGTCGCAACTTCGATAAGCAACCAAGATTTGTTTTAATACAATCTTATATGAAAATAGAAATCATGTATTAATCGAGGCCCACGTGGCGCAAGCGTGCCACTGTAAAGACAGTTGTAAGTTCGATTTCTATTCGGAGGAATGAAATATTTTATGTTTTCATCCCTTGCTCTGGTAGCGAGGCAAGAAACGGCGATGATTTCCACCACCCAACACGTAATGTTTCGAAAATTCTGTGAAAAGTGGAGAACTGAAGTATCTAAATGGCGACGGAGTGTCCTAGCACAAGGTTTCCAGGTTCGCCGGTGCACAGCGGGAAGCTAAACAAAATCATTATTAATATTAATAATTCCAGGTTCAATTCCATTAAAAGAACAACTATATTAAAACATATACGATAACATTAACTTATACAAACACACAGTCAAGTCCCTAATGAAAGGGATCTGGACGGGCATGGAAAGCAAAGTAACCCGATAAGACCTATCTTATCGAGGCGGCACCCCAACCACAATCTCGAGGACGTCACCTACAAGAGCGCGGAGAAGAGCGCTAAAAGGCGGACATTACTGTATATGTGGCTTTCTTTTTTGTTTATTTTGACGCATCTTATATAGGTGTAGTACAGTAGGGTCGGTAATAAGAATGTTGTGTTAATATACTCCATTCTCTATTTTTATCTCTTTAATAGTTATGGCGCATTTAGTTGCGAAAATCGACACAAGTTCGCCTAGCCCGATCGTAAATATAGAAATAATTTAAATAAAATATATAATTTATTTTAACTACGTCGCTCTGGTAAGGAGCAAAGCACGACGTTACTTTTCGCCACTATACACGCAATGCCTCCAGAATTCGGCCGAAAGTGAAAAACGGAATTGAAAAGGAACTTAATGGGAAAGGAGTTTCTTAACTTATATTTGATCAGGAATTGAACCCACAACCACCACGCTTATACCAAAACACAATTACTCCAATATATTATTTATCAATGAAGCGGCACATCACCCGGAACATTCTGGCAGGCTTGGTGTGTCAGTAACCTGTCGTAGCTGACACCCGTGCAGTTATAATTAGCACCAGATGTTCTACTCATTTGACGACTCCATTTTTTTCTAAAAGGTAGTTGAACGCTGCTAGCTTAAGGTTTCACCTATGTTATAATAGTAGGTTAAAGCAATGCTGATGGGTACAGAATAAATATATACATTTAAACTGAGAACCTAGTATTAAGATGCTGCAACTACTACAACTTCCATTTCCCACTCACCGCTTAATTCTCTAGATATCGAATCCACAACCCGTCGCGTTAACAGCCACACACTTGCCCCTGCGCACAAATGTGTGGCTGTTAACGCGACGGGTTAACAAATGTCTAATTGACATTAGAAATAGTTCAGTTACGTCAATTATTTGTAGATTTGATTATAGGGCTGTAGTTTTTTAGACGTGAACACGCTACTTACTGGAATATATTCATGAATATTTAAGATTTTCGCCGTAGCTCGATAAGAACGTATGGCTTAATTGGCTATCTTTAATTGGCTTAATAATATATTTTTGAACGCATCTCAATATTTTAAATAGGAATCTAGAGGAAGACCTTTCTAAGCATCCTCCAAACGTAAGATTAGTCAAAAGTATTTTTTATCGATTTAGACGACGTTATCATGCAGCTAAACAAAAAACTTTCGAGGCCAGTCGTGGCGCAGGGGCACAAAGTGTGACTGTCAAACCGATTGGTTGTGGGTTCATTTAAATTAAATTTTTAAATTAATAAGTTTTGAAAGAAAATGTATATTTCTTTTTATATTTCTTTTTTGCTTTATGTTGTATCCCGTACACAGCAGGATAGGCATAGGGAACCCAGGGTTAGGACACTTCGTTCCCAATTTTTGCATTTTTGCACAAGGAAATGAAATATTTACGATGTCGAGGCAAAAGCACGGCATTAAGCTCCGGCACTCAAGACGCAACGCCACCCAATTCTGCGGAAAATGGGAAACGGAGTGTATAATAACAGCAACAAAAATAGCAAGACTTCCAATTAGAAATTACAGAAACGTACGAGACCAAGTGATAAATTGTATAGAGTTGCCTATTATAGCCTATAATTGAATGACCAACATACAAGTTTTGCTATTGACCAACTAGATGTATACACGCACAGACATAATAATTATAAATATAAACAATTTACGTCTGGAAAATATAAAAAAAATATATATTTTTTACCAAAATTGAAACCTGAAGGTAAATTTACCTATATAATAATTATTACAGATAAAAATCATTGTTCAATAATATAATTTAAATTAAAAAATATATATATACGATCATTAGTTTGTCATTACATTAGAAAAGTTCCGAAATTGTTAAACTACATTTTTTTATTTTACTGATATATTTTATCAGTTTCAGGATAGGCAGAGAGAACGTACTGTTAAGACACTCAATTTCCCACTTTTTGCTATTTTTAAGTGTTAAAGAGCGTAACTCAAAGCCGTGTTGTACCTTGTTAACGGAACCTATATGAAAAGAATTAAGTGAGAATTGAACTTACAACCACATTAACAATCATACACTGTACCACTACGCCTGGACGGCCATATAAGAATAAATTTATTTATTTATAATAATTCCCGTTTTGAAATTGGATATAATAAAACACGTATTAACGTGACGCACACTTAAAATTTTGGTCTTTTTTCATGATTAACTTGCAATAACTTAAGAAAGACATAGGACATATGTGAATGAATTCTATTCTTCAGGTAGGTGAAGTAGGAAATTGCGGAAGGAACGTGAGAACGTATGGCTTAGTGGGCAAAGCGCGGGGACAGTTTCAAACCAAAAAAAATCCTTTTCCTTTATCAATTGTATCAATGTACTTTATTCCAATTATCTAAATCAATAATCAATATTTTATAACACGTATAATGTATATGCGCGGCGTTGAGTTCTGCCACTCGGGAATGGAGTGTCTTAACACTAGGTTCCCTCTGCCTACACTGCAGTGTGCGGGATACAGCGTGAAGATGATTTATTTATTTTATTTATAATGTATATAAGTATAACTCACATATCTGGAGCTCATTTAGTGTGTAGATTTGAAGTAAATTAGCAAAACCTAACATATCACAGCTGCTTTTGCCACATTATAGTTTACAGTATACGTATCAAATTACTTGGGTGTTTCACAACAATTTATAACTCATATTAAACGATGTAACTGATGAATAATTGATATATTTAGTATTTAATCGTTATAGTATTATAAATAATGTTTTAATTGGTCATTGTTCAAGTTATTTAGAACCTCTATTTATTCAAGTTGCCCTTTTACCAAACAGAATCACTTAATTCCTTAGTTTTCAATTACTATAAGTGAAGTAGCGTTTAATTTATCTATTTATGTCACATATTCTTTTTGTAGCATCACGTTGTATTCCGCATAAAGCAGGATAGGAAGGAACCTCGGAACCTAATCTGGCCTAGACACTCCGTTCCCATCAAGACACCTGTGCGTTCCCCACTTTTCGCAAATTCTGAAGGCGGTGCTTGTTGAATGGCAGAACTCAACGCAGCGCTTTGACTCAACACCAGAGCAATAAAATTAAAATATTTAATATTTCGTTTCCTCAAGTGGGAATCGAAATGACAACCTGTTGCGTTTACAATCGCACTACTTGTGCCCCTACACCACGACTGGTCATGGACCACATAATATGGTTAATATACTAATATTATAAACCTAAAACGTTTGTTTGGTTAAACACGTCAAACAGTAATTACTTATACGATTTTTTTTTTGTATTGGACAAATCCATTTATCGAGATTACATCACGTTCATTTTGATGTAACCCAACGTACCTGCGATCATAGTCATATAATACAACTTTCAGTTATTTCTATGTAACCACGAAGGCAAAGTCGGTAAAATGCAAGTACTTATGAAATAAAAATTATATCTAAAATATTCGCAACCCAAAACAACGAACCCACGATCTCCATGAAGCTTTTCTAAACTCCGAAAAGATATTCGTTACGTTGAGAATTTTCAAGAAGAACTATGTATAATAAGACATTGACTCATAAATTGAGACATTTGCTAGTACACTATCACAGAATGGGCGTAATAGAAATGATCTCATCTGTCAACTGTATGCGTCAGTGGTACAACTGTTTAACTTTATAGGTTTTAGAGTACGGTTTGTACTATCGTTTTACTATCTAGATATCTTAATAGTATTATAATATCTGAGTAATAATTTATTTAAATACTATGAAATTTATTTTTATATAAATAAATATCTAAGAATAAATATGATTCAAAACAAACATCTTCACGCATCATCCCGCATAGCAGTGGGTGGGCTCAGAGTGGCTGAGTGTTAAGACTTAGTACAGTTCGTTCCCAGCTTTCAGTACAATTTTTGAGACATTGCGTGTTGAGTGGTGGAACTAAACGCTGCAAAATTGTAAATGGTTTCCCGCTGAGTATTGATAAAAGCCACTATTATGTTCACAGGCAGATACTTCAACACTGTACCATGGCGTCCTTTTATATTTCCAAGTTTCTCATAGAAAATGTTTACATTTTAAGCAGATCTTATTGGGAAGTCTAAGTGTCTTCTTTATCCATTTTCTTGTTTTTGTTAAGTGGAAAGACTAGATAGTAGTAGTAGGTAGACCTAGGAAAGGATAATATAAATTTCACTATATGTATACCTTTTAACTTGGGACTGATAAAAACAAAATATCCGTGTGACCCAAGAAAATCTTTTAAAAATATTAATATTATATTTGCAATGATTTATAATTTAGTCTTTTTAACTTCACGCTGTATCCCACAATTATCGAGACACTACCTGTTAAGTGGCCGAACTCAACGTCTTGTAGCCAGAATGGGGAAATAAAAATAATTTATTGCTCCGAGTGGAAATCGAACTCATTACCACGATTAACTTAATACTTTTATTACGTACCTATATACATTTATATCACATCATTCACATTTTTGTCCTAATTGGTTCACAACAAAAGCGTGAAAGGCTTTTTGGCAAAATGGGGGCCTCTACAGGCGTTTATTGTAAGAGACGGTCAAGGTTAGACGGTTAACCTTTAAATAATAATACTGTGCCAAATACACACCACAAAGTGTACGAAACCGGCAAGTTACGTCAAACACCAGCTAAGGTCATTAACAAATGAATCGTTAATAACGCAAGTATTGGCTGTAGGTGCGATGGTTGGGAGTTCGATTTCTACTTTGTAAAACTGTTACTATTTAGAAGAGAATCGTTTCGACTGTTTGTGTGAAAATCGATGAGCAAAATATTTTATAATTAGATATAAAGTCTCAATAAAATAAGAAAATCAATCGACGTTTGGTTGAGGAAAATTGAAAATAATACAATATATCATTTCTAGATTCTAGGAATTCGGCGCCTCTATTCGAGATTGGCATTTGGCGTCCAGAAATAGTCAAACAAAATAGGTATAACACAATCATGATTAACTTCTATAGTGTTAATCCCAAACGTTTTCCATGAATAATGAATCAAACATCTGTTAATCAGCAAGGTAGGCAGAGGGAACCTAGTGTTAAGACACTCCGTTCCCCACTTTCCGCCGAGTTCTGAAGGCATTGCGTGTTGATAGGCGGAACTCAACGCCGCGCTTTGCTTAGACACCAGAGCGAAAAAATGAAAATATATATGTAAATAAATATTACATATCCTCGAGTGGGGATCGAACCCACAACCAGTCAATTTCTCAATCACACTTTGTGCCCCTGCGGCACGACTGGCCTCATCTGTTATAAAAATGTACAGTGAAATAAGCAAAGAAAAATCTAATATCAAGACACTTTGTTCACCACTTTTCGCTTAATCCAGAGACATCGCGCATAGAGTCAGATACTATAAACACTGCGCCACGACGTCCTCAAAGCAGTAAAATACCTACCTACTATTAAATGTCATCGTAAGTACACCATAAAAAGTTACGTAAAGACTCTAAAAATATTTTTTCTCCATTAAGCGTATGTAATAAAATCTAAACTATTATTATAATATTGTTCTTTATATATTATATTCTTTCAATATGCAAAATTGAAATTAGAAACTCATGTTACTTAGCGGCTGATTAATAAAAACACTTCCGTTCCCAACTTTCCGCCAAATCTGAAAGCATTGTGTATCAAGTGGCGAAACCCAACGCCGCGCTTTTCCTTAAACGCAACGCAAGGAAATGAAAACATTAATTATGTCATTTCCTAGAGTGGGAATCGAACCCACAACCTGTCGCGTTTACAATCACACGCTTGCGCCACAGCGCCACAACTGGCCTCAACGTTACGTGGTTGTAATAAATTAATAAAGAAATTAGCTTCACGCTGTATCCCGCATACTGCAGGGTAGGCAGAGGGAACCTAGTGTAAAGACACTTCCTCACGATCCGTCAAGTTCTAGAGGCATTGCGTGTTGAGTGGCGAAACTCAACGCCGCCCTCTGCCTCGACACCAGAGCGAAGAAATGAAAACATAAATGTAAATAAATAAATATTTTATTTCCTCGAGTGGAGATCGAACCCACAACCAGTCGAGTTTACAGTCACACTTTGTGCCCCTGCGCCACGACTTACAGGCATAAACTACCTATAAACCTACTTAATATTTATTAAGTTTACCAAATTATGTAATGTCCAATAGGACTTGCCGATTGCAAATTAAACTATTGTATTCCATTCATCGTTTCCATTAGTCTAGACCAGTGGTTCCCAACCGGTGGTCCGCGGACCACCAGTGGTCCGCAGAAGCCTAAAAGTGGTCCGCGAACAATTTTAATTTTATGACTGGGGATGGTGAGGCGAAGATTCTGTTTAATTATCACAGTTAATCTCTATATATAATAAGACAGTAAAAATATTTTGTCTGTACATTTAGTAATTTTGACTGAAATGGATAGAGGGACACTTAAAAAGACTAATAGAAAGCAAAAATATTTTTTTTGAATTTCTTGTCTGTCTGTCTGTCTGTCTGTCTGTCTGTCTGTCTGTCTGTCTGTCGACATATTGTTGTCCGCATTTTTCTCTGAAACTACTGAACCGATTTACTTGAAAATTTCACCAATTGCTTTGTTTTAACTCAATTTAGGTTCTAAAGTTTGGTTCATCAAAATCGGTTCATTAAAAAAAAAGTAATCGTCATTTGAATGAACTCAAGGCATTAGCTTGCCAGCGAATATTATACAGCAATCGCGCTGGTATGACCCTGGCTAAAGAATGACGTTCGAAACTTCTCGAGTTATATGATTGTTGATAAAAATATATATTTTTGAAGCACTATTATATAATATTTTATACAATAAAGTAAACAAAATTGAATTGTTAGTGGAGATTACCTTCATTAATCATAACAGTTAAGTTTAAGTCGTAATTAATTCAACACAGAGATAAAGAACGATCTTGAAAGAAATATCAAGTAAATACAAAGATATTTTGGTTGGTTCGTTCATATAATATATGTAACTAATTTAAAAACTGTACAGGAGTTAATATGCAATTAATACAGTTATTTTACAAAGAATATTATGAATCCTACAACCTAAATTAAACTATTCACTGACATCAGCACATTTAACAGAGTTTTAGAATTATGATGAGACGTATATTATATAGGTAAAAAGAACATAAAGTTACAAAAATATATACGTGTAATACATAATTAGCTTTATGTATATTTTATAAATATCAAATATCAACAATGGTCGTATTTTTTTATTTAAAACAATCAAAAATTCTTTGACGACAATGTCGTAAAAAAAATCATATTAGAAGTCATTATAGTTGTCAATCGATTGTGCTTATTAAATCATTAACCATGTATTTTAAGCGGGCGAAGCCGTGGGCGAGCCGCTAGTTTTTAATATACCTACATGCATAGTGGTCCCTGCAACCAAGAATGATATAAAAGTGGTCCTTGATCAAGAAAAGGTTGGGAACCCCTGGTCTAGACTGTGTGAATAAATTATCAGCAATGTTATAATAAAATAAAATTAATAATTCCAAAAAAAAAAGAAAATGGTTTAGCGTATTCGTGACACATATACCTAACAACCTATTAACAAATCGACATTTGCTGTAGTAACAACTTATAAAAGTGAAAATATTTTTCGCTCTGGTATGATAGAACGCGGCGTTAAGATACGCCATTTTGCTCGCCATATCTTAAATTCAGGTGGAATACATTCTCTTGACAGATAATATATGAATTGACACTGTAATAAAAGTAAGAGATAAAATACCATATACTTATTTAATTAATATACAAGGGTGTTATTACTACATACTCTATGAAATCGCTAAAAACATAGACTTGGCCTACCCAAGTTCTCATTTTCTATCTTTTTTGCAGTAGTAAAAAGTAATGAAAGTGAAAATATTATTTTCCTGATCGGTAAGGACAGCTGCGGCGTTGAGTTCCGCCACTGAGTTAATGTAAGTAGCAATAACAAAAGTAAGAGATAATAAATATATATAGATAACAACATAGATATACAGATAACAAATATACACAAGAGTATTAATACAACTTTTTGTGAGATCGGTAAAAACATGGACACAGAACCCACAGCCTTGGGCAGGCGTTCTCATTTTGAGGCGCTGCGGGGTGGCGGGGACAAACCTTGAAAGATACGACGAACTCGCGGCGGAATGCAAACACGGCCGGGCGGCCACTTGCCGAAATTATACCGTATACGTAAAATACTAAGATTAATGAGCGATGTGTAATTTTTTTTTATTGAAATTAAATAGATATTCAATTTTATTATTTGTGACATTTTTGTTATAAACTTATATCAAAAATTTTTTACGACAAAAAAAAAGTAACACCATACAAAACAAAAGAGGCTGATATTGGTGTTTTGTAACCACGATACTAGCGTCGAGGTGTTAATGGGCCAGTTTTGTACGCGTAAAAAAATCACTCGCAATATATTTACATAGTGGCACTAAATGTATGTTCCATACAATATACATACATTGCTTGACATCGTACTAAAACGCATGTCTCGACTGAACTCTAATTAAATCAATTGGGTATTAATGTAGAGATAGTGTCGCCACTTTAGCATTTAGCAGTTAAAAATAACTAATAATACACCATATTTTCGTAAATAAAAGTAACTTAAAAAATATTGTTAATGATTATGGAACCACCTGCGATTAATTGTATGTAGAATTAATTGTTTTAAATAAAACTCAAAATTAAAACCTTAATTCAACTAAATGTTGTAATATCATGAAAAATAAATAAATGCTAAATAAACGGAAAAATTAAATAATATATTTCCAATTAAAATTTAATTATAAAAAAATATATTTTTTAATTTTCCTTTTTTTTATCTTTTTTGTTTTAGAACAAATTCTACATTCAACAAGAATAAGAAAATATAGAGAAATCTCTTTATTCTCTCTGCCTACCTAAGGCGAAGAAATAAATAAATCAAATTTCTTCAAATTTAAAATATTCTTTAATCAAATAGACTATTACAAACACTTTTCAAAAGCCGAATGAACATAAAAAAAAAGTTACCACTAACAATTGGAAACGAACCTACAGCCATCGCATTACAAACAGATGGCCAAACCAAATATACAACCAAAAAAACAAACAAAACAAACAAAAATTATAATAAAAAAAATTATACATATAAAACAACGTAGTAGGTACCTATGCAATAAAGTAATCTCACGTTTTTGCCTACACTGGCGCGGCACCGACCTGTCCGAAGGCTAGCTCCGCTGGCGTCCCACAGCGTCTCGTTATATAACGTGTAGACAAACTCGGACACTGTGCGGGCGAAATTTACTATTTACAATTATGTATATATATATGTATGTTTAATAGATCTTTTGGTAATTAATTCAGCTTCACGCTGTATCCCGAACAGAACAAGGTAGGCAGAGGGAACCTAGTGCTAAGACACTCCGTTCCTCACTGTCTGTCGAATTTTGGAGGCATTGCGTGTTTGCGGAAATTTAAACAAATATTTAATTTCCCTGAGTGGGGATCGAACCAATAACCGTCGCATTACAGTCACACTCTTGCGCCACAACGGCCCCGTGAAAATTATTTATTTATTATTATTGTTATGGAAGGAACCTAGATGTATTTCATAGTTTTACACTGTATATCGCATATGTGCTATATGGGTAGTCAAAGTCAAAGTCCATAAAAATATTTACCCAAGTGGGAATCGAACTACCAACCTTCGCATTTGCCTTCAGACGTCGGCTTCTACCAGCTAGCATAACCAGATGAAATTGATAAATATTGGTATAAATATCAAAGTAGTCAGTAGTAGTAGTAATCACGTTAATTGTGATAGCCATATAAGGTAATCTCGCATAGAATACTTTTTAAATCTCTGTCATCTTCTACTATCAATTTATGTCAAAACAAATGTAATTGATAACAAATATTTCTAATCAAACTATTTGCATCAAACCAAGAATCAAACTTACTACAACTTGTATAGTATATATGTACATGATACCAGTGAAACGTGTTTACTATCTCCAATCGTTCGTAAACATATTGAATAATCAATTTCCCTTTATAGATAAATATATTAACTATTATTGAATATACTCAAGTGCAAAATTGCAACACATAAAATTAATCATTTGTTTTAAATAACACACTATACAATGTAAGAAGAAGAATATAACTAAAAACAAACTATTGATAAGAATATACAATTATAATTATATACAAAGCCCTTAAAAGACTCTTAATTTAAAAATTTTAATCTACATGCGTCAATGTGATCTATTTAAATCGTAATAGTACATAACCTATTTAAATATGTATCAATTATTTAAAAAAATATGCTAAGTTAATTTAATTAATCGCAACCAGTCCCGCAGAAATAAAAAGTAATCGGTGAATTAATTTAAACGTTATTGTCGAGGATACACTGGCGTAATGGTGGACATTTGTTTTTGGATTTAAAAAATAAATGCAGCTCAGGTACAAGGAAAAAAACACGCGAAAATATAAAAGTGAAAACCGTAAAAATACGACTTAATGACCTTCTATGGGAGCGTGGCGAATGCGGGGGAGACTCTCGTTTCAAAGTAGTAGACTATAATTTGTTAGTTAAAATAGACCGGTGTTTTTTTTTCATAACGTTTTGCAAGTAAAATGCCGCCATATTACGCTTGAGTTATGTTGAGCACAATACAGATTAAATAGCTTTACTTTGTATATTAGGAAGAATGGGGGTTGCTCTTTGGTCTATATTTGTTTATATTTTTATTTGTATAACAAAATGTTGCAATAAAAAAATGTGTCGTGATTTATTTTTTTAATAATTTATATTGATCCTAAATTGGAAAATGCGAATCTAGAATAAAATAAACGAAAGAAATCAACATTTTTACAATTATTTATTTTGTTCAACAAACATCAGCCAATTAGCAAGCAACAGCCATATTGTCAGAATATTTATATAATTAAACCCTAATCCGCATTATATAGTGATTGCGGATTCAATTCCTATACGAGTTAAATACTTTCAGCTTCGCGCTTTTTTCCGCATAAAAGCGTAGACAGAGAGAAATTGTGGAAAAACAATCCGTTCTATGGTTTTCGTCCAAATTTTGACATTTAGGTACCTATAGTGTTGAGCAACGGATCGCAATGCTGCGTTTTGACAGAACACACACAAGAAAATTATTAAAATATAATCATTCATTAAATAATTTAAACCAAACCCACCATTGTTGCGTTTAGTTTCAGTACTTAGTATGTTTCCCACTGAGCCACAACGTCCTCACATAACTACTATTTGATCTATCATCATTACTTTTATATGATTACCAACTATTACAAAATCTAGATAATCAAATAACAAGTTTGATAACCTTAAGCATTTTATTCGACTTATATTATATTATTATATAGTATATATATATACAATATACCTATTATGTATGTTTCAAATGTTTATAGTATTAGACATTATAATTGTAAACGATTAGATAATACAAGATATTTACTTTTATTAAGGAAAAGTTACCTTTGTTTAGAAACATTATGCAATCCATGATTGCACAACAAATGTTAAATTCTTATTTCACAATGTTTCTCCAAAAGTATTGATTTTTGGTAAAAATATCTTCTTCTTTTAAATAAAATCTTTTGCTTGAACTGACAGATATTTATTTTATAAAGTTATAAATGTTAATGGTGAATGAATTCGTAAATATAAATTAAAATATAATTTTTATTTCACCTTCATGGCAGACAACTAGGCAGTGAAAGAATAGAGACATTGTTTGTTTAGAGACAGACCTCATGCAGCACTTTGGCTTGTCAATGCAGGGAAATTATACTAAAATGACCTCAACGGTACTAAAAGATATTATTTCACATTGATAAAATACATTAATAATAATTTCTTATACATTGATAAAAAAAAAACCATTAATTTAATCTTTTTAAATATAAATTATAAGGATTTAATTTTTTTTCAGGCAGAACAGTTGACTCTTAATGAATAATTTGTGTTTCAAAGTCAAAGTAGAATTGTAGTGTTTGTATTTAGAAACTTTATTCGCTATTAAAGTAGTTATTAAGTATGGTAAGCAGTAACCATACCTAACATATATAATTCCTCATTTAATGAATATCTTACATTTTGTTTTAAGATAGATAAATATTAAGCAAAATTGTTTTAAAAAAAAATTCAAGCTTAACATTGTGAAGAGATACTCCGCATAAGCAGTAAGATATTCCACTTCTGACTTTTCTGCCCCATTCTTGAAGTATGCTTTAAATCAAGAAGAAATGAAAATGTTAAATATTTCCTTATTAACCTATATTCATATTTAACCTACAACCTGTCGAATATACAGTCACACGAATGTGCACCTGCACAACCGGCCTCAAAAAAAGGGAAAAAATATATATATAAATAGCATTATTGTAGATTAATACAGTGCTCAAAAGGAGCCTATGTAGTAAAAGTAAAATAATAAATGTGATGGATATTTATTAGTAAATTAAAAAAAAGAAAATTGTTTCCTATTTTACACAAATATATGAAGGCAATACATCAATTTTTATGAGCATGTTTTATGAACTACCGACTTGTATCTCGGACATTATTTATGATATTACTACACTAGCAAAGTATAAGGCATATCATAATTTCAAATAAAGAAAACTAATATTACAATTTAAAAACATTTGTTATTAGCTTTTTAATAGTAGTATACAATAAGAATTGTGCAATAAAGTAATGTTTCAGTATTTAATTTTAAGGATTTTTAATACTGTTATGAATATAATATTTTTTATGATTAACACAAATAAGTTATGAGGCCAGCCGTGGCGCAGGGGCACAGTGTGACTGTAAAATCAACTGATTGTAAGTTCCATCCTCACTCAAAGAAATAAGATATTTATGTACATTTATATTTTCATTTCTTCGCTCTGGTGTCAGCCACTCAACACGCAATGCCTCCAGAACTCAGCGGAAAGTGGGGAACAGAGTGTCTTGACACTAGGTTCCCTCTGCCTTGTGTCCCTGCTGTGTGTGGGATACAGCGTGAAGCTGATTTTTAACACTTTAAACTTTTAACACTTAATAAGATTTTCTTTTTTTATTATTTTGTCATATTTTTAAAAAAGTAAACTACCTTTAGAAATAATTCTTATTTTTTTAACTGGTCTAGTATTTAACATTTTGTACTCAAGACAGTTAACATATAGACCTATATGGTAAGCAAAAGTCGCCAAGCATTGCTGGTAAAGCAATTTTATGATATATTTTATATCTTGTTATACTGGTACATGACTATGTTAGGTATATATGAGATTTTACTCAACATCAACAAATAAAACATGATTATTTAGATTTACAATATTTATATCAAAATGTAAGAGTTATATTAAAGAAACAAGTTTTGTTTATAACTTTCAATAAGTTATTATGATTACTTTTTATTTATATTAATTATTTTAGCTTACAGTATATTGATGATATATGAATTCAATTATGTATATATTAAAGGATTTAGTAAATAAATCAATTATATTATTTTAAGAAATTTAAAAAAAGTTTCATATATTTTAGGTTATATTTTCTAAATAGACAAAAGTGAAGAGAGGTTATGTTTTGTTTAAATGTAAACACACAGTATAAACTTAGCAATAAAGTTATTACTACATATATATTAAAAACGATATGTAAAATAGTTACATAATAACTCATCATTCCCATTTATTCCAGAATTCAATAACAACAGCTGTTACACTTCATAAACAAACAACTTTGAGGTTATAACAGTCTTACCTGCATAGAATCGGCACTAATGATTTCTGTACCAAATCTTTGAGCTAATTCAACACCTAACTTAGTCTTTCCTGTTCCAGTGGCACCTAATATAATTATCATAGGTAATTTACACGATAACACAGATCTTAACGCCATTGCGAGTTCCGCAGCGCACTTCACACACTAACTGACTTCACGTCTGTTTTGACAGATCGAGCAGTGTTTTGACAGCTCGAAGTTTCATCGTTCGCTCCATTATTAGAAAGGTCGTCCGTCATACAGCCAAATGTTTATCGTATTTAGGTTTCACGTGAAGTACTATGTCACGTGTATATAATGCATTTGTTTTGATAGTTATTACGCATCGAGTGTATGCTATTTACGATATTCCTACTTCCAGTTGTAGATATTTAGATATGTATAGGTAGCTCTAGTACAATGAAAGTTGTTATTGTTCATTTCTATTGGGTTTTTTTTTATTTGTATGTTTTCAATGTTTAACTGTAAAAGTAGTAATTAATTCTTTGAACGTAATTGTTTACTTTATAGTTTATTACGTAGGTTCTGTGATGTTAATTCTGGTATTTATTGTGATGTTAATTCTGGTATTTATTTTCTTTTGCTTTTAATTTTTATTAGTAATACCGAATGTGTTTTTATGTAATATTCAAATATACTTGTTTTTATTAGTTATTCCTTATTATTGTCTTGACTCTGAAGAACGATTTTTTTTATCTTTAATGTTTTAAATAAATAATATCAATATATTAATCAGAAATCATTTTAATACAAATAACTTAGTTACTTAGAGGTAGAGGTAGGATAAAATAGTGAGGTAAATAAAAGAAACCCAGTTTTTTTTTTTCAGCCGGACTTAGCAGAGTTTCAGAAACAGCACCCCAACTGTACCACCCAGGTACAAAAAAATCACAGAATCTTAACGTCAAATTAGTCAACCCCCCGGAATATACCAAAAAAGTATAAAAATCACATTCTAATAGCCAGCTGTTTCTTAGCTCTGCGCAATCCGACTTGCCATTTATTTCCATATTTAATGATTATCTTAAGGTTTTGATACACATAATTAAGGAACAAAAACCAAAACACTTTTCTTTTTTTCACATTAAAATAGTATCCAAAAAAAAAACTCCAGACTTGGTAAGTACGTGTGTTTTTGTAATTTAAAACACCGCTTCAAAGATTGCAAAGTGCAATATTAATGTTAGGCGGAATCTATTTTGCATCCTGCATTCTCTGTAGCGGCGTACAGCAACTGTCGCCTGCGCATCGTCGACTCCTTATTACTCCGGCTTTACTTACAAACGGAAAGCTAAATAAAGCTAATGTTACACACGATACGCAGACGATAGTTAGATGTTCCACCTTACATAGGATACTATACAAAAGAAAAATTAATAAAAATTAAACTACAACATGACTTAATCATCCCAACCTTATTTTATATATAAAATATTCAAACCAATGTTGCTATGCAAAAATTTTTTATCCTTATTCATATTTTTTTTTTCATTTGGCAGTGGTGGAAATGTGCCTTGTCACAGATTATGTGCATTACTCACGCTTTAATTATGTCGATCTGTCTACCGAATATAAAGCTGTCATTTTCTTACTATTAACGATTAACTTACTGACTTTTTCTTATGCAAGCGCTATTTTCCATTAAACACTGTATGAAACCAATGTTACTTTCAAATAACTAAATCATTATTATCTTTATTATTTATGTCAAGATTAACAAAAAAAATTAAATGCAGGTACAACATTCGAGAATGACTCTCAAGTTATGAAAAAAAAAATAAACAATTACTAGAAAAAAAAAACTTGTTTATAAAAAAAAACATGACATACGTCTATGATCTACTTCCTATTATGTACATTATACTCCTAGTGGAAGATAAACTGCGAATCTTTAACACGATAAATATAAACCACCTCGTGTGTACCACTACTTATAAGAACAACGCTATATACCTACAATAATATTTCTCACAAAAAAATATTTCTTGCAACTAATTCGAGATAAACCTAATATTATCTATATGTATATATACATAGCAAGGCACATTCCGCACACAATTAAAGCCTTTACGTACAATTCTGTTGACCATGTGCTTGATAAAACATCAACCTGACAAAAAGCCTGACCAGAAAAAAAACACTGCCCTTATAATCTATGCCAAATTCTGGCCTAAAATATGTTTCCAGCCAGGCTTTGACTTTATCGTAACGAACGACGTAATCACTAACTTACTGCAATAAAATATAATATAATAATAAAGAAAATGCAAATTTTCTATTAGTAGGTACTATGAGGAACTATTTCGTGGTTATTTTTTTATTTTAGAGCCCAATAAGGGCCAACTGCATTCGTAGGGTTTTGATGTTATTATCAAAATACACAATCTATATATATTCGGACACGAGTCGTTGAGATTATTATATTCACTGTAATGTTAGACAACTAATTATTTAAAAATCCATTCTACTGCGTCCATATAAACATGTAGATAAAATAAAATTCTAGTTAAAAATTATGATACACATACAATAATGATGGTGCAATTCTAATCAACATTTAAAAAAAAAAAAAAGCGCGTACTAATCGTTTTCGATTGTTCACGCGCGCTTTTTTATCTGTGGCAAAATTGAACAAAATCGACACGAAAACAATTAGACGTGCGCCATTTTATTACATATTTATAATATATCATAATAGCTATGTTATGAAATGCATTTTGCATAAGTGCGATTTTATATAAAAAAAATATTAATAAATGGTCCAAATGCTGAGTACTTCACAATGATGTTAATTTTAAAATAGTGATTCGAAGTTAATCGCGTGTCTAAATATTAAAAAAAAACAATAAGTGTTAAAATTTACAAAATAACAAAAAACACTACAAATAACCGTAAGCGAACTAATCTAAGTATACACTTACAATAATATCAAGTAAAAGAATATTGATATCACTACCCAGCTCTCGAATTTCAACATCGAGACGCGGGAAAAAGAAAAATCCTAAAATTAACGGGGCCGAAAACATATATAATGGCCTGCGCCTCTAGAACTTTCCATAAAGCCAATAACAACCTTATGCCATCCTAACTAATAAATTCAATCTACCAATCTTATTTACAGCGCTAACGAAGTCGACTTACCGCATCGTTATGTAGGTCCAGTAAAAATCTGAATCGACGTCGAAACTTAAAATGTTTATATTAAGATCAACGCGTTATGTACTATGTCAACTATTTATTAATTTTAAGTGATAATTTAAAAAATATTTCAGAGGTAAAACCAGTCTACTAGTTCACGAAGCAGTCTGTAGCTATTTAAGAGGTTTACTGTGACCTGTGTAAATACAGTTTTATGGCTCACTTTGGCACTGCGAAACGTTTGAGCATACCAAACCAGCAGTTTCGCCGCACAATACGCACAATACCCCGAAGCAGAGTAAGCCGTAAAAGCTGATAATAGAAAACAATTTGACTCGATACGAAGACATCGGTACTACCAGTAGTAGTGTCACATCATAGTATAACGTTACGACTTACAAAGTTAAAACAGTCCACTGTCAAGACGTGTTTCCGAACAAACGCTACCAAATACCCGCTTGCATAGTTCAGTAAGCGCGAGACCGTGCTAGCATTGTGCGGAGTTTTTTCAGCTTGGCTTGCAATTTGTTTTGTTGTTTCTTTAGATAGTCCCTCTCGAGCTCCTCTTCCCGTAGCTTGCGACAAAGGGCGGCCGCCTCTCGCAGAATGACCACTTTGGGCGCGCGCTCCTTATCTCTCGTCGCAGGGATTTGCTTTTTGAGTTCATCGAAGAGATTTTTCAAGCCGATACGTCTCAAACGCTCCATGTCGTTGTGAATTGAACGGCGTTCGATTTCGGGGGACTCGGCTTCGGAGTCAGTGTCGGTGTTTGATCGTCCTCGCCTCCCAGGGCCTCTCCGCCGACGAGGCACTGAGACGGACGGCAGTGTGGCCGGTGGTATCAACCGCTTTCTAGCGGGAGGTCTCGTTATCACGTTCTCAACGGTACGCTGTATGTGATGCCGCTCCTGGATGGAAGGTGTTCGCGGCAGAGAGTCAACGCGCATTTGCGACGTTGACGCCAATGGTTGCTGGTTTGATCCGAGCGAAACCACATCGATTTCCTCCTCTGTAACAAACGAGAAGATGTTTAGAAAAGATATTTTTTAAAAATAGTATAAAATTAAAAATGAAAGGTGATTATCATATTTGGAATATAAAACCCGCATAAACTGTTACATATTGAATGTTTTCATTCATAGCGTTCATTACGTTCATCACCATAAAAGGCGGGCGATTGTCACAGCGCCTATAGAGATAGATAGATGTAGCCGAGGATGCGATTGCAGTATTCAGGTGGTGGGTGGGGAGGTGGGGAGGGGGAGAGGGCGTCGACCCCGCCGTACTACCGCAGCGTCTGTCGACATCGATCCAGACGCCTGACGTCACGGCTATTCGCGCCAAAACTAGAGCGCATGCGCGGTTTTGCCGCAGCGTCCACTCTCAATGGACGTTCGGATATCAACCGGTGGGAACGTTTTCCGGCATCGCTTTAATTTAAGTATATTGTGTTAGGTGTCAAACATTCATAGAAAATATATCTTCGCATTTCCCACGGAATTATGACGTAATGATTTACAATTACTGATGCGAATGTATAAAAAGTATAATAGGCCAAATTTATAATTAGATTTTAATATAATTCAAGTTCATGAATAATAATTTAATATATTTTAAAATGTGGAAGACGTACGGAGTTGTTGGCGTCAATAGTAACTGCCTCAACACGGGCGCCTCCCTATTATAATCTACCTGCCTTTTCTAGAGCAAAGACCATTGGGCCAGAACTCCCAAATGAGCAGGATATCCATATTATTAAATATAGATTAAATAAATTAGGCTAAGGTAATTCTATGCCAACGGAAACGGCCTGAATTCCGCGCGGTTTTGCAATAATCGCATTGCAGTGAAAATACTGTCGAGGGCAGCATAAATGCGACATTGTATTTCTATGAATGAGTGAACCAAATAAGTACATATAATATGTGAAGAAATATGTCATCGGACTATAGAAATAATGGAGTAGGCACATCACAAATATTAACATAGCATTTTTTTTTCGAAGAAATCCTAGCGTTGCATTATCCGGTTAAACGTGAATAATTATGTCAGCGGTACATTGTAATTAAAGGCGCTCGACTCGGCCTCATTCTAACTAGGCATCATAAATTGCCGCCCGAGAATGTCTGATTACATCCTAACTACTGAAAATAGAAACATGTAACGTGGGCAGCTGTTCCATTACAAAATAGTCCGAGATTCATGGACGTCCATGTAATTTGCAACTACGCAGCACGAAAAAACGCATAATCCACCAAAGTGACGATAAATTTACACACCAACGCAATCTTTTTATTCGATTTCCGCATAGATACGCCGCCGCTTATCGCCGCGGCGTCGATCTAATTCCGTACGGCGTATCGGCGCCTGTCGTCAAACACGGCTCACGTGACGTGTAGATGTAGGCGGAGGATCCATTGTACGGGGGTCGATTTTCACTTGACGATTTTCTCTTTCTCTGGCGCCGACGCGATTAACGGACGCCGAGAGTATTTGTTTCAGGTCTGCGTGTAAGCGATACGCCCCGTATTGTGCGCGGCTCGGTCTAGTGCATATCTATTATATCGACATCACTCGAGACACGGCTCTATGATCTGCCTGCGCCCCAATTTTAAACCTTACCCAGACACAATCCGCTTTTTATTGTGTGCCAGCATCCGAACGCGGTAAAAAACTACAACTACCCTCAAGACGGGCGTCTTGTTACAATCTTTGTATAGCCACAGCGCGGTCTACGCGGGAACGTCAAATTCTAAATTTAAGTTTACTGTTACGGTTCCGTTCATAAAATGTATCTTTTTCATGTGCAACGTTTCGGCTCGACATTGCGAGATAAAAGTCAAAATGAATGTGATATACAATCAGCTGGAATAGCTCATCTCGAACGAGCTCTCCCACTCGAGATGATTAGTCACAATTTCTAGGTACCGTCTGTGTTGCCGTGAGAAATACAATGACTCATAGATTCGCAGCTAACCGCATACCGTGTGCTACTAGACACCGTAGTGCGAACTGAATTAGTTGCAACACTTCGGAACTTTGCCCCACAAATAATGAGGTGTTGTTTAGAGCTGCGCACAAAAGATGCACCCCCGCGGTGACAACACAACTTCTTAATTATGCAACACTTAAAACGTAACCAAATGTTTGAAAACAACATTATTCCAATTATAGTCACGACGAACTTCCCTCAAGTTCGATTCAAGGATAGTAACGAATGTATAGGGGTATAATATTCATTAACTAAAATACAATGTTGGGATGTTTTAGTAGACTGCTACCGAGTAGTTATTATATTTCGACAACAGAGAGGATTAAATTTGGTAGGTACTTCTAGGTTCCTAATTAAAATTTTAAGTGAACATTTGTTCAAAATTTCGAAATGTCTCCGAAACAATTTATGCTGTAGCGTAAATTGTACTCGTGTAGGAAACGTCTGGAGGGAAAGTTCGCGATCTCTCCGAGATTGTTTAATTAAGCGAGCTAGGCGATCGGCGTTAACGTCCATTTCGCCAGCGTTTAATGGGTAAAATCTCCCCTAACAATGTGGGAAATGCCATTATAAGTTCCAAATTGTCAAGTTCCGACAAAACGGTGACTTAGATTTGCACTTGCGGTATAATTTTCCAGTTTCATATCAGTTTAACTGTTCGTAACAGAGTCAAAGCTGCTTGTAAAAGGTGTAATGCGAGGGTTGTCTCGACGCCGTCATGCTACCCAGCATGGAACACAACACAATGATGTCGTCAGGTGTGACCTGTTAAGGCGGAGGCTACACGCTCCGCTGCTCACGATCCGAGGCCAAGTTCACTGGCATTTGAGAGCGATAATTAAAAATTATCGTGACGCGCTCGCAGCTCACGCCATCCTATACAGGCTGTTTGATAAAGCCGCTATGTTAAAAAAAATTCGAGAGCTGCATCGAGCCGACTTAATGGACTTGCGCTGCAGACTGTTACGAGGAAATGATAATGCATTTTTAAAACGGGTTTAAAGCTAAAATAATTTTTGATAAGTGCTAAATGTATTGATTATTTATCGTCTCAAGAAAGAATGTATTTTGTAATTACTACGTGAGGAAGTCTTACGATTGATAAGGAGATTATGATAAAACTCAAGTATTTGTCCTTGAATTTTTATTACAATGAAGTATGTCATACATACGCGTGTGTATATGCAAGTTATGTTTCTAGTATGATTCACGCAACAATTTTATAGTAGCAGCCTGTACATGAGCGTTGTAGGATATCCATGTAGCCGGTACTAATTAGAATAAGAGGTTGCGCTAGTTTCTAAATCGTTGTTTATAATTTTTATAGAAAACTACTCCAATTATCATTTTTTATGCTTCAAACGGAAACTTCTTTCTTGTATTAATTAAAAGATAAGTTAAATTATAGCTTCCTTGACGCCGATAAACCTAAACAGCTACTCATAAGGCAGTCGCCCGTCACTCAGAATGGTTAGCGAGCCCGCCCATATAAGTATGCGAGGGAACTTTTAAAACGGCCTACATGTAGCCGAATAGGTATTTCTGGCGCATTACGCAACCGAGAAAAGTCGGTCATCGCTGTTGTGGTAACCACTCGAGTTTGGGTGCCTTCTATAATAGGTGGTAGTAATTTATGGCGGATCGATTGGTTTAGCGCGACCTTGACGAGGTTTACGCGGAAGTTCATGGACGTGAGTGTGCGTGAAAAACTGACTGTTCCGATGGGCCAGTATAAGCGGAATAATCAGTTTTGAGTAACTACTACGCATATATTAACGCAGTGTTGCCATGTAAATAGAATAGAAATATAAGAGGCGTTTCTTCGGCCGTTTCATGTTTGGTTCACTATTGTTTGAGGTTATGCAAATAAAGCGACCAAAAGCGATAATGACGAAATTTGCATGCATAATGAGTATCTAATCAGCTGTTACCAAGTTAAATTAATTTTAATGCGATTAGCATTGACCTATCTAAATGTCACGGCGCGTAGTGGTCGAGAAACCAGCTATCTCATCTAATAGCCTCTCATCTACCTTATATTTCCGGATTTTTGAAAACTGGTTGAGGCATGGCTGCCATTCTACTCTTCATTTGCCTTATATTTGTTAACACCACACCCATTACGTTGTGTCAATTTATAATATTAGATATTCGATTTCATTATATTTTGTTCTTATCAAAAAAAATGCTTATATTTTTTTGATAGTTAACCATAATATGTATATAGTAAAGCTATAGCGTACGTAGAAAACGTACGTCAGATTGATTTTTTTGCTTATAATTTATTCTAACAAATATTATAGGTATAAATAAGTATTACGTAGTAAGGAATATTTCAATGACGATTTGACTTATTGGAAACGAATTCGAGGAAAATTGTTTAAAACATACATAAAGGCAAATTGTTCAAACACTCAAACAAACAATACTATAGGTGTTAAAGGTTGTACCAGATCAATCGACGATTGACGAAGGACACGACAAATATATACGACGACAATGGAAAATTAACGAATATGTTACATAAAATAATTAATTCTACAAAATATATATATTTAATTCTACAATTAATTCTATAAAATATTTGATTCTACAAAAAATAAAATCGGTGAGATCAAGGTGAATTCGTATATTATCTTGTTGCCGTGGTGGTTTATCAAAATTTACTATACTTAAGACCTTTTTTCTTGATAAGACAATACAAATTTATGTTACTGTGACACGTTGTTATATTGTTATCGGCATTGATAGTTGGTTGATACACGAAGGCCACGCGGACTGGCGGTAAAGCGATGTCTTCATTTAAATATAATAAATACTTCAGTGGATTTCCTACCTTAGCTTAGGATATAAAAAATCTAATTTTGTTAGCACATGAATATCGACGATATACTAAATTTACAATTTGAGAAATGTGAACGGTGATTATATTTAAAAGAATTTATATCAACAATCACATAGTGACCTAGTATTTGAAACATCTCAAATACGTATCTAGTTATCAAGACTGTTTCAAATATCTGAGTTGTACGATAAATACAAGGTCACTTCCACTACATTACTTCGTATCTACATTTTTACATATAAATGTTATAACGGCCGAGGCGTGGTGAATAAACTTATCAGAGCTAGGCGACGATAAAGTAACAATTTAAAGTTTTTGTTCGCGTTACAGCTGTAATTCAAATAATAATTAAGAATATGTCACGCCGCTTATATATTTTGAGTGTCTGTATATTACAGTACGCGTGCACATATGGCGAGTGTACCTACGACATGTCGACTGGTAACAGAGTTAAGGCTAGGTTCGGCGCTAAGTAACACAATATTTAGGTCACAGCTTGAAATACCTAATGTAAGCGTTCAAATTGCTTTAACTACGCGCCCGAGGCCATTTATTACGGTTTGCTACTTGATAAAATATAAAATTCTTTAGAGACACGTTTAGTCCAACTTAGAAACCTATTTATTATGTATCTGATCCGAATTAGAGGAATACCTTTAGGCTTATTCGAACTGGAGAAAAGATAAAAAGCATATACCAATAAACGATTTCTAAGAGTTATGTCACCGGCATAAAACTTTTAAAAATGATCAGCTGTGAAATAGCGAATACAAAAAATACACGATTCGATTCAATATTGCAAGAGGAATGTATTTGAACTGTGATTGATACAGTTATGGACTGAACCGGATCTTTTGGTCCGAATAGCCTAAAAGGAACTCATAAGCTGCCCTACTTAAATCACCTACTTAGTAAACGAGAATTTAAATGTCATAAATCACGTTCGCGAACGCGCAATCTATCATGATAATATGCGGGTCAAAAGCACCTAGCTAGCTTATCAGTCCAGAGTTTATTAGGTTACCCGCGTCCGTGGCGACGCGTCGTTGTGAAACCTTAACAAAACTTTACGATTTTAAATAAAAACGACATAAAACATGTCAAAAGAATAGACCGATGCGTCGACGCTGGAACGTGGAGCGCGTAAAGATGATTTATTATTCTACGCCCGGCGGTGCGCTATAGGTAAATAGAACATTGTAAAATCGGAATCATTACGCAAATCATTATCTTTATTTACATTAAAAAAAAAGTAGAAATGAGACAACCGACTGTTTCACTGTACGCCGCGTTAAATCACACTGCGCATGTGCTAAACTTCCCGCGCTAGTCTGACGTTCCGGTTTTAATCGATATTCGTAAAGAATCGTAATTACCGAGTTTAATGGATGTTCCTGAGTTATGGACGTCTATCAAATTGTCATCTGGCCGGACTAGACACGGGAGTACCGTCTCAAACCGGTCCGGCGAGCCGCGAGCTCCACTTCAATGAGATTCCATTTCATTTCATTGCATTCTTATACGAATAACGGACTCCAGTCGAGACGCGCCAGCGAACCACCATTTATTTATTCATACTTTGCAATTAGGAATTCGATTAAACTAGGAAAAACTGTAAGATTGATGAAGTTACAAATGGCGTCCATTTATCAACTTTAACATCTGTAGTACAAGAAAAATTAAAACACATTGTTTTAAATTGTATACGTAATCTCGATATAGTAGGTCAAAAAAAATAATGCGCAAATTAAAATGGTGCGTTGCGATAGTGTCGTGACTTTCAAATTTTATATTTAATTAATCTATTTTAGCAGACAGCAGGTGTTTATACGAAAGACCTGACGCACACGTGGCGCAATTAAATTTTGAGCTAAATTCGAAGACTAATTCGTTATTAATCAGTCAATCGATTTCTAATCCGCGTCTAAAATGAATTGAATCGATAGATATGAACTTTGAAGCGCGTTCATCATTTTTATTAGGCGTCCAGACTGCGAGGATGTTAACCTTAACCCCAGGATGATGCGTCAATGTCGGGACGTCCTGATCGTTCTACGACCTCGAGTCCCTGGGAAGGACGTAGTTAGGAACTTGGGAATTTCGTGAAAGCGACAATGCGGTGTCAACATAAGCCTAATCTTATTATAAAAAAAATATCAAGTTTGGCTAACTTTCGTCGTAATATATATTTTTTAGCTGTACGTTTTATCCCTATTGGGATAGCCAGAGAAAATAAAGCACCAAACGCTACGGTAACCTAATCTTACTTATAAAAATATTATATACAACGAGGCATGTCTCATAAAGTTCAGCAAAGCTGACCCACTCTCGGATGATATCCTGGATAGGTTTAACAGTAATTAGGTGTCATGTGGATGAGACATTAAGGTTGAGACGTTCAAGGTCGCGAAGGTTCCGGAAGCGGGTACGTCTAGACAGGGGAGGGTTGCGTCGGTCGATACGCAGTTTCCCGCGCTTGTCGCGACGCCTGCGTCCTGCGTGCTGCGACCTACGACTCGCTTCCATCTTGTCGAGTTCTTAAACCCAATTACTCATTTACGACAACTTTTCAATAAACTATGAACTTCTTTGTTTAAAAAGATTATCTTGAAACATCTTATATGTCAATATAATACACTACAATTATATGAAATTTTAAAATTAAATCTAATACGCATTAAAAACGTTGTTAATATAAATGTGACAGCGCGCAAAAAAAATACCGTTACAAAAGGTTACATAATATTTATATTGAATAGTATAAATTAATTATCAATTAAGAAGCGGTGAAATGAAACAAAACAAGATGACATAATATGAAATAGACTTTGAAACGTCGGTGTCAATAGATTGTGCGGATTTTCAATATACGCCCCTGAAATGTCCGCTACATTTAAATTTTAAATTTGACCGACATCGTTTAAGATATTTAAACGATCGATTTGAATTTTATAATATCAATTCGGTCATGATCGCATTTTAATGGTAGGGATTACATCAGCGTAAATTATAAGAATGTTGAATTTCGTCATTAGTTAAGATTGAAAATTATAATAGTTAAATTAGGGAGTTCAATAAAAAAAATAAAAAAATTACTGACCTGATTCACACGAGTCAGAGGGTGTTTGTACGCCGAGGTAGTCGATGTGTTGACGGGCGAGGGTGTAGGAGTGGTCGGCCGCGACGGCCGCGGAGTCCCTCAGGAGGCGCAGCGCGGTGCCGGCCACGTCCACGGCGTGCCGGAACTGTGGGGGCTCGTCGCCGTCCAGCGAGGGCGGTGTCTCCGGCCTGGGGGGTGACGTGTCACGGCGCAGCAAGCTCTGCCCAGGAGTTGCTGATATCAAGTCCGAAGGAACGAAAGTGTTGGCCGGGAGCTTCGAATCTATACAGGACCCGGCCCACATACAATCGTGATGCACGATGTTGTCTTTGTGCTGATCCTCCGGTGTCTCCGGTATCCGCCAGTCTGCCTCATCCGGCTGCAAGGCGATCAAGTCCACTGGCGGTTCGATGTCCATTCTCTCAGTCTCATACTGCACTTGAGTCCAAAACTCTGAAGTTTGCGTCAACTCCATGGACTCCTCGTCAAGAGTCTCCCAAACGTCGAACTGTAGTATGTGAGCGTCGTCGAGCATTGTCGACATTTTGTATAACTAAAGCCTAACTAGTTTTAAAGCTAAGACGAACTCGTCGATATCACAGGGCCCTCTTATCACAAGGACGATGCGCGCAACGGGTTCCACGCACACCGTCTGCAACAAATAAAAAGTTATTTTAATAATTGCACTTCACTTTAAAAAAAATCAACAATAATTGTTGAACATTATTTAGTAGGTACCTAGTATAGTATAGCACTAAGTGTCCAAGCGAGGATCGATTTAAAAATATTTAGAAAAAAAAACTAGAAAATTTAAAGCGCATATAAACACAAGGGGTGTTGACCCCTCGTATTTACAAACAAATCACGATTGTAAAGCAAGACAGTTAGCTATGAACTGGTCTGCATGAAGCCCGAATGTCGACTGAAGCCTGGATACGAGTAACAACTGTTTTAAAGGGTACACTGGCCTTGGGGCATATCCCAAATCAAACAATTAGCTATTGTCCCAACCACCCCCATTTTTTCAATTTCTACCTGAGGGCAACAAATTCCACAAATTTGGCGGTCCCAGGCTTCACAAAAATTTTGCTTTTGTTTACAGAGTATAATGGCGCGAAACCATTGTTTACTAATAATATGAACACAAATCGTCGTTTTCCCGCTGTTTTGCATTTTCCTTAGCAAATGTATAATTATGTCCATTCTATTACGTATGTTACGTAGATAGTGTCTGTTGAATAACAAACTAATCAAGTCGAGTAGTTTGTACGCTATTTTATATTTTACTAATTAAAATACATTTTGTGACAATAATATATATTTCAGTTATAATTGTATCGCAAATTAAATTTTTTATAAGTACAAACTTTTTGTTATTCATTTTAAGTAGAAATTTTATTTTTACTATTTACACGCGTAGAATTAATTACGCACAATTTTTTTTTCTATCTATATTTTTTTGCCATTAATATTATCACTTCCTTATAATTACTACGTATTAAATATAATATAATTATTTATTTATAGAAATTTCGGAATTTGGAAAAAAATATTTTTTTGGTAATAATTAAAAAATATAATTTAATAATAATAACAATAGTTTTTGGAAGTTTCTTTACGAAAAAAAAATACCAATTTATAATTTAATTTTTCGAATTTAAGACAATTTTCAAATTTTTAATAAAATTTTACATAATACTAATTAAATTGGAGTAAATATAATTTTTTTATAATTTTTTAAATAAAATTCTTATAATTTCATAATATTTTTTTCATCACAGTATATATTTTTACACTATTTTTATGTACTACAAAACATTATTTCCTAAAAAACTTGTTTTTTTTCTAAATTATGAAATAGTTAAGTACCCACTAAAACATCTGGAGAAAAATGTGTAGCTAGTTACAAACAATATTTGATTGTTATCGTGATAATGGCATTTACTACATTGCTTCGGCAGTAAGTAATGTTAGGAATTTGGGTGCCGGCATTTCGCAGAATCGTCCACGGAGCGCGGTTCGCAACCGGCAACGCCCCGCCACTCCGCACAGCGAGCATCTATCCAAGTGTCTACCCGTATTATTAGAACGCCGGGCCAACATTCATAATTACCCTAAACAATTAAATAGTACACATGAAACAAACTCAATATCACTCACCAGAAAGTTTGTGCAAAACGCGATCCGTACGCGGCCGGCGAATTACACAATTTTACACAAGATTCTTCAGAATCTTCGACAAAGTTTTTTCCGCACACACTGCGTGACACTCACTGAGAATATGCGGTTGGTTATACAGTGTAAATTAAATACGGTACTTCTTCCGAGACCTCCGATTGAGTTTGTCAAACACTGAAACATTATTCGGGTGCGGGCCGTATCTAAGGGGAGCCGCGCGTGCTTTTCGTGTGGCGCCGTGAACACGACTAGTTGGCGTCGCGCGAGGTGCCGAGCGAGTAGCGGTCGCCGCTCGTCGCTGACGCGGCGTCCCCCCGCCCCGCCCCGCGCCGCCCCGCGCGCGCCGCCCGCTCCCGCTCCCGCGCCGGCTAATTCCTGCCATTCACGAATACTCTGAAAATACGCGAACTCCTGCCTGCCACTCGGACTCCACGACATCCCAGACCGTTCTTCTACACTTCGTAATTCTAATTCGAGAGGAATCACCGGTGGTTGCGAAAGAACGAGCCGAGTTGTCCGGCGTCTCGCGGGGAGGAGGGGCGCCGAGAAGGAAATCAGCGCAGAGCCATTCGACACAGTGTGGATGTGTGTGAACTGTGAAGTTGTACCGAGTTACGGACTGCGCGGTTTCTGTGGGTGGAAAATCGAGCTAGCTAGGTACTCACTCGGCCGACGGCCCTCCGAGGAGGAGAGTGTGCCGCTTTGTTGTCCCACAGCTGCCGATATCGAAGCCAGTCGGTCGGCATTCCTAAGTTGGCGGCTTATGGCGCGAAGCAGAAATACTTGAGCATGTTTGATGTATTGCTACGTATTATTTATGACTGAACGTCTGCGCTAACAATTAGCTGTCACTCTAAAGATGTCCAGTAATATGTAAAATATAATGAAACATGCACGGCCCTACGAATATAAATCTTATGTAAATTTCGCTCAGTATAATAAAAAAAGATTGCTGCTTCTTATTTTTTTTTATATTGTATGATAAAGAAATAGATTCAACAGTCTACAGTAGATACTATGTATAAGTACACTACATTGATTAAAATCAAGATTGCCACATTAAATAAATAGGCACATGTATGAATAATTTATTATAACTTGTGTATATTTACATAATGTATTCTTGTATCAGTAGTTGCTATGGTAACAAAATTCTACAATGTGTTCAATAATAAATAAACATTTTTACAGACACATTAACAAAACATAAAATGCGAAATTTCACATTAAAAAGCCTTTATTCTATATAATAATTTATAGTCTATGCGTCCACCACCCAATCCTACTTTCCCGCCATAAAGGTCATTGACCCCGGTCTCTTCGCGTTGCACCCACTGAAATAAAAAAAAAACTTGTTGACATTGCAAATATCACTAGTTATGTCTGAAGTTATTTTTTAAAGTTTATATAAATACTACGATTAATAAAGATCAATCATAGTCGTAGATACTTAGAAATACTTTTAAATAAATATGTATTTGAAAAAAATATCATGCTAAAAGTCCTTGATAAGGAAGAGAATCTGTTATATAGGTAGGTGGTTGTGGCGATTTATTTCTTTATATAGTACTTAATTATTCAATTAAATATGTGTAAATATGTTAACATTAAATTAAGATTAATTTTGCTTAAATTATACATTATACCTGCATAATTCGTAAGGTATTGGGGTTAATATTTGAATTTTTTAAAATCGTTAATGTTACTGTAAATTAGGTTCCAAGGTTGTCGTACGAAGACCTCCACTCATTCATGTATTTTATGATCTAAAATTATATTTTTTTTCTTAATTTAAGGTTATAATATATAGCTTATAAACATTTAATTGAGTAACTGAGGATCGCTATATGATATTAATAGTAATTATAAGGCGAATATTAAATGGCGCTATTTTTAACTAAAATTTAGAAAAGTTATCGGCATAGTCGTGTTCATATACATTTATGTAGATTATAGATAATTTAATAATGTTCGAAACGTTGATATTGAGATATATCATACGAAATTGTACTTAATATATTTGTTCAAAAATTGGTAAAATTTATTAATTAGGCAAGTAAAATTTAAATTATACATTTTTGATTGTAATATCTAATATTTTTTTATATGTTACCATGAAATTATATAGGATATTATTCCAATGGAATAAAGTATAATTTTAACAAGTGATCGTAAGCGGAAGCTTCTTATGCTGTAAGGGAGAGCAGAGGGGTTCGGGAATACGCCGCGTTCTGCTGCATTGCAGATATTACTGATAGGGATCGACCGTCAAAAATAAAGAAATAAATATATAATTTTATCTAATATTTCTAACTAACAATTAATATAAGTGATATCTGGTTTATAAATTGATAATTTAGTTGTAAGTTATATTTTTATCTTTCAATTTATGTTGAAATTAGAGAATTCATATATTTAATATTTGTATGATAATCATCTTGTATGTACACCTAAAGCTATATTTTGTGTGTACGATTATGTATCAAATATTTTATAAAAAAAAAATTTTACAAAAAAAAAAACAAAGCTTTTAGCATAATATTATTATTCATACTATCTCAATGCCCTTCTCTTTATTTAAAGTATTCATAACGTAATCTATGAGTTTGAATAAGCGCGTTATTCATTTAATTAGAAAAATCTTTTCGTAATTATGATAACTCAGCAAGCACACAACAGGATAGGCAGAGGGCCGAATTCTGGCGGCATTGCGTGTCGAGTGGTGAAACTCAGCGCCGCAGTTTGCCTCGACACCAGAGCGAAAAAATAAAAATATATATTTCAAAGGATATTTCATCTTCTTGAGTGGGGATCGAACCCACAACCAGTCGCGGTAACAATCACACACCTGCCTCACGACTGGCGTCTATATGATAACTTTAAAGTAACAATAATAAAAACGGAAGCGTTCGTTGCGTAAGTCCCATAATAATATTTGAATAAAAAGTAGTTTTCTTGCTTAAGCAAGCCGTTTGCAAAACCATAGTGAAATTAGATCAAGCGCCCCAGTTACCGTAACCCTTTCAGGGAAAGTACCCTTCAATTAATTTCACATTCATTCGACCCCCCGACAAAAAATGGATGTGCAGGAACTGAAGTATACTGTCGTAACTAGCTGACTTTGGCAGACAGTATCTTGTAATAGCAACGTTTATTTTAAACCTTGTAAACTCAATAACAAGAGGCCATATTAAAGTATTATTATTATTATTATTTGCTATTATATTGGCTTTACGATATATATATCCTTCATATAGCAGGGTGAACGGAGGGAATCTGGGAACCTAGTATTTAGATGCTCCGCTACAATTAAGACATTGCGTTCACCATTTTCCGCTGAATTCGGAGACTGCGTGTTGAGTGGCGGAACTCAACGCCGCGCCTCGTTACCAGAGCAAGAAAATGAATATATTAAATAATTAATTTCCTCAAGTAGGAATCGAACCCACAACCTGTTGCGTTTACAGTCGCACGCTTGTGCCCCTGCGGAACAACTGGTCTCTTATTAAATTATGATAATTAAAAAAAAGCGTATTGTCATTTAGTGAGGGTTGTTCCCGTCATAATCCGCTCAGCTCATCATGTTTAGGGTTGACGTTGCGCGCGTCATATTATATAATATATAGAGTTTGACAAAATGACAAATAAGACGTTTTATTATGACAGGTCAAGTAGAATGCAATTTTTATTTGACTGGGTCAAATTTACCTGTTGTAAATTCAATTTGAATGCAATTTTATTTGATTGGGTCACATTTATCTGTTGTAAATTCATTTTTCATTAGGGACCGCCGTAAAACTTGTAAAGTGTTTTAATTGCCTCGTAAATTTTGGGTCCCGGGTTCTTATCCGATATTTTTAAATAGTTATAATGTTAATGATTGGGCATTAACGTGTCGGTTGTGGGTTCTGTTCCAATTCGTGGGAGTGAATTATTATTTATTAATATTCGTCGCTCTGGTACTAAGGTAAAAGCCTGGCTGCATTGCGTGTTGAGTTTCACTCAACACGCAATGCCTCCAGAATTCGGTGGAAAGTGGAGAAAGGAGTGTTTTATAACTAGGTTCCGTCTATTAGGGTCCCTATTCTGGAGCATATATGCTGTATACAGCCTGACCCTGAAAGAAAAAAAATTATTTTAACCGAACCGAACCGTTACATTTTAACCGAATTTATTTAACATAATTTATTTATATTATTGACTATATATACAATATACAAGATTTTTGATGATTACCTATACGAGGAATTGTGATTTATCGAATCAATATCTTTTATTTATAAATTTTAAACGACAAAATTTATTGTATACTTACTGTCTCCAGCTTATAGAATTATAGAAAAAAATGTTTATAGCCATGCCTATATTCAAATAATGTAACTAAAAATAAGATAGTCATTTGATATCGAGTAATCATAATCGAAACATAAATTATGTCACTTTAAATAGTTTCTTTGAAGATAAATAAATAAAAACGTGATACATTAATTAGGCCGTTATGACGCAGATGTTCAAGGATGCGACTGTAAACGCGACGGTTCTGAGTTCGATTTCTACTTGGGGGAATGAAAAATAAAATATTTTCATTTCTACGCTTAGGTGACATGCAATGCGCGGCGTTGAGTTCTGCCTCTCAATGTCTCCAATTTGGGTGAAGATCGGATTACCTTGGCACCAGGTTCACTCTGCCTTCATTGCTATATGTCAAGCCAGCGTGAAGTTTTGTTTTTAAATTTTTATACTAAAGGTTCAGGCCATTTTGAAATGATTGTTTAAAAAATATATTTCATTTACTAACGATTAATTGTACTGTTTATTTACACTAAATTATTTTTGCTTAGTCTGCTAAAAACGAGATATACTAAACTATCAAATCCAACAAAAAAATACATTATAAAAAATAAGTAAATATATTGAGGCCTTCGTGGCGCAGGGGCAAAAGGGTGTGATTGCAACGAGACTGTTGTCGATTTGATCCCACTCAAGCGAAGAAATTTAGTATTATTCTACTGGGTGTTTAAACTCTACGTTCCCTCTGCCTACCGTGCTGTGTGCGGGACACAGCGTGAAGCTGATTTAATTTTTTTTAAGTAAATACATATTTATTCAAAAAATATAATACAACGCTTAAGTGAAGTCAGGTTAAATATACTACTTTGTACGACTTAAATGTACTAATACGATAACAACAAATAAAATTGTTTTAATGAATTGCAAATTCTAATATTACATTTGTTCAGCGATTTGGAGTGTTAACGACCTTACTGGATAGGCTGTAATTTTTACAATATTTTATTTATTACTATGCAATAGGTACTTTATCTATTGTTATATAATTTATTGACCTTTGACTTACAAAAACTTGTGCTTTAAAATAAATGAACACTTTTTAACATTGGGTGTCGGGACTTAAATAGGCATAATATATATCTGTATAATATGTGGCCGTAGTGGTGCAGGGGTGACTGATGCGGTGGTTTTAGTTTTGCGAGATGGTTGTGAAAAGACTATGTCCAAAATTGGGTGTTGTGTGGAGAAAGGAGTGTCTTATCATTAGCAATCTAGTTTTAGGACACTTCATAGAATAGCGGGGTTGCCATATGTGTGATACAACGTGTAAAAATCATCAGCTTACATAGTAAAAATGCATCTGTTTACTTTGCGTGATGAGTGCCAGGACTCAACGCCGCGCTCAGTCTCGTTACCAGAGCGAGTGAGAATCGAATGTACAATCGTCGCTTTTACAGTCTAACGCTTGTGCCTCTTCGCCACGACGGCCTTATATAATATTATAATATAAAAATAATAAAACATATTGTTCTTGTTAATAGCTTTAAAAAAATGTTTGTTGAATTTTACACGGAAATAAAAAAAAAAGATTTGGTTAAAAATTAGAGAGCATAATAATAAAAGAAAAACGGGTTACATCTATCAACCCTAATACCATTTTAAATTCACATCCGCGTTACACTCGTAAATTTAAATTTGTATGAAAATAATATAAACATGGATGTATTTTATTTTTAAATAAACTGTATAAATCACGCCCTTAGCTTGGGGTGGCAACGGCAATTTGTCGGTATTCTAAAGGGATTAACATCGTTATGTGTTAGAAAGTTACTAAGCCATTTTTTGTTCTTATACTATTCTTTATACAAGAATGGACAACTGCTTTATTTTTAATATTCTATGGTTATTTATATTAAAAGAGGGGAAAAATGTGGGTTAGTGTTAAAGTGACAAATTGGTGGCGCATGCACTGTGCACTAAGCTAGGTTTAAGTACTAAACACTATTAATGGTTGTATTGTAAAATTAAAACTGGATTTTAGACTTTCCAGCTGAATAGCGCTAGTGTAATCTATACGTATAATAAAAGTGTAAGTGATCGCTGTATGTATACGGAAGCTAAGCTAAGCTTAACCGATTTGAGTGCAATTATCACTAATGTATTTTGGTGAGTTTCTCTTAACATTTAGTGTTGGTTTCGGTTCATAAATAAAAAAGTTATGCCAATACAAAGTATTTGGTTCGACACTGCTAGTAAATAATTATTTTATTGAATTGGCTGAAACTTTATTTCTTAGAATATAGATATTGTCTTTAAAATGATAAAGTTATTACAATAAGTAAATAATTCAGATTGTTTAATTAATAATTGTGTATTTCTAGCGGGCGAAGCCGAGAGCGGGTCGCTAGTTCATAATATAAAATATAGAAAGAAGCTTAAGTATCACATATATTTTTTAAAATCACGTAACGTGGTACGTTTTTGTTTTGTTTTCTGTTAAAAAAAAATATTGCGCTGTATCCTGCATACTATAGCAGTGCAGACAGAGGGAACCTAGAATTCAGACCAAGTCTTGTTATCATAGCGAGAAAATGAAATTAAGTCGTACCCACGAGTGGAAATCAAAACCACAATCGTCGCGCTTATAGTCAGATGCTGTGCCACTGCGCCACGACAACTTTCAATTTATGAAAAAATCTTAAAAAATTATAAATAAAATATTCCTAATTATATATTAATGTGGACTTTAATAAAAGTCCTTGTTATATAAATTAACTTAAGTTCTTCACGTACTTTATAATTGCTAAACATCCTTATAAATAGATAATTTAATTTTAACACCTTGCAACGATTCCCACGCATGCGTTTAATAGTCAAATAATACAGTTTCTTCTTCATACATTATACAATTACCCATATTCATAACTATTGTCGTTCCATCAAAGTTTTGATACTACACACCTGCACACCTCTATGTAATATCGGGGAGAAAAGTGTAAATTTAAATAATATATGAAAAAATAATTATCTGTATATACTTAGTTTATTTCTTGATTTTTGAAAATTATGTTGTTAAATGAAACTATTCTAACCAGGAATTGGAAGCTCTATTGCGCTGGAACGCGTTTTAAAAAAAACCTTACCTTTTTTACCTACAAACAAAACTAACTAATAAGTATACAGCAAATGTAATTACTAATGTTTCAAATTACAAATATAAATAATACTGCATTAAAACTTTTGAAGTGCACTCTAAATTGACGTTTATTGTAGTGATGAAAAAGTGTTTCCTATAAGATGCTTCATAATTATTGAAGCTACAAAATAATAAACTTCACTACGTATGACATTTCCTGGCAGAATTTTTCATTCTCCATAGCTGTGTTATTTTAAAAAAAATATCGATATTTCGTGAATGATGTTTTGAGTAAATTGTACATTTTTTTAATAAAGTTTTTTTATATATAATTGTAAAACTTATGTCATAAACTGTACTTAATTTTAACTATACCAAATACATCTGCACGAAAAACCATAATTGAATCGTACCCATTACCTGGCCATTGACAAAGGCAGTATAACTTTCACAATACTGATGTTATACCTGTAATTTAACTTACAATCTTATCTTTTTATCTTTTATCTGTATATTTATTACCTGGCTAACACTAAATGAGATATAAATAAGTGCTACTTTGACAGCTTTATAAATTTTAAAAGCTTTAATAAGCTCTTTTTTATTATTAGTAAATTGCAGTTTTTTTAGCTTAATGCTAGTCCAGCAGGTAGGTAGGCAGAATGTAGCGTTAGAATACTCTCTTCTTCTTTTTCCCAGTAAGCCCTAAGTTATTTATTATCTTAAGAGAAAATTAAACGACTCTAAAACATATCACTATTCTCCCAATGCTAGCACCGAACAGTCGTCTCGGTGTCAATCAAGACACTTCTCTATCCATCCATCTCAATCTCAAAAAAATCTATAAATTACACGTTACTAACACCTTACCATTTCGATGTATTTAAAAACGTTAAATTAACACAAATATTTATAAAGAATTTTGCATTATCACTATTTTTTGGAGTTGACTCGCATCCATGTAAGCATATTGCATTCCATATTATACTTTAGGTTGGAGATTTTGTTAACAGATTATATAAATCTAAAGATCCACAAAAGTATCTAAAAAATAAAAGTAAAATTTAAATCAATTCCTTTTCAGTTAAGCTAAAAATAAATTTCATTGTAAAACATCCACCAAGCAACGCGTAATTTCTCAAAATCTTTAAACTTAAAGGCACTGGATCTCCAAAGGCCAGGTAAAATAAAAGCGATAAATAAACAATACGGATCCCAGTTAAAAGAACAATGGCGTTAAATAAAATGGTTTTTTTTTTACAAAAAGAGAATTATCCTGTCATACACAGTACTGTACTGTATTGTAAAAATACTTTAGAATGTCTTTTGATGTTTGCGAAATATTGTATCTTCCTTTCATTGTTTTTGGTTTTCATAGAAAATATAATTATTTTTTATTTAAATAGAGTTTTCGTTATAAAAGTGTGTATTATGAGCTTTTTTTTAAGAATGTAGTAATCAAATTCTTCATTTTTTAATAAATATAACATAAAGAGATTGTAAAATAATATCCTACTTATATTTATCAAGACAATTAGAACATATTTGTTCAAATCACACACAGATATTAACATTATAATATCTAATGCCAGAATATTTAATATAACCACACAAAACTAACTACAAAAGAGCCAAATAAATGATATCCCAACCACATTCAATATCGAGCAAGAAAAAATATATTTCAGCTACAAATATTCTCAGCAGAGCAAAATGCTTCCTATACAGCGTCCTTGATCCCACGCACTATCTGCCAGTGACCTTGTACAGTTCCGCCCTTATCGACTGGGATAGTGACGTCACTTGCCAAATGATACAAGTTATAAAAATTTCGGTTATATTTTATTTTTGGTATTTGCTGTTGTTATGTGGTCTTGATCTATCTAGGCATGTTTAATTTTATGAGGTCGATACGTGACCTAATATAAAATTAATTTACTTGGTTTATTTGTTAGTTAGAAATTTTCTTTCTGAGAATTGAATAGAAAACATATTAAAACTATCAAGAAGCTTTTGACAAGTATATGATTAAATACAATGATAGAGTGCTCGATTTTCCTACTCCTTATATTTTAAATATTTTAAAATTGGAACTAGTCGAACAAAAGCGTTGAATTATATAAAAAAAATGACATAAAAGCACATTGCACTCTATTTTCACTGTCTCCCGGTGACATCCGAGATGCATGAAGATAAACAAGGACAAAATAATAATAATTGTAAATTAATACCTACCTTGTGAACACAGATAGAATATCAAACTAGAGTTTACCTCGAATTTTTATTAAACATATTTTATCGACTTTGAACCACTTACAATCGACAATACGAGTACTTACGTCACTACGAATAAAATAAGCCAATTGGCAATCATCTGATGTTCTGACAACTTTTGTAATGTTAATAAAAACAATTAAGTGGCCAGCCGTATGAATGGAGATGTGGTATTTAATTTATCATATCCGTATAAAATTATTCGTATTATACTTGAATAGGAACTAGATGTAGGTATCCTTCTTTGGCATATACTAGTGGCCGCTGCTTCAATCCTAGGCTTGTATTTCTAAACTGCTCTCAAGTCTGAGACCGTTCTTAAGATGGCGTTTTCATTTAAAAATCACATGTCTATAACACTTGGTTCCCATGTTCTCTCTGCCTATCCACTACCACCACCCTAATATTTACGGGATACGGCCTGAAGCTAAAAAAGAAATTAATAACTAAATAATAATAACAATTCCAAAGTACATTTGGCGTAATAAACGATTAAATTGTAAAATGATCGGTTGAACAGAAACATTTTTGTTAGTGATCTATTTCAAGAGCACAAAGGGCTATTCAGAAAGCTTTTAGTATTGCTCCAAAAATTTCATAAAGCTCAGATCAAATAATACTTGTCATCATTAGATCGTAAATAACGTGTATGTATTTTAAAGTTATATTAATAGTGAGAAAATTGTACTTTTGTTTACGATTTACTGATTTCCTAATTTTTTTTTCGATTTTGTTAATTATGAACCTACCCTTGTATTATTTAAATATCACTTATGTTTAAGATCCAATCACTGAGTTATAGGGATGAAACAATGAAAAAGTTAATAAGAGTATGAAAAGAATTTTGTATATGTGGCTATACAAAATTCTTTTCATACATTATATTTAACCGTCAGTAAGGATTTTTTTTCATATTTGTTTTAAATCATCACTTTCATATTGAAATAGCCAATAATACCTACCTATTATTGTCTGTTTTTTATTTTTTTATCAAGAACTATTTAACCAGAGGCCAGTCGTGGCACAGCGGCACGAGGTGTGACTGCAAAATCGACTGGTTGTGGGTTCGATCCCCACTCGAGGAGATGAAATATTTACTTAAATTTATATTTCCATTTCTGCGCTCTGGTGTCGAGGCTAAGCGCGGCGTTGAGTTCTGCCACTCAACACGCAATGCCTCAAGAATTCGGCAGAAAGTGGGGAACGGAGTGTCTTAACCGTTCCCTCTGCCTACCCTGCTGTGTGCGGGATACAGAGTGAAGCTGATTTTTTTCAACTATTTAACAATGATATCTCTATATCTCTATCTCTATATATAATAAGACAGTAAACATATTTTGTCTGTACATTTAGTAATTTTGACTGAAATGGATAGAGGGACACTTAAAAAGACTAATAGAAAGCAAAAAGATTTTTTTTGAATTTCTTGTCTGTCTGTCTGTCTGTCTGTCTGTCTGTCTGTCTGTCTGTCTGTCGACATATTGTTGTCCGCATTTTTCTCTGAAACTACTGAACCGATTTACTTGAAAATTTCACCAATTGCTTTGTTTTAACTCAATTTAGGTTCTAAAGTTTGGTTCATCAAAATCGGTTCATTAAAAAAAAAGTTATCGTCATTTGAATGAACTCAAGGCATTAGCTTGCCAGCGAATGTTATATAGAAATCGCGCTGGTATGACCCTGGCTAAAGAATGACGTTCGAAACGTCTGGGTTATATGATTGTTGATAAAAATATATATTTTTGAAGCACTATTATATAATATTTTATACAATAAAGTAAACAAAATTGAATTGTTAGTGGAGATTACCTTCATTAATCATAACAGTTAAGTTTAAGTCGTAATTAATTCAACACAGAGATAAAAAACGATCTTGAAAGTAATATCAAGTAAATACAAAGATATTTTGGTTGGTTCGTTCATATAATATATGTAACTAATTTAAAAACTGTACAGGAGTTAATATGCAATTAATACAGTTATTTTACAAAGAATATTATGAATCCTACAACCTAAATTAAACTATTCACTGACATCAGCACATTTAACAGAGTTTTAGAATTATGATGAGACGTATATTATATAGGTAAAAAGAACATAAAGTTACAAAAATATATACGTGTAATACATAATTAGCTTTATGTATATTTTATAAATATCAGATATCAACAATGGTCGTATTTTTTTATTTAAAACAATCAAAAATTCTTTGACGATAATGTCGTAAAAAAATCATATTAGAAGTCATTATAGTTGTCAATCAATTCTGCTTATTAAATCAATAATCATGTATTTTAAGCGGGCGAAGCCGTGGGCGAGCCGCTAGTACATAATAAAATTGTAACTAATCAGTGTCTGTATGAAAAAATCGTTATTGACATCAATATAATAGAACCCTTATTTTTTTTATAGCGAACGATTTGCTAGTGATTATTATAGATTTAACATTCGCCCTAATAAATTATTCAATTAAAAAAAAAAACGGAATGTCTTAAATTATTGAATAGTATGTTTATATTCTTCCCATATTTGTACTGTACAACATATAAGAGCAAAAAAAACTTTTACATAAACTCTTTTAACATTCACATACGAACAAGGAAAGTATTGCAGGGATTCCTTTAACTTATTGAGACATGGTTCACTTGTCTTTGAGTGGTAGGCACTTGAGTTACCGACGCGACGTCTATAGATGTAAAGATAACTACTTAGAAGCACCTTTTTAATTTCAACCGTTGGATCTTATAACCATTTTGAGTTTTTTTAGTAATATATCTTGGGGCCAGGTGTAAGAAATAAAAAATACACCGGTCAAGTGCGAGTTGGAACCGCCGATCGGGGATTCCGTACCAATTTCAGGACTGTTGGTCAACGGGAAGTACAATTTATAAAAGCTGACACACTTTAGTACACGGACAAACGCATGACGGTCTTAAATTTATTACAAAATACTGATTAATTGGGAGTTAGACTTGTCCACCCAGACTTCCGTACGAATTTCAGGATTGTAGGTCAACAGGAAATACAAGTTTTAAAAGTTGACAAACTGAGGTTTACAGCCATATGCACTCATGTAACGAACTACAAATATAAGTTTGTAATTATTTTTTTCTATGTTATATCTAGAAATTTTCATTTTCGGATCTTTCCTGTATGTGTAGTGTAAGTTTTGACTTCATGCTAAATTTCATAATTGTAGGTCCACGGGAAGTACCCTAGATTTTGATTACTCGGTGAATAAATAAATATATAAAGGTAATAAATATTCAGATATTTTAATTGTGCTGACATATAAGCTTAATTTTTTATTTTATATATTATGCCGCGTTATAAATCGTAGGAAGATAAACCTAGAGAAAGGCTTCCCTGTCCTTCAGCTTTCTCGATATTTCCGAATCAAAAGCTCCACGTTATTAGAATCCTCGAACGAGATTTAAATTCACTGGCACTGTAAAAAGTCACCAACGCTACACACCCCAAGTTTGCTACGACGTTGCTAATATCTTGACATAGGTACATTTAGCTACACGCTTTGTCCCGCATTTAGCAGCACAAACAGAGAGGACCTAGTGATAAGACACTAGACACTAGTTCTAACTTTATCTCTACAATTCACTCTTTGTCTCATTCGAGATTCTGCTTATTGAGTAGCGGGACTCAACGCCCAAATAAATAATAAAAAATAATGTTCATTAAAAAGAAAACTTAAATTCTATCTAAATATAAATATTTTTTATGTAAATACCAACATATACCCTTAAAGATTGGAAAATAAGGTTTCGTAACAAGCACGAGATAAGTTAATACAATATTTGTAGAAGCCGGAAATCGTAGGAGTGGCCTCACTATTAGTTTACGATAAATTGCCTGAACAAACGCTACTCGATGATTACTATACGATAAAGGGTTCATTCATACCATTGCAAAGGTACACTCAGGTGAGATTTGATTTACTTGAATTGTGTGAAATGTGTGAGCGTTTTGTAATTATTTTATATGAATGTGTGAGTAAGAAAAGCTAATTTGAGGCTTGAGGTGGCATGTGTCTGTAAACGTGACAGATTATGGGTTCGATTTCCACTTGAGGAAATGAAATATTTTCAGTTCTTCGGTCTGGTGTCGAGGCAAAAACGCTCCATTGAGTTCCGCCACTCAACACTCACTCAATGCCTCTAGAATTCAGCGGTAAGTGAGGAGTTGAGTGTCTGACACTAGGCTCCCTCTGCCAACCCTGCTACATGTGGGATACAGCGTGAACCTAAAAAAAACGTGAAAATACAAAAAAGAAGTTAGTTTAAAACGTATATAGTTATTGATATGAACGTATGGCTCAGCGATCAGAGCGCTTGGACGGTATCCAAGACGCGCGGGTTCAAATCCCGCTTTTATATTTTCAAAAAAGTAAAAATAATTTGGCTACTCTATAGATAAAAATACAATTACGAGGCTAATACTAATCCTAGCAATTATACAAAAGATGATATGTTGCAATCGATAAGCCGGCCTGATTCAAAATGGACTTAAAATTTTACATCGATACCTTATCGAGACCGATAAAGATTTACAATTCTAATAATTTATAAGTAATTGGGTTAAATAAGATAGATATGGCCATTACGTCAGGTTTTCTTGTATTGGGGAAAAATTAAAAGAATGCCGCACCTTAGTATTTTATATATAAAAACTTTATATTTTAATATGAATACTTAGTATTTTATATTATATAGAGTGTTTTAGGCTTCTCCCGCGACGACCATACGATTTTCTAGCGGGTAAGTGAGCAAATGTGTGATTTACGGCATCATCTTTAATTTTACTTTTTTCTAATATAATGTGTATGTTTTAGACATATATTTCTCCTAAATCACTTTATATATTGGTAAAAACTGAAATATAAGAATAAATCAATAAAATAGTTAAAAAGATAGAAACGTGCATCGCCGGGAAACTATATAATTTAATACAATGTAAAGATATGATTTTAGTTTCCTATAGTCTATACTAATATTATAAAGTTGAGGTGTATGTGTGGTTGAAAACCTTAAGAACTTACTGGCTCTCTTTGAAAAAATCTTTTTATTTTGGATAATTTATTACTCATACATATTTCCATTCAACCAAGAGAAAAAACTGCCGGTAAAAGCTCAGATTAATATTTTTAATATTAATACTATAATATTTTAATATATATTTGCGGCATTGAATTCCGTCGCTCAACACGCAACGCCTCCAGAATTCAGCGGAAAGTGCGGAACGGAGTGTCTAGGTACACTAGATTCCTTCTGCCTACCCTGCTGTATACGGGATACAGCGTGAAGCTGATATATTCGGCGTATTTCATGAAAGGAAATAATACGTTACGCTGCAACGATGTCAATATATTTATGTTAAGACATTTTTTTAATAAAATGAAATTTTATATTATTTATATTTAATAATAATGTCGAAGTGCGATTGTTCGGATTTAAAGGACTAATAAAAATTGCGGATCAAAATTTCTAACATAAAATACTTTATTGTAGCGACCATATGATTAACTGACTGAATGACAAAAGTTGATATCTATGTATGACTAATAATTTGACATCATTTTTAATTGGTTATCCTGGCGCAGTATTAGATTTTAATTATTTTTGGTTTTAGAGTTCCGTATCTTAAGAGGTAAAAATGGAACCATTATTGGATCGCTTTGTTGTTCGTCTGTCCGTCTATTGACACTGTTTTTCTTAAAGTCGCGTTGAGGCATCAAGCTGAAGTTAATACCAAATATTTAGGTCTACGGTCACATAAAAAATCAAGCTTCTAAGTTAATGCGATCAAAAGATATGAAAGTTTATACATCGTTTTTGTTATAGTTTAAATGAAATTCGTTGCGTAATCGAAAATCTTAAACTACTTCCCGTGGACTTACAGTTATAATATAAATTTATTAAAAAAAATATATAGCAAGCTTAATATTTATAACTTTCATAAATTGTGGTCCCCGTTAACCTACAATACTGAAATTAGTACGGAACTTTCGGTGGACGAGTCCGATTCGCACTTGGCCGGTATTTTTTTCGCGCTAGTTCGATAAAGCACGACCTCGGCTTTGCCAAGCGCGTGTATCGTCAAAACATTAGATTCAACGGGTCATAGACATATTTAAGATATCTACATTTATCTATGTGGGTACATGATGAGTAGGCTTAGGTACAATTTATGACACAAATATGATAAAAATTATAGTCATAATAATATTTTTTCCGATAAAATCCCTAAAAAGTTAACGCTTAAAGCGAAAGCGACACTTTTTAGGTATTTTGTCAAAAATGTCATCAATAATCACGAAAATCAAAGTGTTATTTTATTATTTGCCTTTTAAGAGGCCAGTTGTGGCGCAAGGGCACAAAGTGTGACTCTTTGCAGCTACTAGTTTTGGATTCGATCCCCATTCGAGGAAATAAAATATTTATTTAAATTTGTATTTCAGTTTCTTCGCTGTGGTGTCGAGGCAAAGGGCGTCGTTGAGTTTCGCCACTCAACACGCAATGCCTCCAGAATTCGGCGAAAAGTGAAGAACGGAGTGTCTTAACACTCTGCACACAGCAGGGTAGGTACAATCTGCTTACCTTGCTGTGTGCGGGATACAGCGTGAAGCAGGAAAAAAAGCCTTTTAAGCCCGTTCTTTTCATAATATGTTAGCAAAATATCAGTATATTATTACCTAATCAAACATACGTATTTGTCCCACAACTGGTTATGATTATATCGAATTCCTACTTCTCGTCGGACAACATGTCAAAACTTGACAACTTTCATTGGAGAAAATGTCTGGGGCGTGGTCAGTTTCCTCTTTGAACATTAGACGAGCTAATTTACTACTGTATTGCATTTTGATTTATTCGGGGCTATCGAGATAAATTTTATTCAGGGCTATCGAGGAGAATTATTAGTATTTTCCTGATTCAGAAGACAAAGCGCGGCGTGGAGTTCCGCTACTCAACGCGCCAATCCTGGAATTTGTGCAGAAAGTGAAGTACAGAGTGTCTCAGAGAGAATTTTTATGTTAACGACAGCAAAATAAGATTTTGCAATTTAAAAACATACGATAACAAACAAACCGACGACTACCGGTCCTGCTTTACTGGTTATATAGGTCTCTATTTCCATTCTTTCTGCCTCTGTAATATATTAACACTTTACGAGTTCCAAGTATCTTATATTAAAGCAATCATACCAGCACAGAACAACTAAACACGTACCAACCTTCATCCAATGGTTACACAACATCGATAATAAACATACTAACAAAGATAAATAACGTTTCTCATGCCACAATATAAGGCAAATATTATCACAAACTAGGGCCATTCACTTGTGTACACTTCATGGAGTTCGTAGGGCGTGAGCGAATAAAGTTTTATAGTATTAATATTATGTATTTATATATGTGTAATATTATATTATGTTTAGTAAGATAGGAGAAAATAGAAAAGAAAAACAGCTTCATGTTCTTTCTCGCAATTCAAACCTAGTGTCAAGACACTTTGTTTTCCGCTTTCATCGCATATAGAGTGACAGGGCTCTAGGCCACAGTTTATCTTACCAGACAGGAAATAAATATAATTCTTTGTCCAGAATCCTGATCGAACCATCACGTTTGCAGTCAAACGATGTCCGTTTGCGCCATTACAGCCTATATATAGTAAGGGGTAAGAAAGGTAAAAGAAAACTCATAATATATGCCTCAATTTTAATTTATTTATTTACATATAAATAACTGAAATCAACAAAATTACTCTTAAAAATGGCAAAGCTTTCTTGTTGACGATATGTTAATTTATCATATACGTATATTATACAAAAAAAATATACAATGTTACATCTTTTCTCTAATATGGACGAGAATAGGAACCATGATGTCATGATATTTTGAAATTTTCATCATCATTTCCTTCTTACAGAAGATACGACGATTTTTATTTTATTTTTATTTTCATTATTATATATATTAAATAAATAAATAATCGTAGTATCGTCTGTAACATTTATAAATAATAAATAATAGCTTACAACTACAAATAAATGACTTTATCATTGTATAATGTAATGTAAAGTTTATAAGTTTAAATGTATTTATATAAAAAGGCCATTTTTTTATAAAAAATATAGTTTACATAACATGAAAAACATTATTATATCTTACTAATATTATAAATGTAAAAACTTGTGAGGATAGATGTTAATTCAACTTTTACACAAAAACTACTGAACGATTTTGATGAAATTTTCTTGCTTATGTTGCAGAGTAACACATAGGCTACAAATTATGTAAAGATTTAATAATTTGGCTATAATATAATAAGCGGGCGAAGCCGCGTTTCAGAAGCTAATGTGTACATTAAAAAATAACACAAAGGTCAGGTCTGCAGAATTAATCTAGTTTAGCAATGAATAATAACCAAAAGATACGAGATAGCGAAATGGACAAAGGCTTTATTCGAAGCACTCTATTTTGTACAAGCCATTCATTTTTCTATGTTGCGTGTTTGATGGCAGTTTCTAACGACGGGCCACATACGCTCAGGCTGCATACGATCTAACGATATATCGTGTAGTGTGGATTTGATTTTTGCTTGGTAGCTAAAATAAATCAAAAAATTCGTTTACTTTGTTTTGTTTAGTGATTGTTATTATAGAATGATTTCTTGAGATTAAAAGTCCATATATATTTTTTACAAAAAGTATATAAGGAAAGTATATAAAAAGAAGAATAGAGAGTGACCGTTTTGCTGAAATTAAATTATATTTTATTTTTATTTTTGACCTGTAATGTATTTGTAGGTTCTGCTTCTATCTCTATTCAATTCTTGTTTTCTGTTTCACATGACTCTCTAAATTGGACAAAAATTAGGAAGTATCTTATATAGGTTTTCTACGTACTGTGTCAAATATGAGACATACGTAAACATAAAAACATTCAGAATTTTCAAAGACATTTATTTATTCGAATCAACAGTATCTTGGCTTTAAGGAAATTATGCATTTGAGATGAAAGAGTTGTAAAGTCAGTGCTGTCAGTCAAACTGCTAATAGTATTTCAAAATATACACTGTGGGTGATGCAATTTAGGGATTGCTGTACTGTATGTTGTACTATTAACTACTACAAGGCTACGAACTATATTTATTCCATCCAGTCGTGACGTTTACTAACAAATGGCAGGTCTGCTGTGTTATGTACAAAATATTTTCAGTTTCTACATAACACAGCAGAATGTCTGAAAATAAATGAAGGTTTTGTATTCAAATTCTATTTTCGATAATGGTCATATTTGTACAAAAATCTTTATGCATGGTAGGCAGAGGAAAGCTAGTGTTTTGACACTGCTCTTTCTATGCACCGTTCAGTTTTTGAGACATTGCGTGTACGCTGCACTTTGTCTTGTTACCAGAGCGTGAAAATGAAATTAATTCATTTCCTCGAGTTGGAATCGATCCCACAACAGATATACATACACTCATAATTAAGATTTCCCAATATGTCAACGAAGGATATTTTTTTTTAATAAAATGCCACTATGTAAAGGTATATCTTCACATTTTTATTTGAGACTGGGCAATTGGGAACCCAGTGTTAAGACACTTCGTTCTCATTAAGTCACTTTCATTTCGCTCTCTTCGGTGAATCCTGAAGACTTTTAGGGGCTGAGTGGTATACTACCTGCTCTGTACTTATTCTACAAAAAGCTTTATATTAATGAAGATATAAATATATACATATATAAAAGACATTCCTCGTCGTCTCTAGTGTAAACAAGTCCCTACGTTTCCTAACTGATTAAATATAACATATCTATATAAAAGTATTTTGTTTACACAGTTGTCTGTCGCAACGTTTCTAAAGCAAGTGGGTTAAATAATAGACTTCCTCAAACAAACCATGAATTCATTGTTATAACAAAAAAAATTAAAGACTCCCGGGTCATTGACCTTTTAATTAATATATCAAAAAAAAAACTTTACTTAATTTCAAATTGTATTACTAAGTATAAGTAAATTTAACTTTCAATTGAATTTCTTTGATATTTTATTAATTAACTCTTTTAGCTCTTGTAGAGCTTTTTTGGTATGTAAGCTAATTTTTAATTTGAAACAATTAAATAATTTAGGGTATTGTAATAAGACTCTAATAAATATTTCATAAAGCAATTAAATAGTGGAGGCCAGTCATGGCGCAGTAACACAGTGTTTGACTGTAAACGCGACAGGTTGTGGGTTTCATCCCCACTCGAGGAAATTAAATATTTAATATTTTGGTACGGAAGCTGGGAGCGAAAGTCTTAACGCTAAGTTCCCAGGTTCTCTCTGTCTACCTTACTATGCAAAAGATACAGAGTGAAGCTAATAAATAAATAAACATTAAATAGTGTTACGCTGGCTCTTCTCTGTATATAACTCGGAGTTGGTACTTTCTGAAGGACTGACAATACTGACATTTAATATTAATTAACTTTCATTGATTAATTTATATAGCTTGTGGTATAGGATCTAATGGAATTAAAATTTGATTTGATTTTAAAATAAACAAAATTACTTTTTTGCGTATTACACAACTAAATGTTTCATTCATATAACTTTGGACGTAAGAGCGGTTTTAAATATCTAATTTTATCATATGAATTGGTCTGCATTATTGTAGTGGTCTTCCACAGAACCCGCTTGGCTTATAATATAAAAAGTACAGGTCAATATACTTTTGCAGGTATGTTAACATATCTATGTTTTTTTTTTAAATTTGCCTCGACACCATAGCGAACTAATGAAAAATTTTAAATTTCATTTTTTCGAGTGGGAATTGAACCCAGAACTTGTCGTCTTACATATTACAGTCACACGCTTGTGTCCAGGCCCAACAATTGGCTTCAATTGGATTCTACATTTTTGACAATAATCGCATAAAAATATTTCTTTTCCCCTAGTTTAAAAATCTTGTCGTTTATTCAATGGAAGTAATGAATATAGATATTTATTTTTCCTTTTATCAACCAGTAATTTTGGAAAAAAATCTGAATCTTTAGCTAAAAATCTGAGCTTTTGTCTTAAATATCTCTTTCATTATTTTTTTGTTTCCGCTGTAACCCGTATATAGCAAGATAAATAGAAAGAATCTACTGTAGTGACGCTTCGTTCCACACACAGCATTCCTCATTACCAGCACACGAAAATGTAAATCATTCATTCCTCTGAATGGGAATCGAACCCTCAATTCTCGTGTTCACAGTCCAAAGCTGCGCCACGAGAGTCTCATCATTCATACAATAACAATATTACTTCAAAACAACATAATACTCCTGTTAAATGAATCTATTTTAACCGGATTAATCGCCTATATACATACAAATATACACAATTAATCCGGTTAAAATAGTAAGTATCCGGTTAAAATAGTATAGTTTCATCTAAAATGTATAATAATCATGAAAATCAAAGAACTTATCAACATAATATTCCACCAACAACGCAATGGACGTCGGCACTAATGCAAGAGTTCTATTCGCGTCCTTCCATCTGGCGATCGATAAAGCACTGGGGGTATTTTAGACCCCCTATCGTAGACCGTTTTAGATACGTTAGGGATATTTTAAATTCAAAGTAGGGAAACTGAGTGCAAAGGAAAACTTCAAAGAATTTGTAATCAAATGTCTATCCGTGTTCTATGTTATAGTAAAATCAGCTAGCTTTGCGTACTGCGACAGTAACGTAAGTAATTGTTTATTTAATACGCTTCGGTTTAGAGAAATACGAGTATATGTTAGATGGGTTGCTTTTTATTTTGTTGTTTGATAGGTCGTTGGTTCGTTTCCTTTTATGTGAATAAAGTTTTTAGCGAATTAGATTTTAGATAAGCAGTATAGTAAATAAGCTATGTTTTTTTTATTTTACCATGTTTACCATGTTTTTATTAGATAAAAATTAAAAAAAAAATTAAATTAGCTTCACGCTGTATCCCGCACACAGCAGGGTAGGCAGAGGGGACCTAGTGTTAAGACACTCCGTTCCCCACTTTCTGTCGGATTCTGGAGGCATTGCGTGTTGAGTGGCAGAACTCAACGCCTTTTTATTAGATCGAGTTGTAAAAAGAAACTATGTGATGAAATCTAATAATTTAAATAACACGCACTTCTAATTGTTGTGTCATCGTGAAACTTGACAATTATATGTAGATTACATGAAATTTAAGTAAGTTTTTTAAACTGTTAATTTTTACTCTTAGTCTTCAAAAATTAATTGCCTAATCCTCTAATTTTGCAAATGTTTTATAATTTACGCAGTTAAAAAAAATACTGAAACGCTGAAAAAATTACGAAAAACTATACGTTGTTGCATCTTGTTTTTTCTTCTCCATAAGTCATCATGGGTATCTAAAACTTATATACACATTCTACTCTTGTGTAAAATTTGAACTCATAACCTAGCATAAAAAAATCAAAATTATATTCACGAAGTAAATATTTAAATTTGGCTCCCATCATTATTTTCTATTTAAAATCAAAGAAAAAAAGCAATATTTACGACAGTTTATAGAAATATACGGACCTTAATACCCCTTGGCGACGGCATTTCGTTGGTTTCCTCGTGGGCGCGACCAGCCTGCCAACTAGGCCATAGCGTCTCTTATAATATGTATCTATATAGAAAATGATGTTTTCTATACATTGCGTCTTCCGTTTTAAAGTGTAAAAATATTTTGAACTAAACTATTAATGGTTATAATGTATCTGGTTCGAAACGACGTTTTTCTTTTAGTAGTTTTCTAATAATACGCCATAGCTATTGTTTTGTCTGTCACTAATTGTGAAACACACAAATGTTTCCTCGTATATGTATGAATGTATGTATGTGAAATGGGGCGTTTAATGATTATTATTGGTTTCGTAATATATTCACCATTTTTTTAAATTAAAATAAAGTATTTAAAAATATTTTAGTCCAGAGGCCAGTCGTGGCGCAGGGGTACAGTGTGATTGTAAACGCGACTGGTTGTAGGTTCGATCCCCACTCGAGGAAATGAATTATTTATTTAAATTTATATTGAAATTTCTTCGCTTGGTTTCAAACCTCCAACGCAATGCCTCCGGAATTCCGCGGGAAATGGGAAACGGAGTGTCTTAACACTAGATTCCCTCTGCTTACAGCGTGAAATTGTTTTTTGTTTATGATAATTTAGTTAATTATTTATTCTCACACTCAGTATTACAAGTAAATTAAAAACATGTGAAGATCTTATGGTTTAATAGTAAGTATGTTAAATACTAAGCGTTTGAATGAATTATGCAAAATCGCGGGTTCATATTGCGATATATTACATAATTTTTAAGACATTTATTTAAAATTATGTGTGCAATTTATTATATTATATGCAAAATTGTATAATACAGTGGAAAAAACATATATTTTAAGTGTATGATATGCGAAAGAGTTGTCCCAGTTAGTAGATTGAAGTATGTTAGAATAGAATAATAAGTTATTTTTTTAGCTTTACGACGTATCCGGCACATAGCAGAGAAGGCAGGGGGAACCTGGGAACCTATTGTTGAGACATTGCGCTGTCATTTAGACATTGGATTGACTGAGGCCTGTCGCGGCGGAGGGGACTAGACTTAAGTTCATATCCGTCATACTGAATTTATTCATATAGCTTTGCTTGTAAAAAGATTATCAAAATTTTATTACTAGACTTTTTTCAGTGTTTTCTTTTGGTAAGAAAGAATACTATAAATTAAAATTAGTGTTTGATTATTTAAGATGTACCTAATATACAAATAGGTACACATAATAATATTTTTGCTATAGGGTATAAGAGGCTGCCCTTTAAAGAAGAAATTATACTGGAGGAACTTGAGGCCAGTCGTGCTGCAGTGACACAAGCGTGTGACTGTAAACGTGATAGGTTGTGGGTTCGATTCCCACTCGAGGAAATAAAGTATTTAATAAGTATTTTTTTCGCTGTGGTGTAGAGATTCGGCTATCAACACGCCTACAGGATAGGAAACAATGCCGGCGAAAAATGATCCGTGAAACAAAAAAAAAAAAACTTTTAGAAAACATTTCTTTAATATAAAAGTAACAAAAAATATTAAACACCTACAATTATAACTATAAATATGAAACATGTACAAATATCCAAAACATTAAAAATCAATACAGTATACGGCGGTACCAAATAAGCGGAACTGTGAAGTTTTTACTTATTTATAATTACATATTTTGCTTCGTTCCAATGGACATTATAAATATTTACGTTGCATTTACAAAAGGCTAATGTTGCTGTTTTAAATAAAGTTTAGGCTTGAGCGCTATATATAAATCAAATCAAAGAACTTTAATTAGAGCGAATTCTATTTGTCCAACAAAAATATTCTTTTTTCTTTTGTCACACGTATATTGCAAATTATGGGGATGGAGAAGAGAAAGAATCTTTGTAAGTCATAGACTGAATAAATTATCTATTTAAACATTTAGGCCAGTCGTGGCACACGAAATGTGACTTTAAACTCGACTGGTTGTGGGTTCGATTCTCACTCGAAAAGATGAAATATTTATTTAAATTAATCTTTTCATTACTTCGCTCTGGTGTCGAGGCAAAGCGCGGCGTTGAGTTCTGCCACTCAACACGCAATGCCATGCAAAACGGGGAACGGCGTGTCTTAACACTAGGTTCCCTCTGCCTACCCTGTTGTGTGCGGGATTCCGCCATTTAACACGCAATGGAGTGTCTTAACACTAGGTGTTAAGACACTCCGTTCCCCATTTTGCCTACCCTGCTATGTACGGGATACAGCATGGCATAGCAGCTGATTTAATTTGATTTTAAGTGTTACTAGTATTATTATTATGACCCAAATGTAAAATTCAGAATTTTTGAAAAATCACATCAAACTCCAAAAATATATATAAAACAAACAGCAATTTCGAGTCAATTTTGATTCTTACTTTGATACATGTAGACTTGAGTTCAAAATAAACTTCAGTGTTAAACTTACATTTCGTATGTAGCCTCTCGAGGGAGGAATAATGAAGCAAAACGAAGGATAGTAAGTATGTAGTTGGGTAAACAGGGTAAGACTCTCTTCAAGCGTGATTTTGACGAGAGTGTTTTGTTAGAAAAATTTGATGTCAATGAAAATTGTAATTGTAATTCGAAAAACATTGAAATGGTTTTCTTATATATTTTTCTTAATTTGTAATTTAAATGCTTTCATATATACTTTTTCAAATGAACCCACCTAGTTTACGGTTTTTTAAATATTCCTGCATCTTGAGTATCATGCGGTGTAAGAAGTGAATCAAAAGAAAGTATCTGAGTAAAATATTCTTGAACAATGAATAGAAAAATATTATCTTTAGTGAAAATTGAACCTACAACCATCACGAGTGCAACAAGACACTGTGAATCGTGTTCTCTACCGTGAATGACTAAGACACATTGGTACATAATGGTTGAAAATTACAAAAAAAAGTTACTAAAAACACGCAAATAAATTACTTAAAAAAAGGATTCTATAACAAGTTTTAAAAATAACATCTGCAAAGGGTTTAAAAGCGGATATTCTATAAGGAAAAGCAAATTTTGCCACTTCATCTAGTTTGCATAACAAAAAACCTACATAACCACAAGTAAGCTGCAGATACGGTCGAATGATTTTCTAATCAATAGTACCAATATTCGTTTCCTATACTGAGTACCCCTAATGCCATGAAAAAGTAGATTATAATAGTTAAAAAAATAGATTATAATATAATAGTTAAAAAATATGGCTATGATCAAAGAAAACGCGAGAATAAATAAATAACGAATGTGTTCCGTAGGGTTCCTTTTGACATTGCAATATGGGTGTATCGCGTGCGCTTGCGCTTTTAACTTTAGCTAAGGTGTCTTCACATTGGCTACAGCTATATCCATTTGGTTTTTAGATTTTAAACTTTAAATTACTTTATAACATGAAAGTGCTGTAATTAGATTTTTTTTATTATTATTATTTATATATACGTTTCGTGAGGGCAGTCGTTGCGCAGGGGTACAAAAGTGCGACTGTAAACGTGACAGGTTATGAATTTAATTCCCACGCGAGGTAATGAAATATTTAATATTTTAATTTCTTGAGGCGTGGCGTTCAGTTTGGTTCACTCAACATAAAATGTATGAAAGCGGAAAATGCGGAATACAAGTACTAATAAAGAACGAAGTGTCGCAACCTTAGGTTTCCAGGTTATCTCTGCCTACTCTGCTATAAGCGGAGTACACTGTGAAGCTAAATTACAAATTAAAACATTACATCTGTTACGAAATCTAAATCAAATTTCTCATTGGCCTAAAACCCAACTTAACTCAATTATTTAACACAATTAAAGATATCAATATCAAAATTCTGGGAAACCAACGTCGAAGACGACGCACTCGACCGAAGGCAGGAAGACTCTATAATAAAATGTAGTTAAAAGCATAAAAGGTAACATTTTATTATTTAATTTGATATTCCATATGAAGTAACCTTAGAATCGGCGCCAGCTCTAAAAATCAACGAGCCAAGAAACAGTTTGAAAATGTAATAGTAATCACTAAGCGTATTAATACACCGTGACCGGGCCTTAATTAAGATTATGGATGGAGATACATAATTTCATACTATGTTGTTATAGAAGTTTACCCGAAAACGATTTTTGTTGCCCATCATTATTATTAGGAACGGGAAGTGGTGGTCGTCGGTTAGATACGAAATTTTAAGACTAAACGCGGCGTTGGGTTACGCTTCTTAACTGTTTAATTCTAAGATAGGTGCACGTTTTGTGGATTTCACTAAATAAAAGAATGAGGTAAAAATATACTGAGGTCAGTCGTGGCTGTAAACGTGACAGGTCGTGCGTTCGATTTCCACTCGAGAAAATGAAACATTTAATATTTTCATTACTTCGTTTTGGTTTTGAGGCAAAGCGCGGCGTTGAGTTCCGCCACTCAACACCTAATACCTCTAAAATTCGGCTGAAACTGGGAAGCTGAGTGTTTTAACTCTAGATTCCCTCTGCCTACCCTGTTACATGCGGGAAGTAGAAAAAATACAAATGAACAAAACCGGACAAGGGCGAGTCAGGCTCACTTACCGAGGGTTTCATAAAAATTGCAAATCTTGAGCTTTTTCTGAAATTCAGGCTTAGCTTAGCTTAGCTTTTTAAAGCTATTATTTTTTAGGATTTAATCACAAATGTATACTTTTCAGACTAGTACTACCTGTAGATGCCAACTGCGAAATTTCATAATTGTAAGTTAACTGGAAGTATTCTATTAATTTTTATTTCGTTTATAGTGTCGAAATACACGTCTTTTGCTATTTAAGGCTATTGTTTTTTAAGATTTAACCATAAATGGATAGTTTTCAGATTTTTTCCTTACCTAGTACTACCTGTAGATACTAGCTGCCAAATTTCATAATTCTAGGTCAACCGGAAGTATTCTATGAATTTGGATTCCCTTTATAGAGTCAAAATACGCGTTTTTTGCAATATACAATTTTTGCTTTTTTCTAAGTAAATATAGAAATACGTTTTATATCAGGAAATCATGGGGCGTAGATCTGAGTACATTGTTTGAATTTCAACTCGATATCTCCAAGTGTTCCTGAGACAGACAGACGGACTGCAAACAAACAAAAAAGTGATCTTATAAGCGTTTCTTTTTTCCTTAAAAAGGTACGGAATTCTAAAAAGAACTAAAAATATACTAAACGGATTATGACATACTAAGCGGATGTCACAAATTGGTCAATTATGAAGAATTCAGCTTTGACTGTTCATAAGTGTCAAAATACCCGTTTGATAAATGAAAGGATTCTTGGTTAATTCCTTATAAAGTGTATTTCTATTTTTCAAAAGAAGAGATTTGACCAATTTTTACCCCTAATATCACTCATAGCAGAGTAGGCAGGAGGAAACTGGGAACCTAGTGTTAAGACAATCCGTTTCCATTAAACACTTATGTTCCCCACTTTCCGCAGAGTTCTTCAGGAATTGAGTGCTGAGAGGCGAAAATCAGCGCCGCGCTTTGTTTCGTTACGAGAACAAGGAAATGAATATTTTAAATATTTACCTTAGGGGGAATCGACCACAACCATCTCATTTACAGTCGTACACTTGTGCTCTTCGCCACGGCGGCCTCAATGATCGTCCGACGACGATGACGTCGGCCGTCGGATCTGATTGCTTAATTTAAAAATATAAATTATCTTTATATTGTACGTATCGTAGATATTTAGTAATGGTGAAAACCAATGAAGCTATTGAGACATAATTAATGAAAATATAATTATATTAAGATAAATTGATGATTCATTAAAGAATCAATCGGTTTTCTCAGTTATTACATCATTTATAGATAAGAAAGTGACTATGAAGAACTAAGAGCTTCATTTATGTGTACTTATTTAGAAACAAAATTCGGCGTTGAGTTACGCAAACACTCACCACACAAGTTTTGTCGTTAAGTAAACTGTGAGTCCTAAGACAGGTGTACCTCTTCTCGGGTGACTTGGCAAAATAAAATATGAGGACAGCATTCACGAAGAGGTTCCCGATAGTCAACAAAAAATCACAATGTCAAATTGGCTTAAATGTTTTATAATATAAATAAGAAGCGTTAATAGATATTAAAATCAGTGTGACTGTAAACGCGGCTAGTTGTGGGTTCAATCTCCACTCGAGGAAATAAAATATTTATTTGTCTCTATAATTTATATTTTCACACGCAATACCCGGAGTGTCTTAACACCAAGTTCCCTCTGCCTCCCCCACTGTGTGGGAGATACAGCGTGAAGCTGATTCGGAAGCGTTAAAACAAAACAGAAGCCAGTAAAAAAAAGATAGATAATTACACAACTTTTGGATATTTAAGAGTCTACACTCATCCCTAGAACTACGTGACACACATACAGCCACCTTTCTTATAGCGACAGTGTAAAGTAAATAGAGGTACTCAGTTCCACTCACTAATTCAAGGTTTTTTTTTCAAAGAACAAATTGTGAAACGCCATGCATCGAACAAAGGCATTAATGATTTAGTCTATTCTAGTTTGCTCAAGTGCTATTGAAATCGTACTACTATTATAAATGTAAGTATGTTTGTTACGCTTTCACACCAAAACTACTAAAACGATTGTCATGGAACTTTGTATATATATTCTTAGGGTTATTAGAAAGGTCGTAGAATACTTTTTATTAATATTTTTTTAAAATATTATAGGCAACGGCATATGACTTAATTTTAAGCGAGTGTTGCCGCGTCGAATGCCGCATGAGCCTCTAGTGTGCTATATAAAAGTGACGGTGGTTAGATATGACTTCGACTTTTATGATAAGCTTTTTGATTTTCGCGATTTTTACACATTTTGAATGAACATTTTTTATCGAATTAATCTCGTGAAAAAAGAAGATTTTGGAAAGCAGCATTTTGAACATTTTGCAGTATTCCATAGTCACAGGTACACTTTCTGGTCCTATTATACCTTTTAGTAATTATAGTATTTAACCTTAAATCTAAAATATTTAAAATAGGATTAAATATTTTAAAGTAGTAAAGGTAAGGAAAGACAACAGTAAAGACTTATCTAAATTAACTTTTCAATTATTTTTTTAATAGTCTTGGTCAAATTTTGAAATTGAAATATGAATACTTATACTTCAGAAAAATCCAATTTGGGACAATATTCGTCTCTATATCTATCTTCATTATCACCACCTAAGACTTTTGTTGCCAACTGCTGGCACCCCTCAGGATGTCCCCGAGGATCGGTCTCCACTTCCCGCATTCAGTGGCTTCCGGCAACTTTAACCAGATCGACGATCAACTTGGTAGTGGTCTTCTCCCTAAGAAACGTCCAGTCTCTATTCTAGTTATTTTGATTTAACTTATACTTTTTAATTATTTACTATATTTTCAAAATCAAAAAATCAAATCAAATTAGCATCACGCTGTATCCCCGTACACAGCAGGGTAAACAGAGGGGAACTTAGTGTTAAGACACTCCGTTCCTCACTTTCTGCCGAATTCTGCAGGCATTGCGTGTTGAGTGGCAAACCTCAACGCCGCGCTTTGCCTCGACACTAGAGCGAAGAAATGGAAATATAAATTTCAGTAAATATTTCATCTCCTCGAAGGAGATTGAACCCACGACCAGTCGGTTTTACAGTCACACTTTGTGCCCCTGCGCTACCACTAGCGTCAAATACTATATTTATTATTACTATATTTACACTATATTTTTATCTCATAAAACTATATTAAAACAAACAGATTTTTACTCTATCATAATATATTAAATAAATTTAACTGTCAACGTCAGCGGTTGCAGTTACACAAACACACAAACAGCCAACCTTAAACCATGACGTGCCTTTAATTATACATTATGTTAACACCGTACCGGAACGCACTACATTATATTTGTACTAACTGACACTGTGCACGATATCCGGTTCATATATTATAAAAATTATACGATTCATACACATGATAGACTAATAGAGGTTAATATCTAGAGGATGTGAGGCTTCGTGGCGCAGGAGCACGAGCGTGCGACTATAAACGGGGCAGTTGTGGCTTTGATTCCCAACTCGACCCCTTTTCATTTCCTCGCTTTGGTAAAAATACGGGATATATTGAGTATTTGGAAAATGGGAAATGCGAAAAATGGGAATGGAAGTGTCTTAATCGGAACAGTGTCTTGACACTAGTTTTCAGGTTCCCTCTGACTATCTACGTATTATGTTCGGGATACAACGTGAAGCTAAAAAAATATGGCTACTATAGCCTGATGGATTAAACAATAAATATATAAATCCTAAGTTTGCTACATTTTTATTAATCTTAGCTGTTTTTTTAACGCTAGTAAAACTGTATTGAAAATTACTTTTTAGAAAACGTATAAAATTTGAGCGGGATTTGAACTCGCACCTCTTGAAAACCCCGCTATGTTAAAAAAATTATACGTTTTAACGAACGAAATAGTTTAAATAATATAATTTTTTTTAAATGTACATAGTAAAATATTATAAAACTTTTAATTTTTGAAGCTCATAAAACAACCAAAATCGTTATCAGTTAATATATCAATACTTTCTCTCTGGTATCGAGGGTTGCTTTCTAGTCCGCCACTTAACACGCGTAGCCTCTAGAATTCGGCGAAAAATAAAGAACGGAGTGTTTTAACACTAGGTTCCCTTTGCCCACCCTGTTGTGTGCAGGATACAGCGTGATGCTAAAAAAATTAAAATGAACTTTTTTTTAAATAACAATAAGCTCAAGCATAGGTCCAGTGCATTCACCCAGCATTCCTAAACCGCACCGGCGGAAAGGATGCGCCGCGCATACACTGCAGACGATGGCCAGACGAGCGCCGTTTTTAAATATGCCTTCCTGTACTAGGGTTGCCATATTGATAGAGATAAAAAAGTACAGTACGATTGACGAGCTGTGGCCCCTCTGAAGTTAGATGTTAGATAGCTGCACATTCTTGGTTTTAGATGTTTTCTTACTTTTGATTAAATACCTTCTCCCTCCCTTTTATGGTTAGAGAGTTTAAATTCTTTAGCTCAGTTTTTTTTAGCTTCAGGCTGTATCCTGCATACAGCAGGGTTACCTACCGGGAACCTAGTACCAATACACTCCGTTTCCATTTTCTGTCAACAACATCTCGAAGCATTGCGTATTGAGCAACGGAACTCAACGCCGCGATTTCCCTTAATACCAAAACGAGAAAATGAAAACACTAAATAATTTATTGCTCTGAGTGGGAATCGAATTCACAGCTGCAGCACTTACAGTCACAAACTTGCGCCACCGCTACGACGGTATAAAAAGGTTTTATTTGTAAATTATACATTTATATATTGAATTTAGAAAATATTTTTTAAAACATGAACATTACTCAGTGCGGCTCGAATCCGCAACCATCGTGGATAGCCGACACTGTAACTGTACGACGGATAACTTTGTATTATATTTAAAAGTGTTATGAGCATAGGTATCTACTCTAAATACTAGATGTAAAAAAAAATCAAAAAGGAAGATTTCTACAAAGCATTGTAAGAACGATCATTTATAATTTTAACAAATTATTATGTAAACTCGATGTTTTAATTTTTAAAACATTATTATGAGGCCAGTTTATAGGTACAAGTGTGTGATTATAAACGCGACTGGTTGTGGGTTCGATCCCCACTCGAGGTGATGAAATATTTATTTAAATTTATCTTTCCATTTCTTGCTCTGGTGTCGAGACAAAGAGCGGCATTGAGTTCCGCCATTCAATACGCAAT